>BTPG01000006.1:135204167-135621667 GCA_036245525.1 Semisulcospira habei
AAGTAACAGGTTTAATCGCAGGCACTCGGATTATGACAACTTCTTCGCGCGATCACATTACTAGCAGGTAGCGGTCACCAAAACCACACACACTGGCTGACCGACAGTCACAGCCAGCCAGCTGACCAATCCATGCTAAGAATGAGATCACGTGACCCAATCCCACACAGTGCGCGCGTGATACAATGGTAAACTACTGACACAAAGGGATACTGATGCCAGAAAATGCAACTGATCATCCTATCACCGGTACTAAGCGATCTCGAAAGAAAGCAACGTAACTGACCAAATGATCCCCAGCACCATTGAGCAAGCCCCGACTACAATCCAAACGATTGATTAAAGTTTCTTTTGGTTGATAAAAGTGAGTTCTGAAAATGGCCCTTAGGTGCCAGAGATAATGGCAGCCATTAAAACGTAAACAAAATCATTTATGCCTGAATGCTCTCCAAGAGAGATGGTCGAACAATACCCTAGGCTTGCTCAAATTGGTGCAAAGGATCAACATAAACATAGTATCTTCATCAAAACAAGTGATCAGATTAACCTAAAACATGGTAAACTTAGATAGTAGGATCAAATCAAAACACAAGCCCCTAAGTGACCACAGCGCTCCCCTCAACCTGTCAAAGACAGGACCGGTCAGTCAGAAAATTTGCAAAATACATCAAAATCAGTGCATAAAATATATCTTCGAAATATGCAAAGACAACCAACATTTCTAAGTAAAAAATAGGAAAATGGATGACTTACAAAGGTCCAGTTAGACAAAACTCGTGAAAGTAATTTGACGCTCAATAGGCCGGTCTTGCTTCCGTCGTGGTGCTACAGCAAATGCGTTCTTAGCGTGGAGACGCTACCACGAGGGGGCGCTACTGGGTCAAGGTCGATGTCTACCACTGGTCTATTAAAATGATTGGTCACTTCCAGCTAAATTTAGATGGGACGGCCAAAAGGAAAATCACTAAGACTGGGGCTAAGTAGGTCACCTCTGCCAGAACCCACACTCGGCAGCTCGGTGGCAACCGGCCGCGCAAAATCATGCTACAATGTATTGACCATTGACCAGAGGGGTGACGTAATAAAATATAATATTAACACATATGCAAAACACAGCTCGTCACAGTTGAATGACTGGTGATCTCTGATTGATGTTCGCTAAAAACAGGTTCTGCTGTACTCATGTTGTCCATCACTAGAATGCATTAGTGCCATTACTCATCAATACTGTACTCATCAATATTGTTAGTTCATCAGAAGTTGTCTGTTATGGCTAAATAAATAACTCTGGTTTATTTTATGTAAATTTCTGTGCATTGTTGCCTAATCAAGGAAACGAAGAGACACCACCCCTAAAGGTAACTCCTTCACTTCCAGAAGAGAGTGAACAATACTCAAAAGCAAGGTGCATAGATCCTCATGAACCCCTACAATTGATGGGACTTATGAGGATCCATACCTCTTGCTGTCCTCATTTATTTTAAGTCTCTGAGACTAACAAACAAACTTATCCAATAAATCTGTGATGGATTCAGAGACAGTGTTCATTCATTACATCCTGAAGGTGAAATTATACATTTTTGTAGATGTCCTTTGAGGTCTGCATCACAGTTCGATGATGATAGTTAAAAGTTGGTGTCAGAATAGCCTGGAGCCTACAGGCACCAAGCTGTTCTGACACTAAAATATCATGGTCAGTCCACATCTTATCATAGCATGTCAGGGCTTTACGGGTTAATAAACTCCCTTGTGCATGCAGCCACCGATACTGTTAACCCTTTCACTGCCAATGGGTGCAGATTGCGTTTCTAAAATCATTTTAATTTTACACCAAAGAGCCCTGAGGAAGATGCATAGATACAAAGTGGTGTCAGCAAGAGGCCTAGATCCTCATGTGGGGGCTCATGAGGATCTATGCCTCTTGCACTTGGGTGATGTTTGCTGCATCCCAGCAGTAAATGGGTTAACAGTACTGGTGGCTGCATGCGCAAGACGGTCGACAATGTTAGCCGACTTACCCTGCTGCGGAACTCAATCTCGATCTGGTCAAAGTTGAGGACTTGCAGCAGGGCCTCGTCCTGTTTCTGTTGCTCTTTGACCCGTGTGCTGGTGAACTGGCGGGCTGGATTCTGCTGCTGTTGCTGTGACACCACCACTGGCCACTTCAAGGCTGGGAAAGTTAAAAATCATACATTGTACATGTATATATTTGGAATGCTTACAGATGAGACTGAAAAATGACAACATTGTGGGGGATATCGGCATGTGCATTGGTTCTGCTACAACAGCATAAGTTGAAAATGGTTTGTTGTTTTTCATAAGCAGCTTTCAACGCTGGCGACAGTAAATTTGACGCATAGGCATAACTATGGACAGCAAGAGGCACTGATGCTCATGAGCCCCCGCACCTGCGGGGACTCATGAGGATCTATACCTCTTGTATTTGAACTAACTATAAATGAAGGCTTCAATGATTTTTTGTTGCACATTGAAAATACAGAAAATTCACAAATGACTGCTACTGTGACAAACGCTAAATACTGGTAAATAGGCTACGTACCGGTGGCAGCGTTGTTGCCTGGTGGCTTGCCCTGAAGCTTGACGTTTACACCCAGGCGCTGTAGGAAGTCACGGTAGTTGACCAGCCCTGTGTGGTGAAAATCATAACGCAACCACAGCCTGCAACATTCATACATGGTCATGACTGCAAATAATGAAGCACACACAACTTATTAACAGTAATTACCTCATTCAGCCCCAACACACCACAGCAAGACATGGATCGAGTGTGATAGTTCAAGGGTGGTGCCAGAATAGCTTGGCGCCCATAGGCGCCAAGCTATTCTGGCACCACCCTTAAACTATCACACTCGATCTACCTCCAGAGGTGTAATACAGTCTTCAGAGGGCAACTTCAGAATTTGGGGATTTTGGTCCTGGGGCAGAATGTGTTACTGTAAATAAAGGACACACAAGTAAATAACAAAATGAATTTGAAAATTGTCTCACAAAAGCTAAAACTTCAAGCAGCATACAAACATTTTCAAGGTTTTGAAAATTGACCAAGTTTTGTTTCCACACTCATGTACAGCAAGGATGAGACAATCTGGTACAGTGTACAGTCAAGCCTGTATGAAGTGATCACCTCAAAATTATGGACAAAAAGTCATGTTAGACAGGTGGCCATGGTACCATAGACAAAGTCATCTAGCTTTTATCAAGATGACAGGATAACAAAATGCGTGGTCATTATTGTGCTTCCTCAGCAACCACCTGCATAAATTTATCATCTGTCACAGGTATTTACTTACACGTGTGGTCGCAAAGAGGGATTTGATTAACCCCTTAATAAATATTTGGGTTCCTGTGATGTCATCAGCCTACCCCCCTTTTCACGAACGACCCCATTGTGCATGCAGCCAACGGTACTGTACACAAAGGGGGTTAAAACACGCACTTGTCAAACTGATTGTCAGTGAACTTGAAGCAGTAATTTTCCAGCACACGTCGCAGTTCATGGCGCTGGATCTTGCCGTCCATGTTGTAGTCAAACAGCTGTATGCCACGCACCACTGAATTCAGGTTCTGGCTGATCTGCAGACACAAAATGATACTTTACTGCAAACAGCTTACATCTTCATTTTCTGAGTCAGCTGATTATAGCTGTAGTTCATGTGACCAAAAGTCACTTACACATTGCAGCCTTCTCATAGTTAGGGAGATGCTTATCAAGGCTTGCAGTTATTGTATCAAGGCTTGCAGTTATTTTAATCTGAGAGGCTTATCAAGGCTTGTAGTTATTTTAGTCTGTGTACATTCAGTTGCAAACTCTACTGTGGGGTAACTGGTACTCTGTACTGAAGTATACACCTATCTGCGATCACACACACACACACACACACACACACACACACACACACACACACACACACACACACACACACACACACACACAAACACATATACACATGCACTCACACATACATGCACACCAGAACGCAAACACACACACACACACACACATGCACAAATATACACACACCATGTCAGATGTACTGCTTGCAACACTGTGATTAGTTTGCATTAACCCATTTAGCCCCAAGGCCAAACTTGCTAAACTTTGGAGATGTCACTTAACGATTATGTACCAGTTGCAGGAGATGAATGGACCATGATAATTCAAGGGTAGTGCCAGATTAGATTGGCGCCAGAAGGCGCCAAGCTAATCTGGCACTACTCTTGAATTGTCACAGTCCATCCATCTCCTGCTGTATGGCGTTGGGGCTAAATGGGTTAAGCCTCCTGTGCATGCAGCCACTGATGCCATACACGGTAACAGTGGCTGCATGCACAAGGAAGTTTGACAGCAGGCACATGTGGAACGAGCTGACAGCAACAACGAGAACAAAAGTGATTTGGTTCCTTGAGTCATAAATACATTTTCATACCTTGTCCCTCAGAAGTTTTTCAATCACATCCATGTTGACTTCTCTGGGGGCTCCGGGGCCAGACCTGCATGTTGTAAACAGCAGAATTCAGGCATGACTCGTAAACTCTGCATATCAACAACATATATTGGGATAAACTCAACATGATAACAGCAGATACTACCTCCATTTACTAACATCTCAGAGTACAGTCAAACCTGTCCAGGAAGCCATCTGTATAAAGTGACCACTTGTTTAAGCAGACCATCCAGTTTTGGTCCCATGGCTTATCTCTGTTACACAGATGACCCCGTTAAGGAGACCCCCTGTTTAAGGCAACTACTTTTGATAGTCCCTTAATTGCCTTTGGACGGTTGCCTTTAACAGGTTTGACTGTATCACAGTGTCAAGGATAAAACTTGCAGCCCTGTCACACTGCAAAAATCATGATGGTTCAAGGGAGGTGCCAGAATAGCTTGGCACCATCAGGTGCCAAGCTATTCTAGCACCAACCTTGAACTACCACAGTCAATCTATCTCTTGAACTGGAATCTAGTATTTAGAGGACAATTCNCCAAATTTGGGAATTCGACCTTAGGACTCAATGTGTTAAATTTACCATATTGTGTGTGCAGTCACTGCATGGTGGCTGCATGCACAAGGGGGTTAATACAATCCGTGACTTTCCTGACAAAATATCTACTGTTGTATGGCAAAAGGCCAGTATGTCCATTTATGAGAAAAGCAAGGTTTCATTGTATAGCTATCTTGCTTTTCTCAAAAAAATGGACATGCTGGCTTTAGCCATATAATGGCAGATATCTTCTTATACAGAATGGGAGGATACAACATCTGCCAGTAACAGACTTCCGTGTTTACCTGACGGGTCTCAGGCGATTGGGACTGCCCGCTCCATAGAACTTCTGCAGAAAGTCTGCGTATTTGACAGCCCCTGACTGAGTCTTCTCTACCTGGAGATAAAGCCGTATTATTCTGACCAGATCAGCACAATGCCATGTAAACTACCGGGTAACATCATCATGCAATGAACAGTCAGACCTGTGAATAAAGCAACCAGCCTGAAACTGTTAACTCATTCTGCCTGCGACACACCACAGCAAGATATGACTTGACCATGACAGTTCAAGGGTGGTGGCAGAATAGCTTGGCACCTATAGGCGCCAAGCTATTCTGCCACCACCCTTGAACTATCATGGTCGATCTGTCTCCTGAATTGTAATGCAGTCCTCAGAGGATAACTCCAAAATGTGGGTATTTTGTACCTCGGGCACAATGAGTTAACAACACCACCATAGGTGACATTCACACCTAACACACTGTTATGATTTTCACAACTTTGTGATTGTCACAGCCGATCCACCTCCCACAAAATTATAATACTATTATACATGTATGCGGGAGATCGATCAGTCACGACAGTTCAAGGGTAGTTCCGGATCAGTTTGGTGCCTTTCCGCTAGCCATGTTAATCTGCCACAACCCTTGAAGTATCATGGACAATCTATCTCCTAATGTGGTCTAACCTAATGTAAAACCTGATTGAGAACCAGCTTTTTTGTAAGAAAAAAATAGTCTCAAAAACAGGTGCTCTCTCATATTAAGTCTTGAATGGCAGAAGAGTGTCACCTGTCATTAAAGACCATCATTTTAGGTGGCTACAGCCACCTAAATGATGATCTTTAATGACAGGTGATCTCTCATATAGGTGATCACTCAAAACAGGTTCTGCCGTACCACTTTTATTTGACTTACTACGTGATAGGGGCCTAGAAAAGGTGGCCTAACCAAAGCTCGTCCCCTCGCAACCCCAGTTGGCTAGCCGCGGTCAACGGGCATCTTCTCCTGTGGTCAAAAAACAAGAAAGAATAACGGATCCACTCTCATGACGACCACGACCGGACTCAACGTAGCATGCTGGAACATCCGAACCATGCTCGACAAAGCAGACAGTGGACGCCCTGAACGTCGCTCCGCCCTCATTGCCCATGAATTGCGGAGGTTAAACATCGACATCGCCGCGCTCAGTGAAGTACGCCTTCCGGACGAAGACAGCCTCCAAGAACTTGGCGCTGGCTACACCCTCTACTGGTCAGGCAGGCCTGAATCAGAAAGACGGCTCTCAGGCGTGGGTTTCATGGTCAAGACCTCCATTGCGACTAAGCTGGAAAACCTACCAACGGGTCACTCAGACCGCATCATGTCCATGTGCCTCCCACTGAGACACCAGCAACACGTCACCCTTCTCAGTGTGTACTCCCCAACCCTCCTGGCAGAGCCTGCTGAAAAGGACAAGTTTTACACTGACCTGCACAGCCTCATACAGAGCACCCCTGCAGATGACAAAGTCATCATCCTTGGCGACTTCAACGCCAGAGTGGGCCAGGACTCTGAAGCCTGGAAAGGAGTCCTCGGCAAGCATGGCGTCGGGAACTGCAATGACAATGGCCGCCTACTGTTGGAGTTCTGTGCAGAGCAGCAACTGGTCATCACCAACACTACTTTTCAGCAAAAGGACAGTCGAAAGACCACCTGGATGCATCCTTGCTCCAAACACTGGCACCTTATCGACTATGTCCTAGTGCGTCAGAGGGACCGCAGTGATGTCCTCCTCACCAGAGTGATGCCCAGCGCAGAGTGCCACACTGACCACCCTTGTCCGCTGCAAACTCAGGCTCCACGTCAAGCCAAAACCCAAGAAATGGGGGCCCCCCAAGAAAAAGCTTGATGTTGCCAACCTTCAGTGCGACGACGTGAAAGCTGCCTTTCAGACAGATTTACAGTGCAGGCTCAAAGACACAGCGTACCCAGCAGACTCCTCCCCTGAAACACTCTGGGAACAACTGAAAACTGCTATTGCAAAATCCTCTGCAGAAGTCTTGGGTTTCGCTAGAAAGAAGAACAAAGACTGGTTTGACGAAAACGATGTTGAGATCCAGGAACACCTAGCAAAAAGAAAGAGCCGCCCATCAGGCCCACCTAGCCCAGCCTTCCTGCCCTGTGAAGAAGTCTGCCTTCCGCCTCGTCTGCAGCAGTCTCCAGCGCAAGCTCAGAGATCTCCAGAATGAGTGTTGGACCAGACTTGCACAGAGGACCCAGCTTTGCGCTGACAATGGTGACTACAGGGGCTTCTACGAAGCACTGAAAGCAGTGTATGGCCCCAGGCACCTGGTACAAAGTCCCCTGCGAAGCGCGAATGGCCAGGCACTCCTCACAGATAATACCTCCATCTTGAACCGCTGGTCAGAGTACTTTCAGAGCCTCTTCAGCGCTGAGCGCACTGTTCAAGAAGCAGTCGTCCTACAAATCCCACAACTCCCAGTAAGGGTTGAATCGGACGAACCGCCCACCTCTGAAGAGACCCTCACAGCCATCCACCAGCTCAAGAGTGGCAAAGCAGCAGGCATTGATGGAATACTGCCAGAGATCTGGAAACATGGAGGCACAGCACTGCACAACAAGCTCCATGACCTCTTTCTCTGCTGCTGGGAGGAAGGAAGACTAGCAAAGGATCTCCGTGATGCTGTTGTTATCACCCTGTACAAGAACAAAGGCGAGAAGTCTGACTGTTCCAACTATCGGGGAATTACCCTGCTGTCCATTGCTGGGAAAATTCTTGCAAGGCTGCTCCTGAATCGGCTGGTACCTGCCATCGCTGAAGACCACCTCCCAGAGGGCCAGTGTGGCTTCAGAGCAAACAGGAGCACCACCGATATGGTCTTTGTGCTGAGACAGCTTCAGGAGAAGTGCCGCGAGCAGAACAAAGGGCTGTACGTAACGTTTATCGACCTAACAAAAGCGTTCGACACTGTGAGCAGGCAAGGCATGTGGCTGATCCTGGAGCGACTTGGCTGTCCCCCAAAGTTCCTCAGCATGATTGTCCAGCTACACGAGGACCAGCAAGGCCAGGTCAGACTCAACAATGACCTCTCAGAACCATTCCCTATTCTCAACGGTGTAAAGCAGGGCTGCGTGTTGGCACCGACCCTCTTCACCATCTTTTTTAGCATGATGTTGAAGCAGGCCACAGTGGACCTCGATGATGACGATGCAGTGTACATCAGGTATCGTCTTGATGGCAGCCTGTTCAACCTCAGACGACTGCAGGCCCACACGAAAACCCTAGACCAACTGATTTGTGAGCTGCTTTTTGCTGATGACGCTGCCCTCGTTGCACACACAGAGAGAGCCCTGCAGCGCATCACGTCCTGCTTCGCAGACGCTGCCCAGCTCTTTGGACTCGAGGTCAGTCTGAAAAAGACAGAGGTCCTCCATCAGCCGGCACCCAAGACAGTGTATCGCCCTCCTCACATCACCATTGACGAGTCTGAACTAAAGTCAGTGCACCAGTTTACTTACCTTGGCTGCATTATCACGTCGGACGCCAAGCTGGACAAGGAGCTTGACAGCAGGCTGGCAAAAGCAAACAGCGCTTTCGGGCGACTTTTCAAACGGGTGTGGCACAATCAACAGCTGAAAACAGGCATCAAGATCAGCGTGTACAGAGCTGTGGTCCTCACCACCCTGCTGTATGGTTCCGAGTCCTGGGCCCTCTACCGCAGCCAACTACGACGCCACAAACGCTTCCACCAGCGCTGCCTGCGCACCATCCTGGGCATTCACTGGAGTGACTATGTCACCAACGTCGAGGTCCTTGAACAGGCAGAAACTGTGAGCATCGAGGCTTTGCTGCTGCGGACACAGCTCCGCTGGGCGGGGCATGTCTCCAGGATGGAGGATCATCGCCTACCAAAGATCACCCTGTTCGGCGAGCTTGCTACTGGACACCGTGACAGAGGGGCACCAAAGAAGAGATACAAAGACTGTCTCAAAAAGTCACTTAGTGCCTGCCAAATCGACCACCACCAGTGGTCTTCGCTTGCTGTGGACCGTGACACCTGGCGCTCCACCATTTACAAGGCAGCTGTCTCCTTTGAGGACTCTCGCAGAGCTAGCCTTAAGGACAAGCGGCTCAGAAGAAAAAACAGAGATGCCGCAACTCAGAACCCTGGCCATACCTCCCCCTGCAGCCACTGCGGTCGAACCTGACTGTCCCGGATTGGCCTCCGCAGCCACGAACAAGCCTGCAGACGTCGTGGGCAACTCCTATAAAATCTTCGTTCGCGAAGTCAAGCCAAGAGAGACGTGAACATGTACATACATGTATTTATTTTTCTCTACATTTGCCTTTTGCACCTCCATGTTCCAAAAAGAAAATTAACTACAAAATAAAAATAAACAAAGAACAAGCAAACAAAAATAATGCTGCTCACCTTATTAAAAATGGCATCAAACTGGTCTGAATTCATGGGGAAACAGAAAGATTCCAGGACACGTCGGAACTCTCCTTTTGTCACCGTCTCGTTCAACTCAACATCGTACGTCTGGAATGCCTATAATAAAATGCTACTGGTTTCAGCCTGCCTTATCAATTTTCAAATACAAATGATCCAAATTTTCAAAACTTCAGCAGCTCAGTTAACCCTTTTAGCCCCAAGGTCCCATTTCTCAAATTATTGAAGTGTTGCCTAACGACTATGTATCAGTTGTAGGAGATGGACTGATCATGATAATTCAAGGGTAGTGCCAGATGAGCTTGGAGCCTTGAGGTGCCAAGCTCATCTGGCACTACCCTTGAATTATCATGATCAATCTATCTCCTGCTGCAGGGTCCCAGGGCTAAAAGGGTTAAACTTGTCCTTAGCATCACATAAATTATACTGTGTTTGCATTCAGTCTGTGAGTGAATGCTTGTGTTTCATGTAAGCACGCTGGTTGGGTACAGCTCTCGGTGGTGCTTTGAGCTGACTTGCAACCAGGATAAAGCGTGTACATAATATGCTGTATTGTTATTATCATTAATAAGATAGATTAAATTAACAAATAGACATACAGTAAAATGCAGACAGAACAACGTATAAGATGACACAATTTTACTGATACATAAATGTGACACTATCAAAAAATTGAAATGAAGAATAATGTCAGCTACATATGGTGCTCTAGGAACAACCAAATTTCAACATGAGTGCTCAAGGTGTTAATGAAACTCTCTGTAACTAACCTGTTTCAGGCTGTCATATTTGCTGCGCACTTTTTCCCGCATAAGAGCTTCAACTTCAATGGTGGACAGATTTCCTCGTGGCACGTACTCCCCTCCCTCACCAGGCAAAAGGCCTTTGGAAAATACAGATACAATCTGTTTAGTCCAATTGTCACGATGTGTGGAAAAAAACAATTTTGTGCAGTGAAGAGACACTTACAAGACACAGGTGTCTTGTGATTAGAGAGTGCCCAAAGTCAACACAACATATTTTATTTTGAAGTCTAACAGACAGAATCAGCTAGCTGATTCTGTTGTGTTAGGCTACAAAACAAGTACCTATGTTGTTTCGACTTTGGGTCCCCATTAGCTGATTCTGTTGCATTAGACTTCAAAATAAGTCCCTATATTATTTTGACTTAGGGTCCCCTTTAAACATATTCTGCTTAAAGACAATACAGCAGAAGATGAATCCACCATCATATATATATATAGTTCATGGGTAATGCTAAGTTAATCTGGCACTACTTTTTATTTATCATGGCTGATCCATCTATACTTCACGTTTTGGCACTGGAAACAAAATAATTCAACATTTGTTTGGTGGTGTGTGATTTTGGACCTTAAAGTAAGCCATAAGGCCCAAAATCACAGACCAGCACACAATTTGACCCACCAATTATCGTGAGACTGAGATGAAGCTCAGACAAGTGAGAGTCTTCTTTTTCTTCAAACAGATCAAGTTCTGAGAATGATCTCACAAAAAGCCTTGAACAAGACCTAGATGATGGTCTGCTGCTTGCTGGTCTGGATGACAGTGTGACGAGCTGTGTTTTGCATATGTGTTAATATTATATTTTATTACGTCACCCCTCTGGTCAATGGTCAATACATTGTAGCATGATTTTGCGTGGCCGGTTGTCACCGAGCTGCCGAGTGTAGGTTCTGGCAGAGGTGACCTACTTGGCCCCAGTCTTAGTGATTTTCCTTTTGGCCGTCCCATCTAAATTTAGCTGGAAGTGACCAATCATTTAATTAGACCAGTGGTAGACATCGACCTTGACCCAGTAGCGCCCCCTCGTGGTAGCGTCTCCACGCTAAGAACGGATTTGCTGTAGCACCACGACGGAAGCAAGACCGGCCTATTGAGCGTCAAATTACTTTCACGAGTTTTGTCTAACTGGACCTTTGTGTACTGCCTCCTTGGTGGAGAAATAAAAACATCTTCACAAGGCGCAACATGGCCTCCCTGTCTGTTATTTTGTAATCCGCCCCACCACAACAGTGCAGATTTACATCTTCTAGCTGATCTTGCTGAAAATATGGCAGATCTACACCGTGAAATTCTCTTCCATGAACGTTCCTTTCGGGCATGCTTTATAACCGAAGATGCCACTAAGTGAATGTTCACTGGCACAATTTTCACTGACATGGTGAAAAAATCCTTTGAACCATCACTCAAATTAACTTCCTCATGATCCACTTTCGTTTGAGGGTCCGGCTACAGAAAATCTTGCATTAAACACAGTACAATGTATTCGCATCTGAGACTTGAGCAATAAACACTGCTATCCCACAGTCACTCAGCCAGAGATAAAACATTTACAGGAAGACCACAGGATAATCCCAGTTACGGTATTGATCTGTGGATTCAAGTGAAAGTAAATGTTTAACTTGTTGCTAGCCACAGGGCAAAACACAAACCTTACCATGGAAACCATCAATATCTGACCTGAAACCTGAACAATAATAACGGCCTTAATTGTTCAGGAGAATGAGAGAATGCCATTTAAATATGTAAACCATACTCTGAAGACATCGGGATGTCCGAATGTTTGCGTTGACAATTCTATATGGTCCACATCAATAAATGTTAAGATAAACACACTAGAGATGTGCTGCAGCCCTATATGCAGCTTTATACTGAGTATCTAGGAGTGGCGTGTCTCAAATCAGTTAACTGTGAAAGAACAACCAGGGATTAAAAAAAAATCTATAATGCAGAGTGTGTGTGTGTGTGTGCCGGTGTGTGTGTGTGTGTGTGTGTTGGGGGAAGGGGGAGAGGGGATCGGTGGAGATATTACCACAGTCATAATTTTCTCCCTGTATTTCAAATATGTAAATCTTTGTTAGTTGTTTTTTTTTTTTTTTTTTTTTTTTTTTTTTTTTTTTTTTTTTTTTTTTTTTTTGGGGGGTGGGGTGGGGGGGGGGGGTGCAGAGAGGGCTGGGGAGGGGAGGAGGAGGGTATTTTATGATCATTAATTCAATTTCAGACAGGTCCATTTTACTACTGCTCGTTTATTATTGCAGCATTAGTTGTTGCTGAGGCCCTCGCATGACCATGACACCAGTAACCTGATTTACCTGAATGTAATTCAGTCTGAGCTACAGAAAATTACACATAATGCTTTAACTATTTCTGTACACTTCTGCAACAAGTAGCCTCTGTCTGCAAGAGTCATAGATTCTCATGAGCCCTTGCACACTGTCAGGAGTCAGGAGGATGTGCGCCTCCTGTACATGTGTACACCTTTTCTTTCGGACTGAGGCAAAGTAGATTATTGTACCCTTGCACATTGAACACCATTATCTGCAAGAGTCATAGATCCTCATGAACCCTCGCAGTCTGCCAGGGCTCATGAGGAACTATGCCTCTTGCTGAATTGTATGATTATAAACCCATTCCTCAGACAGAGAGGCCTCATTCAGCATTTGTGTAAACTCACTGATGCATAAATTAAACAGTCCCACTAACCCTGCAAACGCAAAGGCAGGTGAAAACCTGAGGCTGATATGAAAAGACCAGTCAATTGATCTGTTACAAGCTTCATAGACTCCAACCTTTTTCTAAGACTCCATTCAATTGGTTGAATGACTGTCAAATAAAAACCTGAGCGTGCTGAGCAGTCAACAGAAAGTTGGTGTATCTGAAGCATAGATTATAAAAGCTGCCTTTGAGGAGCATTCCCCGGGGACTTAATACCTTAAAAATGTCTTACAATGAAACTCAGTGGAGAGCGAGGACAGTATTTGTGATAAAAATTTTGGAGAAATCTGTCATATTATACCCATACTTATCTCAGTATTTTATTTTGTTTGAAGTGTACTGTGCAGTATGCTGCACAGTATTCTTCAAACAAATAACAAACTAGATCAATATATTATAGGCAAACTTTTCCAGCTGTGGGTTTGTCTATCTCTTGAAGACTATAACCGCTATCAGCTCTCTTGACATCAAAGGAATTTCACTGACAATTGAAGAATTTGTCTCTCACTCACACGAAAAGCTGCTCTTCTATCTCACTGTGAGAAACGTCAATGACCACTTATTAATTGTCCCTTTTAACCATGCAGATTGGTCGAAGATTGTGCTTCTGAATCTAAATTCATGGCCACATAACTTTATCCAACCAGGCAACATGGATAGAAAGTGTGATCAGTAATAGGCATAAATCCACGAGAGCCTGCACTGCATGGGATCATCAGCATTTATGCCTCTTGCATTTAAGTATTGCTTGTTGTGATCTGGTAGCAAAGGGTTATGTTCATACTGTCTTTGAGATGTAGATTTTCACAAGACCTTCAGCTACAGGAGATCTAGAACTTATGTGCCTCTTGTTGGAAATGATCAATCTTTTACTTTACTCTGTGCTGCTCTGATGGAGGCGGTCATGGGGATTTCATATATACAACTGTTTGCCATTTTCACTTCCAGAGCTCACCAATTTAGAACTGCTCTTCAAAGAAGCCATGTACAAGCTGTGGCACATAGCTCAAGGGGATATCAGAACTGATTTAGCTCAGTGCTTCTCAAGATGTCATGCTGATCAGTCAATATTCTTAAGAAATTCACCCTTCAAAGACCACAGTGCCAGATAGATTGGCCATGATAGTTCACGGGCAATTTCAGTGGTGCCTACTGGCCTGGGAAGTTGCCAAGCTAGAATGGTATGGATTTACTGGTGAACAGATACTGAAAATAACTGGCTGTCCTTGTTAAGCCGTCTGAAAGTGTTAATCACCCTCTCAAGATAACTTACCTTCTCTCCACTTTACAACTGCACGAATGATCCAATTTGTTCTGTAGAAAAGGTTGGGTCAAATACGGCATAAACAGTCCCTTGGCCAGACATTTGCATCTGCAAGAGACAATAATTCTCATAAGCCCCTGCATCTGCAGGGGCTCATGAGAATCCATGTCTCTTGCTGGCTTAATTTGTTGATTTGACAGAGGGGAAATTCAGAATGTAAGCATATGACAGTGAAAGAGGAACGTGGGGCATACAATAGGGACATTAAGTGCAGATCACACATGGAGTGCTGACAGTGCATACAAATTGTATGAGAACGCAGATAAGCTTAGCCTGTCTGCCATTGGCATATAATCAAAGAAAGCACAAAGAAGCCTTCCAGTACCAGTCAAAAGCAAATGCTGAGAGAGTGATTCTTATTTAGACACAACACTGATCCCTCTCTGATTCCCCCACCATCACCATCCACCTATCACCAACTTTTTGTTTGGGATCTTGAACCTGACACAAAAGGCTGAAAAATCAAATGGGAGGGGGGGGAGGGGGGAGGAAGGGGGAGGGGAAGGAAGGGGGGGGGGGAGGGGGAAAGAAGGGGGGAGGGAGGGGGGTAACAGGGCAACAGGGAGAAGGCGTGTGTCATGTGTGTGAAGACTCTCACCCACTCGCCAAATTATCAACAAGGGGTCGGGGTCGGGGTGGGGACAGCAATAGCGTGTGTGTATGGAAACTCGCCCCCAAAAAAGGAAAGGGATGGGGGGAAGGTTCCAAACACCCCAAAAAGGGACTTTGTTAAATAGCATTTTAAAGAATTTTTCAGTTGGTGGGTGGGGGTGGGGACAAAACAGCCCCCCCCCCCCCCCCCCCCCCCCCGATCTGCCCCTGGTGTTCTTGTATGTCTGTGCATATGTGCGTGTGCTTGTACATGTATATCTGTTAAATGTGTGTGTGTTGAACCAACAAAACAAAACCACTGACCCACTGAAGAAGCCCTGCCTGACCGTGATGGTGCATTGGATCGCTGCACAATGCTCTCCCTGGTCCTAAGCGCAGGCCTTGCAGTGAACTGCACTCCCTGTGAGTCAGGCAGCAGCCCTGGCATCACACTCGCCATGGTGCTGGTGACAGTGGAACAAAACTGATTTACAATGACAGTCTCAAATATTTAACTCAATCGAGATGGGCCGACTCTGGATGCGTGGCATAAGCCAGACCTTTTCTAATGCCTTTGCAGTGAAACGGAATGAACTCTCCTGCGTACAAAGGAGAAGAACAGCAGAAAAGTACATCATTTTACCACAGTTAAACTTCAAAATTTAAGTGAGCTTTATTGTCCATCATAAGTTAAAGACATACAGAGAACATTTATTGCAGTCCATTAACCCTTTACTGCCTGGAGTAGGACACTTTAATGTTGCACACTTTTTCGTAAAAGCAGTTTTGTGTGTTAACTATTTGTACGTCTTATAGATTTCATATCAACATCTGTATGTGCTTTAGCTCTTACTTTATTAAGTAATCTGTATAATACTTGTTAGTTACAAAAAAAAAAACATCAGTAAAAAAAGAAGAAAAAAGGCAAATAAATAAACAAACAAACAAATAAGTACATGCATAAATAAATAGAAAGGTTACAAAGTAAAGTAGGTTATAGCACTGTCAGGGGAGAGAAATGTGCATGATCGACCAGTGATCATAGATCTACTGTAGCACTGGCAGTCTCCCCTTTTCTTTTCAAATAAATAGAAACTTTGGAGGTTAAAGCATGCTTATAAATGTTCAAACTTGAACATACAAATGTTGAGGTATCAAAAAGGTTATGAGTGGTACTTAAATGGCCACATGCTAGACCTCAGTAGCCGCACTCATAAACAAAATCACGAAACAGGAAACATGCTACAGTGGCAAACAAATGTTCCTTTCATGTTCTGAGTTTGTTTAGCTCCAAAGGACAAGTGTGTGTGTTGTCAGAGTAGCGAATGCTATAAGCCCCAGGTAAAGCGTTTGGCCAAACACTTTACCTGGGATTTGAACTAGAAGCAAACTACCTGCATTTTATCAGATTATTACACCATTTACACACCTCCAACAAAAACAGTTACAAATCTGCTTTAATCCCCGGCCATTTTATGTGTCTCTTTTCAGTCTTATTGGTACTTCAGACGTTGATTTATAGGCATTTGATTGAAAGGCCACTGCAATACACCAGTGCCAGGCGCCACAGAAGAGATCAATGTGTATTGGTGATCGATAACAATCGAACCATGTCGGGCACCTGTTCGCTGTAAAGCACCTGTTACCTCAACACTCATTGTGCGCACGTAAGACTAAACACGCATTATCAATCATTTATCGACAAACGATCGTCTGTACCAACCTGGGATGCTGAGCGCCTGTATTTTCCCTGTAGAAGCAGCGGCTCGGTGTGAATTATTAATCAAAGGTCCTGATTAGAACGTCATTTCCAATACAGGACTCTTACCGCGCGGGGGGAGTACGTTGCCATGTGCCGCGACCCGGTCGTCAAGTCACAAGGGAGTTCACTCTGCAAATTGTTTACAACGAAAGGGAGGGAACCATGCATATATCCGCGATGGCTCCATGAGTTTAAACAATTTGCTACAGGCCACGGAACACAGTGCCGTTTCCGTAATGTCCAGTCTCTTAGCCACAGTCAGTCCCAGGCATCCCCTAATATCCCCTGGATAAGCTCAGGATGAAGAAACACGCTTAGAAAAGACGGGCACAACACAATTTATTAATATTTCGGATAAATACCCTTTGTCAAAATTGACAAACAAACAGAGAGATTAGCCGCTACTTATCTTCATTCGCAGAAGGAATGTGGTAACTAGTGCCACATTCCTTCTGCGAATGAAGATAAGTAGCGGCTAATCTCTCTGTTTGTTTGTTTGTCTATTTTGACAAAGGGTATTTACCCAAAATATTAATCAGTTGTGTTGTACCTGTCTTTTCTAAGCGTGTTTCTTTCTCCGTTGGGTACTTCTTTGCATTTTACACGCTTGGCAGTCACCTTTTTGGTCTGGAAAGCTCAGGATGGTACGAATCAAAGCACCAAACATGTCTCCTCTCATCTAACCAGAAATTTCCAGCAAATTCTAACATTCAGCCCTACTACAAATTTTCAAACAAGGCAAAAATTATTTTTTAAAAGACCGGTCTTTGCACTGCCTGAAGTGGCCAAATTTGACTATGTAATATGACCTGAAAGAGGAACTGTCCCACCTGAACACCATTCAATCTGCCATCAGTGCAACCCTTAGACACTAGCTAAGTCAAACCCAAAGTGACACCATTGAATGTTGCTGCATCTTTAAGTTATGTTAAGTGTTTTTTTTTCATATTTTTCCACTACCCATCCCCCTACTTTTTCTGTTTTTCCATTTTTACAAACACATGCAATACAGTCAAACTGACTTCTGGTGGGCTGGACAACTAAAAAAGGTTACCATGACACTGACATTGATGAAAAATGAGCTTTCAGACACAAGGCCATTTCCTTGTGTATCTCAGGGCAGCCAAAATGACAATGCCCCGGCATCCTCATTGCCCTGTTGTCTGGTGCCAACAAGCAGGAAGAGACCTGTAAACAGCTGCCATACCTTATATGCTGCTGGCAATCTTATCCACAGGCAAAAGGGGTCACGAAACAGCTGTGCAATTTAAACATTAAGCCTACTGAACTAACCCACAGACAAAAGACTACACAAAACAGCCAAAACTATGCTATGCGGGACGCACTGCATACCCAAACAAGTGTCTGGAGTGCTTATTTAGGAGATAGCAGGGAAAATGGTTATGTACAGTTCATTTTTATATAAAACACACCTGTCAGAGTCTCAAAAGACCTAAACTCATGTTGCAAATGCAGCAGGCATGTGTGTGCCAAACCTGTGAACACTCCTGTAAAAGCCTATACTGGTGGCCGCAGCTGCTGGTCCCATTACAATGCACTCAAATGAGCTTTACGCAGAGTAAAAGTGCTTGTGTTTGGCTCAGAATAGACACCAGAGACATCCTTAATGACAATTACAGCAGAATGACACCTCAGACGCAGCCAGTGTAGCTGGATCATGCAAAATAACACTTCTGCATTTCACACTATTTTAGCGGCTGATTTCACTCTGAGGTCAGCTGTCTAATGAAATGAACATGCTGACACTGTTTCATTGTAGTTTTGATATTAACCTTTGACCTTAAGCTCCCCCCCCCCACCTCCAACCCCCCCCCCCTCCACAACTTCAATAACTGAAAAGTGCCTCTTTTTTTACACATTTATCAAACTAAACACCCTAAACCCCACCCCTTTCAAGGTCAAGGTCACAGCTCAAGGTCGAAGGTCAGACTCATGACTACTTGTAAGACAAAAAAATAAATGAACAAACACACTAACCATAGCTCACAGTGCAGGTAAACAGGGTGCTGCAATGCAAAACATGCAAAAACGCCTATAAAACTGCAATCGCATTGATTTTTGGGCAAAATTTGAAATTTTTCATGATTTTCTCAGTTTTCCAACTGCAAAAGTCTAAACTCAATGATATGGTTACATTAAACCAGTTTCTGATCTATGTCACATATGGCATGTGGTGCCCTGACAGGACAGGGAACACAGTGCCGTTTCCGTACTGTCCAGTCTCTTAGCCATAGTCAGTCCCAGGCATCCCCTAATATTTCAACCCCTTAAAAAATACTACTGCCCACCAGCTGCACATTTGCCATGCACAAAATAACAATAAAAACAGCACATTGACAGTCTCATTTCTTGGCTATGAACCTGATTCCTTACCAACCCCACGCCCAAGCACAACTGAAATCAGCATGCCCCTCAAATCACGTCAACGGCAACTCAACATAGGCCCACACTCATTGTCCACTGGATAAGCTCAGGATGGTATGAATCAAAGCACCAAACATGTCTCCTCTCATCTAACCAGAAATTTCCAGCAAATTCTAACATTCAGCCCTACTACAAATTTTTAAACAAGGCAAAAATTATTTTTAAAAACACCGGTCCTTGCACTGCCTGAACTGGCCAAATTTGACTATTTAATATGAACTACAGGTCGTTTGACATCGGAGCGCACGTTTTTCGCAAATATCTTTGCAAAGAACCACTTTTTTTTATACCAGTATTAGAACAAATATCATTTAGTGACAGTTGACCTAATAACTGAATTTGATTATTTGCTCATGTTTCAATGATTTATTACTTAGTGTGTACTGGGTTTCGGCGTTGGATTTTTCTCCCCTAGTAAGTGTCACCGTTAATTCGGGCGGACCGTCGGGGGTTCTTTCTCTGGGTACTCTGGTTCTTCCACCCCCTCCATTTTGGTACCGGTTTCAGGACACTTTATAAATTTCAAATACAAGCGATCAAAATTTCCGAAACCTCAGTAGCTGAGCTGACCCTTCGCACCACGTGAATGTCCTGTGTCTGTCTTGCACTGTGTTTGTCTTCAGAGTGAATGCGTGTGTGTCACGTGAGTGTGCGTGTTGGATTCAGTTCGCGGCGCTTTGAGCCCATTCGCCGAATTGGGAAAAAGCGCCTATATAATAACCGTTATTATTACCGTGCTAAACATGCTGGGCTTTTTTTTCCCGGGGTCCTCCCGTTTTTCCCCGAGGTAGCCCACAACTTGAAGGTGACATAAAGTTTGCCTTCGAGTTGGTGTTTATCAGGCTTTGTGTATTAGACACTCAGCCTACTTCATGCCCAAGGGCCCTGTTTGTTCTCTCTCTCTCTGGCCTCACATGCATGCATTCACTTTTGCTCGCTCCTGCGCGCGCTTACACACGCTCGTCTCTCTTGTTCAGTTTCTCTCCGAGTCTCTCTCTTATGAGTTTTTTGGTTGACGTCATTTTTACTTTTGACGCACTTTTGTTCTTCCTTTTCTTTTATTTTACGTCACCTCCTTCGGTTGCCACATTCCTTCTGCGAATTAAGATAAGTAGCGGCTGATCTCTCCGTTTGTTTGTCTATTTTGACAAAGGGTATTTACCCGAAATATTAATAAATTGTGTTGTACCCGTCTTTTCTAAGCGTGTTTCTTTCTCCGTTGGGTAGATCTTTGCATTGTACACGCGTGGCAGTCACCTTTTTGGTCTGGATTGTTTAGTTGACCTAATATGACTTACTTTTAAGAAACTTTAACAATGTCAATTTTGCTGTACAGTCATAAAATTCAGAATTTTTTTCATGAAATGACTTATTACACATCCCTAAATGTGCCCCAGATATATTCATCCCACCATAGATTGATCCATTTCATGTGAATTCGCCACGATTTCAAACCTTAATGGGCGCAAGTAAGCAAGAAGTCTGCATGCTTGACCTTGATACTGAAATCTGCCGGGGCTCTATTAAGGTATTAAAAATAGCTTGTTCTTGTCTTTTTATCAAATTTTTATGACTGTACAACAAAATCAACAAACCACAGGAGTTCAGTAAAAATAGCCCAAATTAGGTCAATTTGCAATAAATGATATTTGATTTTAAAGTGGTACAGAAAAGTGTTTCTTTGTGGAGATATCCTTTGTCAAAACAGACAAACAAACAAATAGAGAGAACAGTCTCTACTAATATCTTCTTTTCAATCGCAGAAGGAATGGGCCACATTCCTTCTGCGATTGAAAAGAAGTAGTTAAAAAAAAAGTGCGCTCTAATATGTCAAACGACCTATTCATCCATTTGAGAAGTGTGGAAATAAGAGAAACAAACAGAATGAAAATAGAACATTTTTTTATGCATTGTAGGATGACACCCACAACAACTCAAATAAAACTACACACACACAATCCAGACTAAAAAGGTGACTGCTGCAAAGAAGTACCCAACGGAGAAAAAAACACCCTTAGAAAAGACAGTTACAACACAATTTATTAATATTTTGGGTAAATACCCTTTGTCAAAATAGACAAACAAATAGAGAGATCAGTCGCTACTTATCTTCTTTTCAATCGCAGAAGGAATGTGGTCCATTCCTTCTGCGATTGAAAAGAAGATATTAGTAGAGACTGATGTCTCCATTTGTTTGTTTGTCTGTTTTGACAAAGGATATTTACCCGAAATATTAATAAATTGTGTTTTAACTGTCTTTCTAAGCGTGTTTCTTTCTCCGTTGGGTACTTTTTTACACACACACATGCACGCACACATGCATACACACACACACACAAACGTTGGAAACTGATTCATGTGCCCTGTTACTTTATTTCTGATGGGAAACCTATTGCATGGTCTCCAGTACACATTTTGAAAACAGACCTCCAGCACCACATTGTTGCCATCACAAAATACACAAGCAACATTATCAAGTTACAAACTTGAGCACTGGGTTTGATTATAAGGTTTTGTATTTGTTTGCAGATTAATAAGTGTAAGACATACACCCGCAATTTCCTCCAAACAATCAAATTTGGAAATTAAAAAAGAGTTCCTCAACCTCTTAAAACACATGTGCGTGTGTATTTATTATACTATCCTACAATTGCAAAATATATTAACCCATATCATACTGAGGCTAAAAGCTTCAAATTTGTACACTGCCATATGCAAGCTACATTATAGTACTTACGGATAAGGATATAGACCAATGGCTTTAGTTCAAGGGTAGTGCCAGAATAGCTTGGCGCCTAGAGGCGCCAAGCTATTCTGGCACTACCCTTGAACTATTTTAGTCAAACTTATTTCACACACTGGTGTATTCCGAATGATAAGGATTAAGACGTGTCTAAAGATGCAACCCTGTGGTTTGTGTTTAGAATTTTATTCCTGTAACAGATGGGAAATTGTGACCGCCGATTTTTTGGTGTGATTTGAAACAAAGCCATCAGGTTGAACCAATAAAATATTTTTATGACAAACACTAAGTAAAGGGCTTTTTTAATTCCCACTATATTGTATGGCAAAAACATTTTTTTGTTGTTTTTTTTCATTGCATGATTCCACTTTCATGGGCCAACACACACATACACAAAGAGATCAAAAATCAAAACTTTGAATTGTAGTGTTATACAAGCTATCAGCAACATGTACTGTAACATAGAATAAATAAATGAATCTGTAAGAAAAGTGGTAAAAGAGACAGTTCCTTCAATCAAATGTTTCTCACTGATAAACTATATATTAGTTAACCATTTAACCCAACACCGCATTTCCCAAATTTTGTAGGTGTCACTTAACCACTCTGTACCATTTCCAAGAGCTGGTATGATCATAATAATTCAAGGGTAGTGCCTGATTAGCTTGGCGCCATCAGGCCCCCAAGCTAATCTGGCACTACCCTTGAATTATCATGGTCGATCCATCTCCTGCTGTAGTGCATTGGGTCTAAATGAGTTAAGCATGGGTAAAATGCTCACTTTCTGTGAAACCAGGAGAACGAAAGCAGACATCTCTGACAAAATAGTACAATAAAGTTTGCTCATAGCAAGGCCCGATTTAACAAAACTTAGATATAATGATACTTTTTTTTAAAGAGGTCTTGAATGTACTCTTTCCATGTAAGTTACATGTACTTCGCTTACAACAAACTTAAAAAATGATGAATAGTTTTGTTATACTGGCAATTTACCATATATATACTTACTTACGCCTGTCACCCCTACCCGGGTATAGGCCGTCGACGAGAGACCTCCAGCAACTCCTGTCCTGTGCTTCTCCTTCGATTCTACTCCAGGTGGTTCCCAGTCTCTTGATGTCTGCCTGGAGGTCTCGACGCCAGGAGTTTCTCGGCCTACCTCTTTTCCTCTTTCCCTGGGGGTTCCATGACAATGCCTGCCTAGTGATACTGAAGCTGGCTTTCTCAGACTGTGACTGATCCATCCCCATCTTCTTCGCCCAATTTCATTCTCTGCTGTTATCTGCTCTGTTCTCTCCCAGAGTCTGACGTTGCTCATCTTCTCTGGCCAGTGGATTTTCAAAATTCTTCTAAGGCAACTGTTCATGAAGGTCTGTACTCTGTTGACTGTGGTTTTTGTCAATCTCCAAGTCTCTGCTCCATATAGGAGAACTGCTTTTACATTGGAGCTGAAAATCCGGACTTTGGTGTGTTGTGACAGCTCTCTGGAACTCCACACTTTTTTCAACTGGAGAAAGGCTGTTCTGGCTTTACCGATTCGTGCTCTGACATCTGCATCAGTGCCGCCTTTTTTGTCTATGATGCTCCCGAGATAGGTGAAGGACTCCACCTCCTCCAATGGGGTGCCAGCAAGCAAGACTGGTTCTTCCCTGGTTGCGTTCAGCCTCGTTGTCTTTGTTTTCTGTTTGTGAATGGTGAGGCCCACTTGGGACGAGATGTCAGCAAGCCTCGTGGTCTTGTCCTGCATTTGTTGATGAGTGTGGGACAGTAATGCCAAGTCGTCTGCAAAATCGAGGTCGTCAAGCTGTGTCCACAGTGTCCACTGTATTCCACTTCGTCTGTGCTCTGTGGTCATCTTCATGACCCAGTCTATGGCCAGTAGGAAGAGGAACGGAGACAGCAGATACCCTTGCCTGACTCCAGTTCTGACCTGGAGCTCCCTGGTGAACTGCCCTTCGTGGATCACGCGACATGTCATGCCATCGTAGCTGCTCTTGATCAGGCGGACGAGCTTTGTGGGTACACCGTAGTGTCGTAGGAGTTTCCACAGAGTCTCTCGGTCCACACTGTCAAATGCTTTCTCATAATCCACAAAGTTGACGTACAGCGGGGAGCTCCACTCCAGAGACTGTTCCACGATGATACGGAGAGTGGCGATCTGGTCTGTACATGATCGGTTCTTCCTGAATCCTGCTTGCTGGTCTCTCAGCTGGGGGTCAACGGAGCTCTTCATTCTCTCCAGGATGATCCTGTTGAAGACCTTTCCTGGTACTGACAGCAAGGTGATTCCTCTGTAGTTGGAACACTTGCTGAGGTCGCCTTTCTTGGGAAGCTTGATTAGGTACCCCTCCTTCCAGTCAGCCGGCATCACCTCCTCTTCCCAGATCTTTCCAAACAGTGGGTACAGCATCTCCACTGTTGTCTCTAGGTCTGCTTTCAGAGACTCCGCTGGGATGCCATCTGGGCCTGCTGCTTTGCCGTTCTTCAAAAATGCCACTGCTCTTCTGATCTCTTCCCGGCTGGGTCTGTCACAGCTGATGGGTAGGTCGGTCTCTGCCGGCTGGATGTCTGGGGGGTCGGGCGGGCTAGGTCTGTTCAATAACTCTTCAAAATACTAGGCCCATCTGTCGAGTTGGTCTGCTCTGTCTGCAATTGGCTTGCCTTCTTTGTCTTTTACTGGTCTTTCTGTATGGCCATACTTGCCTGACAATCTTCTGGTAATGTCGTAGAGCTGTTTCATGTTGCCGCTGCCTGCTGCCTTTTCTGCCTCTGCTGCCAGGCTGTCTGTGTAGGCCCTCTTGTCTGCCCTGATACTCCTCTTCACCTCGCGGTTGGCTTCTGAGTATTCCCCCTGTGCCCTTACTTTGGCTGCTCTCGTGCGACTGTTGTTGACAATTGCTTTCTTCTGCTTCCTCACTTCTATCTTCTTCAAGGTCTGTGCCGACAGCCAGTCCTTGTGATGGTGTTTCCTGAACCCTACAGTGTCTTTGCAGGTTGAGTTCAGCGCCTCTCTGCCTTCCACTGCTGCTCTGTGGTGACCGCCTCCTCTTCACTTACTAGCTCCTGTAGCGCTTGAAACCGGTTGTCTTCTTATTGTCTCTGTGTGGCTTTTCTTTAGCTTGAGCTTCATTCTTAAGGTAAGCAGATGGTGGTCGGAGGCGACATCTGCTCTCCTCCTCACTCAAACATCTTGAAGGGATCTTCTAAATTTCTTGCTAATGCAGATATGGTCTATTTGGTTCTCTGTTGTATGGTCAGGTGAGACCCAAGTTGCTTTGTGTATCCTTCTGTGTGGGAAGATGCTGCCTCCAATGACAAGTCGGTTTAGAGCACAAAATTCTACAAACCTCTCCCCATTCTCACTCATCTCCGAGCCTAGTCCCTGTCTCCCCATCACCTCTTCGTATCCGGTGTTGTCCTCCCCTATTTTGGCATTAAAATCGCCCATGACGATGGTGATGTCTCGCTCCGCACATTTGTCCAAGGCACTCTGGAGTCGGTCGTAGAACTCTTGTTTCTCTTCCTCGTCACTGTCATTAGTGGGCGCATAACACTGGATGACGTTCAGCTTGAGCTTTTTCTTGGTTCTAAAGGCTGCTGTGATGATTCTTGGCCCAAGAGGTTCCCAGCCCATCAGCGCTCTCTGTGCCACTGGTGACAGCATGAATGCTACACCTCCTGTATGGGGGGCATTCTCCTCTTCATGACCTGAATACAGAATCATCTCCCCACTTAACAGCCTTTTCTGGCCAGACTGCGTCCATCTGGCTTCACTGATACCTAGCAGGGAAAGGTTGTACTTTTGCATTTCCGCTGCTATCTGGGCGGCCTTGCCGCTCTGGTACATGGTCTTGACACCATATATATGCATGTACATATTTTCCAATACAAATGAGTTCTTAAGTGAAAAATTCCAAAACACATAATACACTGTATTCAATACCTCTTAAATAAACTCCCAGAACTAAATGACTTCCATTCTACAGAATGAAAGTCATTTAGTTCTGGGAGTTTAAGAGTTAAAGATTAATGCAGAAAAAGTGCGCAATAACAACTCTAAAATGAAACAAGAAGTGCATGTGAACACACAAGTAAACTTTGAGTGAAAGAAACATACAGTCAGATTTTTTATGAAATGGAAAGATATTTAGAAAAACCAAAATCTTATTACATGTATTAATCTTTTGTTTGTTGGTGGTTGGTGTCACGTAACGGATGTGACATGTTGTTTTATTTTTTTCGCCAAGTCGTTTTTTTGTTAATAAATGTAGATCGCCGAATTCTGTACATAGCCTTAGTTTAGGGAAGTTAATAAATGTAGTGTGAGCGTAATCGTAAAGCCCGTGCAGCAAGCTTAGCAGTGAGCGAGTACAGCGGTTGCACGCTTTAGTCAAGTAGCTTTAACCGAACAGTGTTCAGAAGTAAAGTTAAACTGCAAGGTAGCAGAAGGATATTACAGTCAGTCAGCGGAGTTAGCCAGTGAAGTGAGAGTCTGGGTCAGGGTGCGGCCTCGTTTGGAGCCCTTGACAAGCTGTGTGAGGGTTGTTTTACCCTCCCTGCAAGACCACGGCCAGTGTTCCTGGGTGTGGGTGTCCCAAGAGACTTGTGACCACGGCTGCTACTCACCAGAAGACCCCTCCGGTTCGTCTTCGTCTTGTTTTGTCTCGTCCTGCCGGAGGACTCACCAGTGACAGGTAAATTCATGCCATTTTCCTCAGTTAGCTGCTGTGCTCTCGGGTGTGTGAATGTGTATATAGGTGCGGAAGGGTATGTTCGTCTAGTTTTTTAGTGATGTTTTAATTGAGTCTTTAACCATGTTTTTTAGGTTGGGTTGTAATGTGATGGGTGTCGGATTTAGTTTATGTTCGGCTGTCGCCGAGTGAGTATATTTAAAGGGCCATGTTGTAAAATGAATTAAAGTGGGTATCCTTTCAAATATATTGGTATTAAGTCCTAGATGTAATGTAATAAGATTGTCACGTTGGGCGGTTGCTGGTGATTATTTCATATCTTTGTATGTACATCTGGATATTTTGATAATGTTGGTTTTAGCAGTGGCAATGTTATTATACAAAAGTGGTTGTGCTAGCTTAATGCTAGTGTAATGGAGTAGTGCAGACCTGGCGAATGTTGAATGTACATAGGAAGCTTTCATATCCATGATTGTATATTTAATATGGCCAAGGCAGGTATTAGGGTGAGACGAGACACAACTCACGTGGTTTGTGAGTAGGTGCGTGTCAAATAGGCCAGAATTAACTGTGTCGGCACTTTGACTGACAATGCGCCCTTTTCCAGTGCACTGGCTTCGAAGACTGGCTTCGAAGACTTCGTTCTTCGATCTCATCATCCACAACCAACGGTGACGCATCATCGGGAGTCGGAACGCCTTCGCTAGCCGGTCCTGTTGGACAAGTACGTTGGGCTACAGCAGGCTGATTCTACGTTCTGAGCGTCGGTCACAGGCGTGCGTGGGCAAGCGCAGCTACGGTGCTCTGTGGTGCAGGGGTAGTACTCGTACGTTATGAGCCACCCTGTCTAGTGTGGGACAGAGGACACTGTACAGAGACAAAGTTACCCGCCTTGTATAGCCGTTGGCCATATTAGTCATTATCACCTGTTAGTCATATTCACCTGTTAGTCATTATCACCTGTTAGTCATATTCACCTGTTAGTCATATTCACCTGTTAGTCATATTCACCTGTTAGTCATTTTCACTTGTTAGTCATTTTTTATATGTTAACCTTTTTTAAGTGTTAATACGTTATGAGTGCATGTGTGTGAGTGTGTGGGGCGTTAGTGGGTTGGGGTGGGAGTTAGAGTAAGGGTAGGTAATAAAGGATTTGTTTGTTGTTTATCACTGGCGTTGCGTTATTTATTTAGAGTGGGTGGGTTTTCTCGAGTGTCTGCACTCATATTGTCCACGGCGCCCTGACTCCATCAGGCGTGTCGTGACAGTTGGTAGTGCTTCTTGTCAAGACTTCTGTTTATGACATGGAATGATATGACATGAATAAAAAGTCAAATCGCTACCAACAGCCAACGGGTTAAACATAAACAATGTGAATTAACACAAATCAAATTTATCCCTGTCGAGAAAACCTCTCCACAAAAGTTTTCAGCAACTGCAGATAAAAGTCAGGTTCCCCAGGCCGGTAGTCTTCGTAAGTGAACCCCTTGATTTGTTTGGGAATAGCTGGTTCCACTTGTGAACCCTCATGCCACTCATTGAAAGATGTTACAGAAATGTACTTCACTCCTGCATCTAAAGCAGCTTGAAAGGACTGTTTGAAGTATAGTCCTTGAAGTCTCTTGCGAGTATTGACTCCATTCCAAGGTCTGATGCGGGTGTCCACATAGCCAGGCCCTATGCTGGGGATGAACAGAAGGTTATGCTGTGAAGCGAAATGAGCTATGCTCTTCCAGTTGAACCTCATACTCCCCTTTGTGAAGCCATCGGCGGCAAAGTAGGTGTAGAACCCATCAAATCCTGCATTTAAAAGCTTGTGCTCATCTTCTGGTGATAGATACAGGCCTATAAACAATGCATCATACTGTGTTCCCCGCAGAGACAGTGGGCCTCCAGGTTTCAAGGCTTGTGCCCAGACAGATGCGTCAATCTGGTACGAGTCGTACACATAGAAGACAGGCAGAGATCGCTCACCTACCTGGGTGCGGTAAAATCCAGGATGCTGACCGTATGAATCAATAATATACTTAACATGATGGTTCAAAGTCTCTGCATTTCTGTCCTTGTAAGGCTCGATGTGAATGCAAACCTGCATAGCAAACAAAAAAGACAAGTGGTCAACTAAACAAGATGAGGATTTCATGCCAAATCTACCGTATTGTTTGGAGCTCAAGTGCGTTTTTCTTTTAGGAACATTTAGAGTTGTTCATATTTTTAAGCTTATCCTTCTGATCCATTTCCCTCCTCTCTAAGCCAATCTCTGATCAACACACATGCCGGCGCACACAAGTAAAGACGGACACAGAGCGCTTCCCGCCATTAGTACGCTCTGTGGGTTGGGCTAGCGACAGGAATTCTGAAGAAAAATAGCACGAGCAGCAAAATGACGCCACTATAAGCTTCATGTCATGGCATCGCTGGTCTCACGACGCCGTGTACACTGTGACGAATTTGATGTTTCACGTCACTCATTCAAAAGGCATGCTCTTCCAGAGCTGACTGTTTTGTTCCACACAGCCTCTTCCAGGGCTGATTGTTTGATGGGAGTAAATAGTGGCTCCAAAACTTGGAAAAATGAAGTAATTATTATTCAAAAAGTTGAAGAGGTACAATGCTGGATAACGAACTAATTCAGTATCTCCCTTTAACCACGTCCCCCCCCCCCCCCCCCATTAGCCCACCCCTCCCACCACCCCCCTCCCCCACCCCCACACCACCACCACTCCCCCCCCCCACCACCACCCCCACCCCACAACCCCCCCCCCCACCATCCCCCCCACCCCCCAACTCCCCTGCCTGATCCGCATGGCAATGGCACACACTAACACAAATGGCACACACAAACACAGACAGCAGACACACAACGCTTCCTACCGGTTTTACTTTCTGTGGGCTGGCGTAGCCACAGCCATTTCAATGAATAAGGTGGAATGGCCCATGCCCACAAAGCCTCTTCTTGCATGCATATTTGGGGCGGTCCGTGGCGCAGTGGTTAAGGCGCCTGCCACCAATGCCAAAGGTGCGCGGTTCGATACCGGGTTCCGGCGTTGGACTTTTCTCCTCTGGTAAGTGTCACTGTTAATTCGGGCGGACCGTCGGGGGTTCTTTCTCCGGGTACTCCGGTTCTTCCACCCCCCCCCCCCCCCCCCCCCCACTTTGGTACCGGTCTCAGGCCACTTTACAAATTTCAAATACAAGCGATCAAAAATTCTCTGTAACTTCAGTAGCTGACTGGCCCTTCGTTTGTCTTGTACTGTGTTTGTCTTAAATGGCGTAAATCCGTGTCTGTTTCGTGAGTGTGTGTGTGTTGGGTTTCAGGCGCGGCGCTTTGAGTCGATTTCCCCAAAATTGAGAAAAAGCGCCTATATAATAACGGTATTATTATTATTATTATATTCCACCTTTTCCACAATACGTTCGTAAATATCATATCAAAAAAAAAAAAAAATGAAGGAGAACATTGCACCAGCTCATACTCATGTAAAATGTAAAACACTGACGTGCTGCTGATTTGCGTCAATTAGGAATATTATATGAAACACTGACATGTTTGGTGCTTTTACATCACCATTTGATTCTTCTGATGAAATCAAGGAGTCCTACTTTTGACATTTTTACCGCAATGAATTTGTATTTTTGAAAAAGTTGAAGAGGTACGAAGCTGGCTAACGAACTCATCCAATGTCTTTCTACAAACTAGCCATATCCAAAATTTCAAATGCATATAATCAAAATTGCAGACTCTAATCTGAGTCAACCGACTTTCTGTAAACAGTCTTTTATGTATTCAATGAGATATCCAATCACAATATGCTCGGAGGCTCTCTTAGCCACCCACTTAATAAAGTATTTTGCCAAGTTTCAAGTTTGTGCATACAGTAATATCGGAGATTTTTGTGTTTACATACATACACACACACACACATACATACATATGCACAAACGGCGCAACGTGCTAAAATGACGTTCAACAGCAAGGTTAGAGTGGCTAGACGTGATGTCATTTTTATCTTGTTACTTCTTTGCCAGACCATGAGCCCTGCCTGCCTGTTATGTCCTTTGCATTCTACTGAACGCGCTCCGACCAGCCCCATCGTAAGTCTACCGTATTTTCAATACGCTAGACAAAAAAACAAAACACACACACATTTTAACACTTTGTTGGTAGCACCTTTTGTTGAGGTGATTCCTGCAGGAATCGCCTTGACAGAAAGTGCTACTAACAGCCAAAGGGCTAACAGTTTTACACTGAAGAGTTCTGACTTTGAGAACAACCTACAACCGGTGGTTTTCTTCATTCCCAGCCACCATGCTAATCTGGCATTACCCTTGAAGTAAGTGTATCATGATCTGTCCATTTCATACCATTCTCACTCATTACAGATTAACTCATTTAACCCATTCAGCCCTGACGCACTACAGCAGGAGATGGGTCAACCATGATAATTGAAGGGTAGTGCCAGATTAGCTTGGCACCTTTCAGCGCCAAGCTAATCTGGCACTACCCTTGAATTATCATGGTCGATTCATCTCCTGCAACAGGTGCATAGTTGTTAGAAGATGCCTCCAACATTTGGGAAATACATGCGTCGGGCTAAATGAGTTAACCCAGAAGCCGCATTTCCCAAATTCTGGAGGTGTCACCTAACGACTTTGTACCAGTTGCAGGAGATGTAACAACCATGATAATTCGAAGATAGTGCCACATTAGCTTGGCACCTAATGGCGCCTAGCTAATCTGGCACTACTCTTGAAATTTCATGGTCAATCCATCTCCTGCTGTGGTGCGTCAGGGCTAAATGGGATAACATAGTCCCTTATTCTGCCATCAGCAAGAGGCACAAATTCACAAGGGCCCCTGCAACAGCAAGGTTCATGTGAATCTATGACTGATGCTGACAGCAGGAGGTTCCAGATGTGCCCTAAAGTGAGGGTGCCATTCAGGGGCGTATGATAATTGATTGTAACATAAGAAAACAAGCACACTAAACAGCACAGCCCTCGTGGCTTACATGTGTGACCGGTCAGCATGACTTCTCTGACCTTTTGTGACCTTGACCTATCTAATAAGTCACTCAAATGACAAAGTGTTCAAATGTCTTAGCATGATTATAGAGCCGGTCATAGTATCTTTCAAATTCTATGTTACATGGACACATAACCTTTGACCTTTTTGAGTGGTCAACCAAATTAGTATGCAGAGGAATATTTTATCAGCAACCTTGTGCCAAGTCTGACAAAGTTGCAAAAGAGACAAGAAAAAAGTAACATTATACATCTATCAATAAAAAGGCATTTTTAACATTTGACTTCGTCTTTTGACCTAGGATTTTCAGAAGGGGTAACCAAACCAGTATGGATTAGAAGGTCTCATCATGAAGTATCTCTTTGAAACTTTGAAACAAAAACCAAATTTGTGGCCATACTGACATATTTATTAACTACAGTGACCTTGGACTTTAAATGTTTAAAAAGGTCCAACAAAATACTTTTGGGCAAAGTTTGAAGTCTGAAGCCAAATGCCAAAGTTAATGATAGGTGATAGATGAAGGACAGACGAGAGACAATGGACAGATACAAACAAACAAACACCACCACCCCCCTTCCAAACAAATAAAAAACAAAACAAACAAACAAACATAAACTCATCAGGTGGTGCTGCCCTGCAAAGACATACCTGCCCAGGTAGGCAGCCACTTATTTCCCCCTGATATAATAATAAGTTGTATTTTTTTTTAAAAGTCCTACCTTCAGTGCATGAGCATGCGCAGCATCCAGTATTAGTGGTACAAGCTTGTCAAAGGGATGTCCATTCTCATCTGCCTGGTCAGGGGGGTACCACGACATCACCACAACACCTTCAACAGTGAAAGTGAGCAACCTTAACCCATTTAACCCTGATGCACTATTGCTGGAGATGGACTGTGACAATTCAAGGGTAGTGTCAGCTTAGCTTGGCGCCTGATGGCACCAAGCTTATCTGGCACTACCCTAGAATTATCATTGTCGGTCCATCTCCAGCAACTGGCACATAGTTGTTAGGTGACAGCTCTAAAATTTGAGAAATAAGGCCTTGGGTATTTAGCCCCAACGCACTACGGCAGGAAATGGCTTGACCATGATAATTCAAGAATAGTGCTCGATTAGCTTGGTGCAGTCTGGCGCCAACCTAATCTGGCACTACCCTAGAATTATCATGGGCGGTCCATCTGAGATTCTCCTGCAACTGGTATATAGTTGTTAGGCGACATCTCTAAAATTTGGGAAATGTGGCCTTGGGGTTTAGCCCCAATACACTACGGCAGGAAACGGCTTGACCATGATAATTCAAGGATAGTGCCCGAATAGCTTGGCACAGCCTAGCACCAACCTAATCTGGCACTACCCTTCAATTATCATGGTTGATCCATATCCTCCAACTGGTACATTGTCATTAGGAGACACCTCCAAAGTTTGGGAAATGCAGCTGTGGGGTTAAATGTGTTAACCCATATCATACTGAGGCTAAAAGCTTCAAATGCGTACACTGCCATATGCAAGCTACATTAATGGGTAGACGATCGAAAACCGATGATGTCGTCATTGTACTTACTTACGCCTGTCACCCCTACCCGGGTATAGGCCGTCGACGAGAGACCTCCAGCAACCCCTGTCCTGTGCTTCTCCTTCGATTCTACTCCAGGTGGTTCCCAGTCTCTTGATGTCTGCTTGGAGGTCTCGACGCCAGGAGTTTCTCGGCCTACCTCTTTTCCTCTTTCCCTGGGGGTTCCATGACAATGCCTGCCTAGTGATACTGGAAGCTGGCTTTCTCAGACTGTGACCGATCCATCCCCATCTTCTTCGCCCAATTTCATTCTCTGCTGTTATCTGCTCTGTTCTCTCCCAGAGTCTGACGTTGCTCATCTTCTCTGGCCAGTGGATTTTCAAAATTCTTCTAAGGCAACTGTTCATGAAGGTCTGTACTCTGTTGACTGTGGTTTTTGTCAATCTCCATGTCTCTGCTCCATATAGGAGAACTGCTTTTACATTGGAGTTGAAAATCCGGACTTTGGTGTGTTGTGACAGCTCTCTGGAACTCCACACTTTTTTCAACTGATGTCGTCATTGTGCATGACTACTATTTGTGGGTGCGGGTGTGGCTGGCCAAGCCAATCCTGGAGCCACACATCCGAGAGCAATGGGGGCACTGGAACGTAGCTGTGGGGAGAGTCGACGCTGTCTTTCAGTGAGCTCTGGCACTGGTGATCCATTCGCGCTGATTGTGTTCAAAGAGCGTGCAGGCTTTCCTGGTGGCGGCATGCCAGCCTGATCTGTCTTGTGCTTCAAGTTCCTTTACTGGGAAGACGCAGTACTTGAGGCTGTCTTTTATGCAGTCTTTGAAGCGTTTCTTTGGCCGTCCTTGCTTCCTGTGGCCTTTGAGAGTGCACCATACAGGAGTTGGCATGGCATGCGAGAATCATCCATGTGTATGACATGACCTGTCCAGCGAAGTTGTGTCTTTAAGATCAAGGCTTCAACACTCACTAAGCCAGCATTATCCAGGACTTCCAGGTTTGTCACCTTGTCTTGCCATTTGATGCCCATGAGCGCAGGGATCTCATGTGGAAACGTTCAAGTTGTTTGAGGTGCTTTTTGTACAGCGTCCATGACTCACAGCCATAGAGGAGGCTGGGGAGGACTACTGCCTTGTAGACTTTGATCTTGGTGGAGAGCTTGACGGTGTTGTTATTGAACACACGAGTGCGCAGATGACCCAGGGCTTGGCTGGCTTTGCAGATGCGAGCTGCGATTTCCTTGTCGATAGTATCGTCAGAAGAGATGATGCTTCCCAGGTACCTGAACTGGTCGACAGTCTTCAGCTCGGTGCCTTCGATATGCACTTTGGGTGGGGGGGGGGGGGGGGGGGGGGGCCTCTTCTGCCTGGGGCTGGTTGGTGCAGGACCTTGGTCTTGTTGAGACTGATGGTGAGGCCAAAAACAGTAGAGAGGCTTCCGAGAACCTGTTGACGATGGTCTGGAGGTCAGACTCCGTGTGCGCCATCAGCGCACAGTCATCGGCAAACAGCGCCTCAAGGATCAGTCTCTCAATGGTCTTGGTCCTGGCGTTCAGTCGACGGAGGTACTTCAGGTACACTCCCTTTTCAAGGTCACGTACTGCATGGGTCAGGACACACGTGAAGAACAGGTTGAACATCACGGGGGCAAGAACACAACCTTGTTTGACACTGTTGGAAATGTCGAAGGGTGCGGATGTGTCGCCATTTGACTGGACAACTCCTCCCATTCCATCATGGAAGAGGCGGATGATGCTGGTGAACTTCCTGGTTCAGCCGAGCTTGTGAGGATGACCCAAAGCGCTTCTCTGTTCCTCGGTGTCGAATGCTTTGGTCAGATCTATGAAGACAGCTTAGAGGTCCATGTGCTGCTCAATGCATTTCTCCTGGACCTGTCTCACAGAGAAGAACATATCGACTGTGCTGCGGCCGGGTCTGAAGCCACACTGAGCCTCTGGGAGTGCTTCCTCAGATACAGAGCTGATCAGGCGGTTGAGGATGACTCTCGCGAGGATCTTGCCAGCAATGGACAAGAGTGAGATCCCTCGGTAATTGGCACAGTCTGCTTTGCTGCCCTTGTTCTTGAACAGGGAGAGATTGTAGCATCTCTAAATTCCTGTGGCATGTTCTCCTCTGCCCAGATGCATGTCAAGCTACATTATAGTACTTCTGTAAGGATATAGACCAATGGCTCTAGTTCAAGGGTAGTGCCAGAATAGCTTGGCGCCTAGAGGCACCAAGCTATTTTGGCACTACCCTTCAACTATTTTAGTCAAACATATTTCACACACTGGTGTATTCCGAATGAATTGATAAGGGTTAATTAATGCACTGAACCATATAGTTAACATTTCCAAATTCAGCAGCTGTCATGTGAATACAAAATGACAGTTTAGGAGACCAATCGAACATGACTGTTCGAGAGCGGTGTCCGAACATTATTTTGGAACCTCTATAGTTTAACCCCTTCACTACTGAGGAAAAGTGAACACAATTCAACCACAAGATACATAGATTTTCATCAGCCCCTGCTGTTGCAGGGGCTCAAGAAGACCTATGCCTCATGCTGGCACCACCCTGTACCCATGTTCCTTGGAATCTTTGACCCTAAATTAAGAAAGATTTCAAAAGCACAATCATAACAGTGTAGATGTACAATGTATAAGGCGTGAATGTTAACTAAGGTTAGTTAGTTATTTGGGTTTAATGCCAAGCAGGCGACTAAGGCCATCTCATGGTAGGTTAGCGAAGGTGACATTGTTAACCCTAAAAATAAAAGAAGTAAAAACATGCATGGCAAAGCCCTCATGGCTCAGGCAAGACTGATCCGCATCATTTCTCTGACCTGTGGCCTTGACCTTCTGTGACCTTGGCCTTTTGACAGGTCACTTATATGAACAGGTGTTTAAATGTGAAATGGCAATAGTACCTGCCAAATCATGTCTTGTCAACATGTGTGCAGTTTTCATGCATCTGTCAACCTCATTTAACCTGTAAGAGCAGTCAGCCCAATTAACATGCATAGGATGGTCTTATCCTCAACTAATCTTTTGCCAAGTTTGACTAATTGTTTGCTAAAATGCCAGTCAAAAACATATATTTTATCCAAACATAAGTTTGAAGTCAGTGTAGTGCCAGGATAGCTCCGTGCTTTTTTCTTTGGAATCATCATGGGACTATCATATTCGATGCCATGTCCAGTATAAGGGCTGAGTGATTTAAAAATAAACCAGCAAGCTATATAATGTGTATGTACTCAGTACATGAATTTGAATTTTCAGACAATAAACAAAAAACAAACAAAACAGGTCAGACTCAGTGTTACATGCACTGAATGTCACAAAATCTGATACGTGGTTAGGTCTGTGACTCCCAAACAGAGATCCAGTGTCCTCTGATCTACTCCTGTATTAGTTGTCTCATGCATGGCCTGCCATATGTGGGCCAATTAAAGTTGGAGTTGGTTAGAGGACTATTTTGCTGTTTTTGTCTACTGTATTGAAAATACGGTAGAATTTGAGATGGGGCTGGTCAAAGCACGTTCCCGTAGCATGCAAATGATGAACATAGGACTCTGACAGTGATGTAACACAATACAAATTACATCATGCCTAGCTATGCTAACCGCGCTGTTGAACGTACATATGGCGGGAAGCGTCGTGTGTGTGTGTGTGTGTGTTTGTGTGTGTGTGTATGTATGTAGACATGAGTATCTCCGGTGTTTTGCAATGCTTTGAAGGAGATGTATGTCAGAGAACCTCCAAGCATATTGTAAATGGTAAACTCGTTAATGAGAAAAATGGCCGTTTACATAAAGTCGGTTGACCCGCATTTGAGTCCGTAATTTTCGTTCTATTCACTAGGAATTTTACATATAGCTAGCTTGAAGACAGACATTGGATGAGTTCATTTGTACCTTTTCAACTTTTTCATAAAAAGTAATTTATTGCAGAAAAAAAATAAAATGTACAAATTCCTGACTCCTGAGAAGGATCAGACAGTGACAGTGACGTAAAGGAGCCAATCACATCAGTGTTACACAATGTTCTAAATTGTCGCAAAGCACCAGATGCCTGTGTTATGCAATGTTTTTGAATCGACATCAAATTCATCACTGTGTACACGGTGTCGTGGGACTAGCTATGCCATGACGTGAAGCTTATGGCGACGTCATTTTGCTGCTCGTGCTATTCTTCCTCATTCCTGTCACTACTCCAGCCCACAGAGCGTACTAATGACGGAAAGCACCATGTGTCCAATTTGGTGTGCGCCGGTGTGTTTTGATCAGACACTGGGTTAGAGAGGAGGGAAATGGATCAGAAGGATAAGCTTAAAAATATAAACATGAACTCTTAATGTTCCTAAAAGGAAAATGCATGTGAGCTCCAAACAATACAGTAGACTTTGGGATGAAATCCTCATCTCATTTTTTCTTCATAAACATACATTTTGCATTAATATATATAATATAAACACCAGTAACACCATCTGACTTTATGGTTCCCAGGCATTTTCATGTAATTAGGCGGACCAAAAATTATACAAACTAAATTAATGAACAGAGCCCTATTACTATACATACCCAACTTTCAGTCATGTCATATCTAAAGTTTGTCATAAATGGAGCAATTTAGAAAGAACATAATTGGAACCTCTCATTCCACTTTTGTGCAGGACTGTGATTTTCGACCTACAAGCTTCCAGACACAAGGTCCAAAATCACGAGCAAGCACACATGATTATATTATGAGTATATGTTTCAATTTGTACCTGTGCCAGTGGAACGTATCTGAGCCATGTGGGTGCTGACCGTCTCTGGGTCTGCAGAACTGTATGGGCCAAGTGCAGGATAAAAGTTTGCACCAATGTCGTCTGGGGGAACATGGACTCCATCAGGCCATTTGTCAGCTTCTTGTTTCTTCCAATAGGGCAAAAATTTGTGGTTCCAGTGTATGTACTTGCCATCTGTCTGAGGGTTTCCATACCACATGTAATAAAATATGTGCACATTATAGTTCACATTGGGGTTTTCAGGTGCAGTTGCATGCTCTTTCATTATATCTTCCTCCATTTTGTTGACGGATATTGCAGCTTTCACTATGGTTACTTCAGTAGCATATGATTTTATGTTTGCCGATAGTTTTTCCAAGAAACTGGAGTTACCTGCACTGAAATTTGTTGATGCAAAAACATTCTCCGCATGAGTTTTTACTGCTGCAGCTAACTGTATTTTCTGTAACAATGTGAGGTCTTTCTGGTGCTGGTGTTTAGTGTGAATGTGATGTGATTCCACAACACCATGTGGTAGCAGACTGTGCTCTGTATACAGGTAGATGATGAAAAATACTACTGATGTCACAGACACCAGCAAAAGGAAGGCAAGATAGTGTTGAACACTTGCTGATCTCTGAACAAAAACTTTCGCCATGCCCAATAGAAATCTAATGGCCTATCTACCATTTGCCATTCTTCCTGTTGACACTGCCTGTAAGAAGAAAATATGCAAATCAGCATTGTAAATGGGTATGTGTATTATCTTCTTTGATCTTTACCCATCCTTTCTGTGTGATAATCACCTGAGTACAATTTGTGTCGCCTCTGTGTCAGCCGTGACATCAACAGTTCTTTATTGTGTTTTGCGACCATGCCATACATTCCAGGATTTTGCAACCATGTAACGCTGACCTCAGTGTAGGTCCATTGAGAATATTGTTTAAAGTTGGAAAGTATGTACATAATAGCATTTTGATTGTTATGTTGATCAAGACCAATGTTTCCTTTACTGCCTTGCCCATTGCATTTGTTTGGTTGTAGATTACAAGATCTACAGAATTTGATTTCATTTACAACTATGCATGCATAGTACTACATTTCGCCCCACTCACTCACTACGAAACCTCGCGCTGGGACCATATGGCGTTGAGGAGTGTCCCCTGGGTGGTGGATAGGGGGTCTCTCGTGAGAGGGGTGCACTGAATGAAATAAGGTGCCGTGAACCAACATGGTCTAAGGGAAGGTGACCCTGACAGAAAACCCCTGGTCCTCCTAGTAAGGGGGTTGGGCGTGGGGGTAGCTTCCCCACCCTGCAAATATGGAAATAGCTACAAAAACGCCGACGAAAAGACAAACAGCAATTCCTTTCCTGGCGGAGGAAGATTCTTCTACCAGAAGATTTATGACGTCCTGTGGTGAAAGCTGGAAGTCTTCAGAAGCCACAGGACCGAGCCGCCTCTCTCTATCTAGGGACACAACCATGGGCACATGGAATGTCAAGACCATGTACCAGAGCGGGAAGGCTGCCCAGATAGCAGTGGAAATGCAAAAGTACAACCTTTCCCTGCTAGGTATCAGTGAAGCCAGATGGACGCAGTCTGGCCAGAAAAGGCTGTTAAGCGGGGAGATGATTCTGTATTCAGGTCATCAAGAGGAGAATGCCCCCCATACAGAAGGAGTAGCATTCATCATGCTGTCACCAGTGGCACAGAGAGCGCTGATGGGCTGGGAACCTATTGGGCCAAGAATTATCACAGCAGCCTTTAGAACCAAGAAAAAGATCAAGCTCAACGTCATCCAGTGTTATGCACCCACTAATGACAGTGACGAGGAAGAGAAACAAGAGTTCTACGACCGACTCCAGAGTGCCTTGGACAAATGTGTGGAGCGAGACATCACCATCGTCATGGGCGATTTTAATGCAAAAATAGGGGAGGACAACACCGGATACGAAGAGGTGATGGGGAGACCGGGACTAGGGGAGATGAGTGAGAACGGGGAGAGGTTTGTAGACTTTTGTGCTCTAAACAGACTTGTCATTGGAGGCAGCATCTTCCCACACAGAAGAATACACAAAGCAACTTGGGTCTCATTTGACCATACTACAGAGAACCAAATAGACCATATCTGCATTAGCAAGAAATTTAGAAGATCCCTTCAAGATGTTCGAATGAGGAGGGGAGCAGATGTCGCCTCAGACCATCATCTGCTTACCTTAAGAATAAAGCTCAAGTTAAAGAAAATCCGCACAGAGACAACAAGAAGACAGCGCTATAATGTAGGCCTCCTGAGAGTGACTGGAGTGAGAGAAGAGTTCAAACTGGTGCTGTCCAACCGGTTTCAAGCACTACAGGAGCTAGTAAATGAAGAGGAGGCAGTCACCACAGAGCAGCAGTGGAAGGCAGTTAGGCTGAACTCAACCTGCAAAGACACTGTAGGATTCAGGAAACACCATCACAAGGACTGGCTGTCGGCACAGACCTTGAAGAAGATAGAAGTGAGGAAGCAGAAGAAAGCAGTTGTCAACAACAGTCGCACGAGAGCAGCCAAAGCAAGGGCACAGGAGGAATACTCAGAAGCCAACCGCGAGGTGAAGAGGAGTATCAGGGCAGACAAGAGGGCCTACACAGACAGCCTGGCAGCAGAGGCAGAAAAGGCAGCAGCAACATGAAACAGCTCTACGACATTACCAGAAGATTGTCGGGAAAGTATGGCCATACAGAAAAACCAGTAAAAGACAAAGAAGGTAAGCCTATTGCAGACAGAGCAGACCAACTTGACAGATGGGCCGAGTATTTTGAAGAGTTACTGAACAGACCCAGCCCACCCGACCCCCCCAGACATCCAGCCAGCAGAGACCGACCTACCCATCAGCTGTGACAGACCCAACTGGGAAGAGATCAGAAGAGCAGTGGCATTTTTGAAGAACGGCAAAGCAGCAGGCCCAGATGGCATCCCAACGGAGTCTCTGAAAGCAGACCTAGAGACAACAGTAGAGATGCTGTACCCACTGTTTGGAAAGATCTGGGAAGAGGAGGTGATGCCGGCTGACTGGAAGGAGGGGTACCTAATCAAGCTTCCCAAGAAAGGCGACCTCAGCAAGTGTTCCAACTACAGAGGAATCACCTTGCTGTCAGTACCAGGAAAGGTCTTCAACAGGATCATCCTGGAGAGAATGAAGAGCTCCGTTGACCCCCAGCTGAGAGACCAGCAAGCAGAATTCAGGAAAAACCGATCATGTACAGACCAGATCGCCACTCACCGCATCATCGTGGAGCATCATAGACAAAAAAAGGCGGCACTGATGCAGATGTCAGAGCACGAATCGGTAAAGCCAGAGCAGCCTTTCTCCAGTTGAAAAAAGTGTGGAGTTCCAGAGAGCTGTCACAACACACCAAAGTCCGGATTTTCAACTCCAACGTAAAAGCAGTTCTCCTATATGGAGCAGAGACTTGGAGATTGACAAAAACCACAGTCAACAGAGTACAGATCTTCATAAACAGTTGCCTTAGAAGAATTGTGAAAATCCACTGGCCAGAGAAGATGAGCAACGTCAGACTCTGGGAGAGAACAGAGCAGATAACAGCAGAGAATGAAATTGGGCGAAGAAGATGGGGATGAATTGGTCACAGTCTGAGAAAGCCAGCTTCCAGTATCACTAGGCAGGCATTGTCATGGAACCCCAAGGGAAAGATGAAAAGAGGCAGGCCGAGAAACACATGGCGTCGAGACCTCCAAGCAGACATCAAGAGACTGGGAAACCTGGAGTAAAATCAAAGGAGAAGCACAGGACAGGAGTCGCTGGAGGTCTCTCGTCGATGGCCCATACCCGGGTAGGGGTGACAGGCGTAAGTAAGTAAGTACTCACTACGAAAAATTGATACAAAAAGAATGTTATCACTGAATACATGTTGTTTAAAATCTCATGGTTGACCCATAATCATCACCAAAATGCTGAGTGGACTTAGACTTGCACCAATAGTTTCAACGGACTCCAACAGTCAGATCAGGGCCACATTGGACATAAATTCCAGCAAAGCATGCAGCAGAACGTGATAAAGAACTCGATGTAAAAGTAGAAGTCGATAAAGAATTGCTGACATCACACCTGTGTAACCTCGTGTTAGGGAGGCCATTTCAGGGTTAAAAGCAACACCAAAGTAAGCAAAACACGTGTATAGGCTCAATCAAGTCAATCCAATCGTTAAACTGACATAACATGAAAAAGGGATCATACGACAGTGGGATAAATAGGTTAAACTATGAATGTTAATGATTAGTGAGCCTCAGCTTGCTTTTGACATACAGTTCTGGCTCCTTCACAAAGTCTTGCAACAAGAAATTGTGTGTCAAAAGTAAGTCTTGACTGGTAAATCATCACCACTCACGGTTTAACTTATATTACAGTATAAGTATGCAAGAACACCCCCCCCCCCCCACCCCACCTCTTTTGCATATGCAGCCATTGGTACAATAAACAGTACCACTATCAGTGGCCCGCATGCAGTGTACAAGTTTACCCCATCAGTGACCATAAATGCAGTGTCTGAAATCATAGCAGAGTGAAAGCCTAAGTGTTCAGCTCTGTACAAAACAACAGAGCTAGAAAAAGGCATTAACTTTATGAGCACCGACGTTTGTGGGAGCCCATGTGGATTTAGTTTCAGGAGTCATGATTATTGCATATTTTGTGTAAATTGCGCACGTTTAGGAGGCCTAAAACCATCAGCTGGCACATATAAGTATAATAAATACACACAGTGTCAGCACATCATTTGACTTTATACTATAGCCACCAGTGTGAAAGCATAGCATCACCCGCGTTGCAGCTGTTGGGGCCCAACCCTTCAAGCATTTTTGTGAGGTGTTTGCAAACACGCACACATCTTTGAAATGACCCCCTTTTAGCATCTGGGGCCGGTGATTTACTTGTCAGCTGCACATTATTCAGTCACTAAGGTAACTTGAACAGGTAGTGGGTGGGTTGGCAGAGGCATGGGTGTATACAAATTTGGGAACATTTGACAGCAATAGCTCACAAGAATGAAAATATTTTTTAACACTATACTTATACCCTAAACAATAACAATATATAACATTAATAATAAACCCAATATCCTAACCTTAAACCAAAAAACAAACCATAAACACCTCCAAAAAATTAACCAACAAAACAATACTTAACCCAATCCCCATTCACCCTCCTATCCAAATCTATACCAATCAAACAATTACTAAATTATTACACACTTACTGACCACCCTAATTCAACCCCACAAAAATCCCAACCCATAACCCCACAAACACAAATAATACATTAAATCTACATACAAATCCAACCCTCAACATAAATACATCCTAAAACAACATTAACCCACATAAACACTAAAATTACAAACACCACACTATAACTCAAAATCCACACCCAACTCATACCTCACCCCCCCCCCATAACAATACCCTATTAAAAAATCCATTAACACACACCAAACAACATTAATTCTAACATCCAACAAACGTATATTACCTACAATTCCCCACCAACTAACTACTCCAACATTGTGTTTCAAAACCCCCCGCCATCTCCCCCCACATCACAATCCTAGCAAAAATCCCTCACTTTCATTTATCTTTCATATAATCCCTTAATCCAAGATTTATCATATTTTCCTATAATACACCATCCCAAATACCCCACACCACCACACTTTCCATAATATTTAAAACCCCAACCCCATATAAATTTAAAAATATCACCAACACAAACCTTCTTAAATTACTATTTTCTTACACACCTATAATATCAATTTCTATTAAGATAACAGAGATACCCTATCGTCTCACCGTACACACGCCCCTAACTCTCATTTAACCCCCCCACCATCCATCATTACCACAATCAATCCTTCTATTATTATTAACTAAATTAAACAATACCCCCAACACCATTAACCACCATACTCCGCCACCTTATATAGAATATACACGCCCCACCCATGCCCCTCTTTACCAAAATACCCATCATCCCCTCCTACATCTATCCCATATTAAACACCCCCCTCTTTTATTTTTCATAAAATGTCACCGCTCCCCACCTTATCCATATATATCCCAATATCAAATCAAACCATTAACCCATTTATATTTCCCCTTAAATCCCTCCAATACAATTCTAAAAACAAATAAACGCAGAAATGTCTTCTCTTCCACCTCACAAATCCCCTCACTCCACATCAAGAATCACCTTTAATCTTTTCTTTCCTCCCCCCCACACAGCAACACATACCCTTAAACCCTCTTCACCCAACTCACCCCTACCTTCCACGCCACTTAAACAACACAATTACACTAACCAAAACAAATCTTTATCACAAATAAGACTCATTTTTAAGCTGATCCAAAACTAAAAGGATAACTACATCTCATTCAACATCCTCCACATATATAATAAATCACATGACACCACACAATAAACAACCCTCAACCAAACATATACTATCCTTTATTAGATATATAAAAAACTCAACCACAAATACTACCCCTCCAATCTTACAAAAACTAACTACAACCCCCCCCACAATTAACATAATAACCCCACCTACTCATCCCCCACAACCACCATTATCCAATTCATACACCCATCTCTTTCCTCCTCATAATTTCTCAATCCCCCTCAAATCCTACTCTTACTACGACTAAATAATTCCTAACTCATATAACCTAATTATTCTTCATTAATCATCCCCCTCAAACCCCCCATCCTCCCCTACCCTCACCCTGTCCCCTCTCCCAAACCTATCATACCCACCTCAATAATTACCCACCTACAAACACCCCCTTTATGTACCTGTTAGCTGCTCACATAACTCCACTCATGAGATTGATTCATAGATCCTTCCGCGAATCAGTCGAAACATAGATTATAACTCGCCTCAATACCATCTATATGTGTGTATTTTAATATCATGAGCTCGACGTACAATATTAGCTAGTTCCTTTTTCAGCATGTGTGAGAGAAAGTTGTGTGAGGATTTCACTTTAATTCAGAGGAACTCGGTATATTAAGATTGCTTCTAAAAACTCGAGTCTCTATATTGTGTAATGTCTCTTAAAGTGTGTATCCGCTCTTATAGATTTTGGTCTAGACTCTCTAAATTCGCAAATCCATATTCACTTCAAAAATAATTCAGATTAATACGTCCTCTTCGATGATTATAGCAAGTACGCCAATCGATGTGTTTTTATCAAGCTCTCAAGATTTATTGAGATAGTTATTGTGTGTAGCTGTACATTCCGTCAATTCTACAATGTCGCTACCTAGAACCGCCTCTGTCTATGAGTTTAACTATGTTATGGTCACTGTGTGTATGTACTAACATTACTCTCATTACATATGCTAGTATTTCTTCCTCTTTTGTTTCAACATATACTCTCATCGTTCTTCACTATTTTTCTTAGTTCTTTTAATTTGAGTTACAGAAAGATAATATTAGTCATCTTCCGTGTCTCTGCGTTATGTATATTTTTTTTTAGTTTATGATCTTGAGACAGAGAAATTATCCTCAGTTCAATCTCCCTTAATTTCGAGCAAAGATTTATATTAAAATGTTTATTATCTACTTATCAACATATATAAAGTATACATTGCTCCAATATCTCATTTTCTTTCTATCAGTTACTCAAAATTATTACTACTCAAAGCTGTACTTGTCTCCTACAGAAAAATACGTTAATAATTGTTAATCTAATTTCTTCATCTATAAACATTGTCGTCTCTATGTTACACATAGATATCAGATAGACTTCTTATCTACTCTCGGTCTATGTCGGTATTAGCTCTCTCATTTTATCGGACTATTCAGTAATTATTATATATCTTGGATGTTAAATGAGGTTTGTGTCAATATATATTACATTACTATAATATCAACTATTATAACATTTTTATCATCGATCTTGATTTAGTAATCGACATCATTTTTCGACTATAACATTCAAGAGTGGAGGTTGGTATCTATTTAAAAGAATAGTTATCCGAGGATGATATGTTGAAAAGTGTATGTGTGTGTGTGTTCCATTTAGTGATTATGATCCTCTATTATCTTTCTATTTTGTTACTATGATATGATTAAACTTAATTTCGTGTTAAGGCCTCCCACCTATGTGCCCCGTTTACTATATTTAAGATTGAACATTCACACCTTATGTCACTCTATGAAATGCTTCAAATGTATATTAAATTAGCTGATCTTAAACTTTATTATTCCAGTAGATTACAGGTGTAGTATTCTAATTCCAAGTAGGATTAACGCATTTTACTTGTGCTTATTTATAATAAGATGGGACCCTGTCACTTTTCAGTGCTGTAGTGTGCGAATACTTATCCTTTAGTAATGCCCTCAATTTCCCTCAAGTTGTGTACCTAGTCAGAGATATACACTGATGTAGATTGGAGTAGAGTATGATTACACGTAGGTTACTAGGTTTTCTTTAAGACACAACTCATTAATATCATGAAATTACAAATAATACATCTAGTCAAATTTTCTTCCACCTAAACGCCCGTTCAGTTATAACATATTAGGGTATACAGTTAAGATATTATAGTGTGAGACTAAATGTCGTCTCGATTACTAATTGTACCACGGAAGCTTTTCGGTGCAATGCATGTAGTTAACATCATGGTATTTGTGCTTTTTCATACATCAATATCGATTGATGGCTGTTATATCTTGTAAGTTGTTACAGGATTTTATTCAGAGTCCTACGCATGGACATATATTTCAGTGAAGTTCCGGTATTTTGATAGAAATGTTGTATCATGCTTATCTTCGCTAGCTCTTCACCTTATAAAAGATACTAATCACGATTATGTGCTCCTAATAGGTTATTATGTCTGTTCAGTTGATCTCGTCAGGTCCTCTGTCTAATTTATCTATTGAGTTAAGAGGGATTAAATAATTTATTGTGTGTGCTCTACTTATCGTCATTCTGTTAGTTCTTTTATGTGCTTATTCGGTGTATAGTGATTCTCTAGATCGGTAGTATAGATACATGAGGCGTTGTGTGAGTGAATTATTGTATAGAGTACTATATCCGTAGCTCGTATTTCTCCATTTTTCGCTTTTTTCTGATGAGAGGTGTTATGTATCCATTGTATTTTGTTAGTGTTAAGTATTGAGGCGAACTTTGTTTGGATGTGTCATTGTAAGTATAGAATCACTGGCAGAGGTATAGATAATTGGCGTTAGTTGGTGTTTTTGTGTTTAAGTGTGAGTGGTGTGGTTGATGTGGGTAGAGTTGGATTCATAAGTGTGTGTTTGGTGGTAGGGCGATGCGGGGGGTGATTACTTTAGTCGGCTCTTGGGTGAGAGCAGCGTTATGTTGATTAAATAATAGGGGTGGCCTGAAAAAAGATGTTTTTTTGTGTTATTGACATATGCTTTTTGGTGCACTTGCCATATAAGTAGATGCGTTATGGGACTGCTCTGGCCAGCAGCTGTGCATTTTCAAATTGCTTTTTGCCTGTCTTGTATACATTTTTGGCTCACGTGCGCAGCAAAAGTGAGTATGTTTTGGGCCAGTGGTTGTCAGTGTGTCTGGCGTCCCGCCGTGAGATGGCCTTAGTTGCCTGCTTGGCATTAAACCCAAATAACTGTTCGCTGTCGTCCGTGGTAAACTTTAACGTTGGCATTTTCTCCGAGACTATTCAAGCCACATTCTTCAAACTTGGCCCAAGGATACTTTGTGGTAAGACCTTTCTAAACATACCAATTTGAGTGACCTCTCACAAAGGTCACAGGGGATCAGGAAATAGGTGAAAAATAGCCATATTTTGACAAAAGATGTTTTTTCTCAAATACTATTCACAACTTCAAACCCAAACTTGGTACAGAGACACCTGCTGGTAAGACCTATATGTGCATACTAATTTGGATGACCCGTCGGAAAGGTCAAGGGCTCAGGAAATAGGTTTGAAATAGTCATATTTTGACAAAAGATGTTTTTTTCTCAAATACTATTCACAACTTTAAACCCAATCTTGGTACAGAGATACCTGATGGTAAGACCTATCTATGCATACTAATTTGGATGACCCCTGGGAAAGGTCAAGGGTCACGAGGCTGGCAAATGTGTGTAAAATGGTGATTTTTCATAAAATTGTAGGTATTCCCAAATGTTTGCCAATTTTTCAACCAAATTTGGTACAAAAATAGATAAGACCTTTTTATGCATACTAATTTTGTCGACATCACAAGGGTCGGGGGGAGGGGGGGGGGGGGTTTGACTGATCTGTGAAAAATTTTGGTATCAGTTTCAGCCCACTTAATCAAATTTCAAATACAAACGATTGTGAATTTCCAAAAACTACAGTAGCTCGCTTGAGCTTGCCCATAGCACCACGTGAATGTTCTGTGTTTATGTACAGTGTGTGAGTGAATGCGCGTGATTCACGTGAGCGTGCTTGTTGGGTTCAGTTCGCGGCGGCGCTTTGAGCCGATTTTCAATTGGGATAAAGCGCCTATTTAATGCGCTTATTATTATTATTAAAAATGCTTACATTTTCAGAAAACATGGATTTTGCTGCTGCATTAGCCAGCCCTTGTCTGACAAAGGTCACACATGTAAATCGGTCATACACGCAAACCATGTCTTTGCCTTTCTTATTGCTGATTCTGTGCGTACACAGGCACACAATGATAGACAGTGCAACCCCCAAGTACATGGAGGTTAGCCGTTCTGTGTTTAGTAACTGCTTTTGCTTTCTTTTAAAGTACACCCAGATTTACTTGCACCATCATTACCAGCATGAAGTGACATTTTTGGGTTGTCAATGTCATTCCTATACAGTAGTGACAGAGGTCAGTCCACTTTTTTTGTGGGGCCCAAGGTCTCTTCTGCAATAAATATGGGATTTGACATTAAAAAAGCAGAAGCATGTCGACATGGCGTGTGTTTCAACAGAACAGTGGGTTAAAAGTGTGGTCACATGTTTGTCCTGTCTAATAGTTATATATGATCCAACATTTTTGTCAAAACACGTGCAGTTTTGGCATACTTGTGGTGATGTGAAATTGTCAGTTGAGGCACAATATTTTACCTGTGACTTGCACTTGCATTCATACTCTGGGACGAGTTGCACATAATTTAAAATTGCCAGTACCTGCCTGTCATAGTCCTAGCGGCTTTGTTTTGAGCTACTTTTAGCCCCACACAAAAATCTAGCTGCAGTGCAGAGGGACAGTTGTTTGGCAGTTACTGGTTTGGAAAAAAATTCTTGCAACAGGTGGATGGTTTGCTGGGATTTAAACAGAGTGGCTACAAGTTGCACATTGTGTGTGTCGTTGCAGATTTGTCAGCTGCACTGCTTTCATTTCTGTTATTTTGCTTCTCAGGGTCGTAATCTTTATTTTAGTCCAGAAAGCATTTTGCGTGTGTTTGTGCCATGCTAGATTTTCGATTGAATTTTTTTCTTTTTGTTTCAGCTGTCGTCCCTGTATGAGACGCGGCCACCAGTGTCGCGGGCCAAGATGGCCAGCGTCACAAAACATGCGATTAAGGCCATCAAGTTCTACAAACATGTTGTGCAGAGTGTGGAAAAGTTTGTTCAGAAGGTGATTTTGAACAATTGACCCTTTGTAGAGCTGTCAGTCTATATTAATTTGTAATGTTTTGCCTATTAGAAGTATAGTCATTAATCTTGGCCTAAGGATACTTTTTGGTAAGATTTTTCTAAGTCTGATTTCAGTGCCGTGTCTGAAAGGTCCGGGTACAAACAGCCAAGAAAAGCTGAATAATTGCTCTTTTGTTTTTTTAAACACAATTTTAATTTAATTAGGTACCCTTTAAAGCAGTTTTGGTGCGAAGGTGCCAGATGATAAGACGTTTCTGTGATGTCTGTTGGGGAATAAACTTTCTTTGATTATGTTGTTGGTGTCCTTTTGCTCAGTGCTGGTAGTAGTAGGAGTAAATAAGAAATTGTCATGCAGTACCGTTATATACTGACAGGGATTTGCTTGCTTTCAGTGCAAACCAGAGTACAAAGTGCCTGGACTGTATGTCATCGATTCCATCGTGCGCCAGTCAAGACATCAGTTTGGCTCTGAGAAAGATGTATTCGGACCCAGGTTCACAAAGAACATTGTATCAACGTTTCAAAACTTGTTCAAATGTCCTCAGGAAGAAAGAGTGAGTCTATCAGTCACCCTTGTGCTTGCGACCTTTTTTGCAGAACTGTTTAGGAAAAAAAGGCAGTTTGTGGTTACTTTGTTTCTTCACCTTACTATATACTCATTTTCATTTTCATTTCATTTTCATTCTGTAAGGATATTGCATAATGTTGTTCAAGGCTGGTGCTTGTCATACTTGTCTGTTATTTCAGTCTTGCAGTACCCATGTGAACTGTCTGTTTTTTGCTGCAGTCGCGTGTGATCCGAGTGTTGAACCTGTGGCAGAAGAATGCTGTGTTCCCAATGGAGGTCATTCAGCCCCTACTGGACCTGGCAGCTGATCCCAACAACGTGGATCTTGTCCTTGCAGGTAAGTATTTGGACTTGTATTTTCAGTATTTCAGCAACTCCTTACACAGATGCTGAGTGGTCGGGGCCCTTTACTACCTGGACATACAGTAGCTTTGTCACGACCCCGCTTCTGGGGCGCGAGCTATGAGCGCTAACACTCGAGATGCACCCAACCCACACTAACACAAACCTAACACAAACACCAGAGGAACAATGACGACGACATTTATTACATAAAACCCTAACAATAGGTACTCCAAACCTTCTTTGCATGACTAAGTCAGGGGTCAAAATCTTCCGCTTTTCCGCGGATATCAGCGTTAATTAAAAAAATCCGATTTAAAAAAAAAGGCATTTCCGCGTGGAAAAAAATAAAACGTAAAAAATCTGAAACGGTCGTGGTTCTTAAACGGCGCAGGTCCACAAGTTGTCAGATTCGTTTATCGTTAACTTTAGGCAAGCTATGTTTTTCCAAGATGGCGTCTAGCGATGCAGGACACATTGTTGCTCGCGGCTAAACTTTTAATGAAACGGGAGTGAGAAAGAAATGGAGGTGGGAGTGGTGTGAAAAATCGATGAACGTTTGAACGGATATAAGAGCACATTTTAAAGCTGGAATCGGAAGTGAGCACAGGCCCGCCAACATTGTGTACCGTGATTCTTCGCGACACCCCCCCCCCCCCCCCCTGCTGTTTGAGTTTTCGGCCCCCAGAATCAATGTGTCGCTTGCCCCCCCCCCCTCCCTCCCACCCACCCCGTTGTTTCCGCTATTTTCTCCAGCACGTGTTTTGACCCCTGCTAAGTGTGACCCAAATTTCACCCATTTTCCATCACCAATTTTAACCAAAATACGCTGCATATATCAATAAAATGTATACTGGGTTGTAGTATGGTGTCTACTCGTGTTCATGTATGTTTCTGTGCTTATTTTTTACATGTTTAGTACTTTATGCGTGTTTTACTGGCGTATCTATTGTTCATGACTTGCCGCGGCGGCACAGCGTGCGCGCGTTGTTCACAGCACACATCGGCTTTTCAATCGCCTCGCGTGTCACGTCAAAGCGACACAGGCTAAAAATAGCTAGCCAGTTAGGTAGAGTAGAGCTAGCCCTTCATTTTCGTATAATTTATTTTTGCATACGATCACGGGAACGTATTCAAATTTCAAGTAGAAAAGTTTCAACGTAATATTCTCACTCGTCTACAAAACAGACGGGAGCGAAAAATATATGCCTAAAATTGTCAATCATTTTTCTGTATTATTGCAAAGTTTCGTACTTATTCATTACTTTGACTCCGCACGCGAAGCAAAAGAGCGCACACGCTGCCTCTGTGTACGAGCTAACGCGTGTTCGGAGAATGGCGTGCACAAACGATAGCGAGGCTGTAGTTGTACCATGTGCTTCGGCTAATATATATCGTCAGATTTAGCCAATCTACCGACTTCAGATGAAATTATCGATATGTAATATCATTTTTGGATTGATCTGTACATTGCTAGGTTTTAGATTTGCTTTTCAATTGTATTCAAAGTGTTTCTTTTGAGCAAGCAGTGGTGCCGTATTGCGAGGTAAACAAAGCGTGTAGGGTTATCATCGGAAATACCGAATATAATTTTCTCTTTAACAAGAAAGCATGAATTAAACATTATTACTTTTATAAAAGATGTTAAGGTACGTTTATATTTAAGTCATTATCTTCTGGCGGTCATAGACTTTGAGATATAGTTATTTTTGTGAAGTCACGTGACCTGCTTGTTTTTCGTCTGCTACTACTGTACTAGTACTACAGTGTGATACTTTCTTTTTGAGATCAGTGTGTAGTTTTCTGTCCGTGATTTGTATAGACAAGCAAATTTCACGCAAGTGTTAAAATTATAATCCAACAATTTAAATAGTTGAAATTGCTGGTGATCAATTTTGTGGTGTTTGTCAATTTTTTTTTTTATTTATTTTTTTTTTTTAGGGGGTGGGTGGGTGGGGGGGGGTGATGACAAAAAAAAACAATTTCTCTTTGTTTGTAGTCTATCCTGCTCCATTATTCAGATCTCATTATCCTGATCATTTTGATGTTTAAATGACGTTTCTATCTTAATTACAGCCTACCCGGCACCGGCCTCCACGTGGCGTAGGTGGGTAGTCCGCTCAGTCCCTGACTGAGTGGGCTAGCAGACGGGTGCCATCTTTGTCCAGGATTAGGACTTGATGTCAGCAGATATGTTGTTCAGCCTTTTCACTGGTCCGGTTTTTAAGGAGCTGTGCTAACCCAGGTTGTACCATGTTGGATTGGTCCTTAAAAATACTCGTGACTTTTTGATCCTTTGGATCCCAAGTGTTTGCCGTGCTTGGAGACCCGTGTCGGGGGAGAAGAGGATCCTGGTGGCTGAGGTTCCCTTTGGGCTGCGGCTCACTGGTGCCAACACTCCACTTCGGCCTTGACTTCTACCTAAACGGGAGGCTAGTCGTACCGGCCTAGTCAATCGGCTCTTGTCACGTTGAGCCCTATCCCACTGTTGACATGCGGGTTGATATATGGAGCACCATGCTATAGCTTCTGCTGCTGATTAGGTGCTTTACGCCAGTATTCCCCTGCATTCAACAGTGTGATAGAAGGCGGTGGCTCAAACGGTTCAATCGGGCTTACCCCCTTGAGTATATCTTTCGGGCAGTCTCCATTGTGCGTCGGCTGGAGACCCGCCGACATTTGCACTTTCCCTTGTTGGGCTCGGTGGCGGGCGGGGACCCCCGGGGGATGAATATCTCTACTATTATAATATGGATACAAACAAAAAACCCAAACTTGCACAGAAGCGGCACATAGCCACCAACTTTGAACATGACAGTGACTCGGACTGTGAGGAAGCGACACCTCAGGCGTCGGCCGTATGGCCTCGCTTCCTCATTGTCCATAGCAAGGTGAAGGAGAAACCTGTTACTAAGCTGCATCCTTTTCTGGTGGGGGAGACCCTCAGGAGCCATGTTGGCAGGCCTGACGCCCAGCGCCTCAGGTCTGGTGACTTGCTGGTGGAGTGCCGTACCCGGGCACACTCCAGCGGGCTACTGAGGCTCTCTTCCATCGGAGACACTCCGGTGGAGGTCACACCCCACAAGACTATGAATTCGTCAAGAGGCGTAATCAAAGATCAAGCTTTGGCAGAACTGTCGGAAGATGAACTTGTACGGAACCTTAAGTCTCAGGGGGTGACTTACGTCAGGCGCTTCGCTTCCAAGCGAGGTGGTGGGGAGATCCGTCTCCCTACCATCATCCTGACGTTTGGCACCCCCACCCCTCCTACTACCATCTGGGGAGGTTACTACTCCCTGAGAGTGAAAAAGTACGTCCCTCTCCCCCTCCGGTGCTTTAAGTGCCAAAAGTATGGCCATGGGCAGAAGACATGCCGTCAGGCAGAGGCTTCATGCGCCCGTTGCACCAAGCCCGGACACTCTGCTGAGTCCTGCACAGCCACCCCCTTGTGTGTGAATTGCCAGGGGGCGCATATGGCTTCGGATAAGAAATGCCCTCGTTGGATATCCGAGTGCAAGATTCAGCAGGTGCGTGTGGAGAAGGGACTGTCCTTTCTAGATGCCAAAAAACTGGTTGAAGGCTCTGGTGCAGCTGCGGCTGCCCCAACCTCTAACACCTCAGTATATACTTTCAGTGCAGCGGTGGCAGGCAAGCGTCCCACCAAAGATTTTTCATGTCAGACCCCAACTTCTTGGTTGGGGGCGGAGCCTCGGGTCATCTCGCCCCTGGAGAGTAACCCTCCTCCGGTGGTGACGAAGAGCCAGGGAACGCAGAAGGCGGACACTGCCGGTCCGGTTGTGCCGCCTTCTGTTGCCCCTAAGCCTCAGCCCCCACCCAAACCTGTTAGTCAACTCCAAAGGCTTCTGGCTCTGGTCAGCCTTCTAAGGCCGCTAACTCTAGCGGCAGGAACGCTGCCCAGGACCAGGGGTCTAATAAATCTATGGGACCGCTGTGCGCACGGGCCCAGAAGGGGAACACTGATGTCCCCCTTCAAAACAAATATGCTGCACTGGAGGAGCGGATGGAGGGAGTGGAAGTTGTCGTTGCTGATTTTGCGGCAGCTAAAGGGGGGAAAAACTCTTCACCCCCAGATAAGACATAATCATGTACTCTATGCTTCAGTGGAATTGTCGTGGTTTTCAAGCTAACTTTGAGGAATTACGTCTTTTAGTCAAGTTTTATAACCCCTCAGTAATATCTCTTCAGGAGACTTACCTGAAGACTTCTGACCATGTATCCTTTAATGGTTTTAACGTTATACACAAAGGCTCTGATTCGGAGAGGCGCTCGGGTGGAGCGGCTCTTCTCATTAGTAGCCAAATTTTAAGTAGCCCCGTTAGCATCGACACCTGTCTTCAGGCTGTCGCAGCTCGGGTTACCTTGAAGAAGACCATAACCGTATGCAGTATTTACCTGCCACCATCACTGCGGGTCAGTAGCAATGATATTTTTAACTTAGTAGATCAACTGCCCCCTCCCTTTATTCTCATGGGGGATTTTAACGGTCACGCTCACCTTTGGGGCAGTGACCACTATGATGGCAGAGGTCAGATGTTAGAAGATGTTTTTTTCTCAACTTAACCTATGTGTCTTTAACGATGGCTCACCTACATACTCTAACCCAGGTTCAGGATCTAGTTCTGTTCTAGACCTCACTGTGTGTGATCCTTCTCTCATGCTGGACTTTGACTGGAAGGTTCACGACGACCTGTGTGGTAGTGACCACTTCCCAGTAGTTCTGTCATCGGTCAGCTGTGAGGAGGATTCGCCGGTGGGGCGCTGGAATCTCAAGAAAGCTAACTGGCCTCTGTTCGCCTCCCTCTGTCAGTCTCGTCTTACAGAGGAGGTGGTCATGTCAGCTGAAGAACCTGTTTCTTGTTTTACTTTGATTTTGTTGGACGTAGCAGGTGAAACCATCCCTAGAACTTCTACATCAGTCCCTCGGAAGCCGAGAGTACCATGGTTCAATGAAGAGTGCCGCAAGGCCCAAAAAATACGCAAATCTGCTCAGCGACGTGCTTTTCGTAATCCGTCGCAAGCAAATATTTTAACATTTAAAAGACAGCGGGCGAAAGCCCGTTACATTTTTAAACGCGAACGCCGTGCTTCCTGGAGACGATTCGTCTCATCTTTATCTTCTAGGACTCCGTCCCAAACAGTCTGGAAGGCTGTTCGAAGAATTATGGGCAGGGGTGGCTCGGCTTCTGTCGGCCATCTTAGAGATGGTGCCAATTTGGTCACAGATAAAAAGGCTGTGGCCAATTTGCTTGCCTCCACCATTGCCCATAATTCTTCAACAGAGCATTATTCACCTTTCTTCCAGAGAGAGAAGGAGAAGCGAGAATTTTGTGCTTGTGATTTTATATCAGATAACTCGGAAGACTATAATGCCCCCTTTACGTTTTCAGAATTGCAGCAAGCCATGCAGAAATGTACTGACTCTGCTGCTGGATTAGATACCATCCATTATCAGCTCCTAACACATCTGCCTGAGGATTCACTCCTTGTACTTCTCAAGGCCTTTAACCATATCTGGATAACTGGTCGTTTTCCGCCATCTTGGCGCCAGGCTGTGGTTGTGCCAATCCCCAAGCCGGGTAAGGATCCTTCCGACCCGGGCAACTACCGGCCAATAGCTTTGACATCATGTTTATGTAAGACTATGGAACGCTTGGTCAACGCCCGACTGGTGTGGCATCTTGAGTCACGTGGTCTCATCACAGACCTCCAGTGCGGTTTCCGGCGCTTCCGTAGTACAACTGACCATCTAGTTCGCTTTGAGTCTTTTATTCGAGATGCTTTTGTCAACAAGCAGCATGTCTATGCAATTTTCTTTGATCTTGAAAAGGCATATGACACTACCTGGAAGTATGGTATAATGTCTGATTTGTCGGACATGGGTTTTAAAGGGCACCTGCCTGTTTTTATTCACAATTTTTTGTCTAACAGGTCGTTCCATGTCCGTGTGGGCTCCACCCTCTCCGACTCCTTTGAACAGGAGATGGGTGTCCCGCAGGGCAGCATTCTATCTCCTGTTTTATTTAGCATTAAAATAAATAACATTGTAAAGGCCGTCAAGGATGATTCTGAATGCTCTTTGTTTGTGGACGACTTTGCTTTGTGTGCACGAGGTCGAGTGAGTGAGTGAGTGAGTATAGATTGCTTTACGTCCCGCAAGCGACAAAGGCCTTCTCAGGACGTGCCTGCGCTAAATGAAGAAAAGAACTGCAAGAAGTGCAGACAGGAGGGAGAATTTCAAAAGAAAAATACAGATGAATGGACCAGAAAGACAGAAATACAAACCCCCAAAAGAGCAGAACCCACCTTGCAGGGGTTAGACAAGGTGACCCTAGGAACTAAAAAGTAGACAACCCCACCAAGGTCCCCTAGGGCAGACCCGGTGGGGGTGTGCACGAGGTCGAGGACTTGCGTCCCTTGAGAGGCGCTTGCAGCTGTGCGTTGATCGCATCCAGGGGTGGGTGTCTCTCAACGGATTCAGGTTCTCGCCCTCCAAGACAGTCTGTGTGCATTTTACTAACCAGACGAAATTTTTTCAAAAACCTACCCTGAGCATTGCTGGAGTGCCAATTCAGGTGGCTGAAGAGGCAAAGTTTCTGGGGATCATCTTTGACAAAAGATTGACCTTCTGCAACCATGTTACCTACCTTAGAACCTCTTGTCAGAAGGCCCTCGACATTCTTCGTGTCGTTGGTCGTACTGACTGGGGTGCAGACCGCATTGTCTTACTTTGACTGTACCGGGCCCTTGTTCGGTCCAAACTGGATTACGGCTCTGTGGTATATGGCTTGGCTTCAAAGTCTGTTCTACAGCGTCTGAACACAATTCACCATCAAGGTCTGCGCATATGTCTGGGAGCCTTCAGGACATCTCCAGTTCCTAGTCTGTATGCAGAGGCAGGGGAGCCTTCTCTCGGGATCCGCCTCATGCTCGGCTACGTTCTGAAGCTGAAGGCCCATCCAGACAATCCTGCCTATGATTGTGTTTTTAACCCGTCGTTTGCAGAGATTTACGATGCCCATCCGGGAGCTGTCCGTCCACTTTCCTTCCGTGTCCGACCTCATCTGCAGGCGGCCGGAGTGGACCTGGACAAAGTTTCGGAATCTCTGCAACACGTCACTCCACCCTGGCTACTACCAGTTCCTGACATCTTGCTGGACTTGACCGCCCACAAGAAGGATTGTACTCCACCAGCCATATACCAACAGAGCCTCAATGAACTCCTTTCAATTTTTCCTGGCTATTGTCGTCTTTATACGGATGGGTCCAAGTCTGAGGATGGGAAGGTGGCTGCGGCTGCAGTGTCCTCTCGCCATCCTAAACGCCCATTTAAGCTCCGTCTCCCTGACCATTCCTCTGTATTTAGTGCAGAACTGCAGGCAATTCTGCTGGCACTCAAGCATGCCTATCAGTCTCGGGAAAGGAACTTCCTGATTCTGTCTGACTCTCTTTCTGCCCTGCAGGCCCTTCAGGGCGCAGGAACAGACCATCCACTGCTGGTGCAGATTAGAGAGCTTTACGCAGACTTGATGAAGGAATATTATGACATCATTTTTATTTGGGTCCCAGGGCATGTGGGCATCGAAGGCAACAGAATCGCAGATTCTGCTGCAAACAGTGCCCGCAGTGACCCTGTCCCTGACACACAGACTGTCTATAGTGATTTTAAACCTGTGATTAGTGCGTACATAGCCCGCGAGTGGCAGTCCGAGTGGGACAAAGAGGAAGGGAACAAGCTTCATGAAGCTCTTCCTAAGTTGTCTGACAGTCTACCTTTCCGCTGCGGCAGCCGCCGTGAGGAGACTGTCCTTGCTCGGCTCCACATTGGGCACACGTATGTTACGCACTCTTACTTACTTAAACAGGATGAGCGTCCATGGTGTTTTGCCTGTGATGAGCAGTTTTCTGTTCGACACTTTTTGCTGTATTGTGCTGACCTAATTGATACCAGATATAAACACTTTACAGCAGACTCCTTGAAGGTTTTGTTCCGGGATGTTCCCCCGGACAAAATCTTCAATTTCTTGCGAGCATGCAATATTTTAAACAAGATTTGAGCATTCACAGACTATGTGAATCTTTTTTCTTTGCCCTTTTTGAGAGTCTGTAGACATTTCTTTTAAAGACGTGCGACATTTTAGCCTGAGATTTTTAATCTATATTTACATCTTGTCTTAAGACCTTGCTTTTAGTCTGGCTGACCAGATTTTTACCCATCCCGCCGTGAGATGGCCTTAGTCGCCTGCTCGGCGTTAAACCCAAATAACTAACTAACTAATCTATCTTAATTACAACCCAAGATATGATTTTTCTTGTGTTTGTTAATTTTCAGCCATCAAAATCAGTGATTTTACTAAGTTTGAGGATCATTTTCAGCATGATGCCCTTGTTCAAGAGCCTCGAAAAAACCTAGGCTGTCACAGATTACTATAAAGAGTTGATTGTAGCAGAATTTAGTATCAATATCACTGTAAGGTTGGTTCTGCGAAATTCCAAAAATGCCAAATCATTCAATTTTCACTGTCGCCAAAAGGCATGCAAAAAAACTAAACAAATTAATTCATAACTTTTGATCTAATTGTCCGATTATTTTCAACTTGATATCATTGGAATTAGAAAAATGAGACCTATCTGGAAAACATATTTACAAATGTGATCATGTAACTTAAAAAATCACTTTGGAGTACCTACAACAATAAACAACTATTCTCATGCAATCCTAACCACACATTTACACCTCAGATTCACACTCACACGCTTCCAAACTCTCCACCCCGAATATTCGTTACCCAATACAAAATAATAAAATATATAATAAACTAAATGTCCCTAAAATACAAACGAATAATAATATATAAGTAGTAAATATCTCTAATACAATACGAAAACAAATTTAAGTAAACTAGTATATGATAATGACTATCCTAAATAATACAAACGAAAAATCAAACTGAAAAGATTAAAGATTGTCTAGTTTGCTAGCGTCAAGCGCTAACGCCAACAGACTTACGCCTCTGCTTCCGCGAAGAGTCCCTTACAACTTGTGGCTCCTTAAGTAACGGTACATCAAACGGCACAATATCAACTATATGATGAACCAAATATGCGTACGAAAACACAAGTGAAGATCGAGAAAAATGAATACAATCCGTACGCTACTAAATCTCCCTAGTGGGATTACGAACGACCAGTTCAAATTAAGCTAATGCTCTAGCAAACTAGACAATCACAGCACAAAGCTCTTTTAACTAACGTTTCAGGATAAACAATATTGAGTATACAAATGGAGCAAACGTCCTTAATCTAACATGACTGAAAGTTAGTTAAACAATATATTTCACGTCACGGGACCTTCTCACCGGAAGCACAACCGTTAAGCGCAGCTCAACTTGACTCTCTTGCTTCCGCGATAAGGTCTTCCGCAACACAGGCTGCTTTTACATAATACAATAACTCAAAATGTCACTGTGATGAAGCTCCTCTCACAATACAGTCACTACGAGGAGATGAAACAAATCTCACAATGCATGACGTTTTACAAGATTATACGCGAACAAAACTTCGCTTAAAACGGGTTAGAAAATAATAAACGGGACGACCCGTCCTGACTAAACGAGGCGCGCCGCGACACTCGCAAAGGCACTCAAGTTTGGCGTCGTAGCCCCACCAGGCGGAGTGACACAGTCAGCCTCCACTCTCAGTACACCAATGGATTAGGATAGGAACCAGTCGGAAATAGGATGCATGTCATCCGTGAAGACGCCCTGGCTAGGACGAAGACAAACAAGACAAGCCAGGGGTAAAGTCGTCGCAGCTCTTCTTCTTCTCGTCACCGACTCCCGGGCTCGACCAGGGCCGTTTCGTAGGGACCCCACAGGTGGGACGACACAGCTACTTGAGGCGGCGGCTAATGGAAAGCCACATCTGCACAAACCCCCCTCGGAGACAACGTTGAAAAGACGACTGTACTCGTTTGCTGTTGGAATGTGACCGACTAAAATTTGGATAACTTTTAGGTTGGCCAAAAAACGCTCACTACATCATACGATGTAGAAACACGTGAACCAATAACCACCCGGTCACGTTCAGACAGAGCGGCCACGTGCTTTACGCCGTCCACCAAACTCTCACACGGCAGCAAATACTCGTGTGCAGGCCAAATACTAGACACCTATGCTAACGCTACCCGGTGACTAACTGAACCCTGTCACTCCTCTAAACTTACTCCCCTACACAGAGTTGCCAACCACTACGGAATTTCCGTAGTTTACTACGGAAGTCGATGTGTTACTACGGAACTACGGAAGTATTAAAAATACTACAGAAGCAAAAATCAACAATAGTAAAAAACAACAAAAGTTTTAAGGTTCGTTGAGCGCCTGTGGCTACCGTGTAGACTGCCGGGCGAGTCAAGGTCACGGTCACCCAACTACTGATCACAGCTTTCGGTGCGTGTTAGGCTTTGAACCAATCATTGTGAAGCCAGAGTCTGAGAGCAGACGACGGAAGTTAGCGGAACGCGGCCAGAAGTTACCAATCCACGCGCACTTCACGGCTATCGCCATTTCGATCACATCGCAAACATATCGTGTGCAGACATCGTTGAGAAGAATTCTAGCAGAGCAAAGGATATAATATAGACAAAGAGTGTGATAATAAATGGAACTGGAACTGTGGCAACATTGGGCGTGTGTGATGCACCATTTTTAACAGCAGCCGGTGCTGAAGTGTCACACTGTTGGCCAGGCTGTCGTAAGTCTAGTAGTGTGAGGACAAAATAGGCCGCGAGACCTTTGCAAATGTCCTTTCTTTCTTTAATTACTTTATGGGTCTGTTATGCATGCATTTTTCCCTACAAATCATCATAGCAATAGAAAATCTCTTTAAATTCATCTAGCTGCCCCAAAAAGTTGTTTCAATTTAGGTCGTCGATGCCATTATAAATTTTAAAAGCTTGGATTAAGTCTCCACATATTCTACGTCCACGTATGGAGTGTAGTCCAAAATATTTGAATCTAAGTCATATTTTTACATTCTTTAACCAGCTTTGTTGCTTGTCTCTGTACCCTTTTGAGTGCAACTGACTGTCTCTTTGACCCTTGGTACCGTACAGTGTTTGCATATTATACTAATGTGGTCTGACTAGTGCTTTATACAGTTTACTGACCCCACCCGGGTCTGCCCTGGGGGACTTGGGTGGGGTTAGGTATTTTTTAGTTCCCAGGGTCACCCTGGTCAGCCCCACAGGGTGGGTTTTTCTCTCTATTCTGGGGCATGTGTTTCTGTCTACCCTTTGTCCATTCACCTGTATTTGCCTTTTTAAAACTCTCCCTACTGTCTGCACTGCCTGTAGCTCTTGATATTGGATGTGTGTCGCTGAATGGTCTTAGCTTTATTTAGGCCCCATGTGTTAGGTTTATTTAACGTATTTGACCGGCTGGCGACATACATTCAATGTTCTGTTTTGGTTTTTTTTCACAAGCAGTGCAGGCACGTCCTGAGAAAGCCTTGTTGCTGTCGGGACGTTAAGCAATGTACAATCAATCAGTTTACTGAAAGAGTCCTTATCCAAATAAAGGCTCTCTTAACTACTCCAACCGTTTTGTTGGCCTTATTGATACAGTTCTGAATATGGGGATCAAAAGAACTTTATCAAAAACAACACCTAAGTCCCTTTTCCCCTCACAAGATACCACCTTTTTAATGTCACTGTTAACTTTCATCAAGTAATCATGTTCAGGATTGTTCCTTACAGCATGCAAGACCTTGCATTTCTCTACATTAAAATGCAAATCCCATGTGTCGGACCACTCTTGCAAGTGATCCAAATCATACTGCAGCACGTCTTTATTGATCGATTCATTATAGATTTTAGTATCCTCTTAATAACACAGTCAATACTATAAAAGTAACACTTTACTCTGAAAGTAACATAAAAGTAACACTATACTCTGAAAGTAACACCCCACCCGGGTCTGCCCTGGGGGACTTGGGTGGGGTTAGGTACTTTTTAGTTCCCAGGGTCACCCTGGTCAGCCCCACAGGGTGAGTTTTTCTCTCTATTCTGGGGCATGTGTTTCTGTCTACCCTTTGTCCATTCACCTGTATTTGCCTTTTTAAAACTCTCCCTACTGTCTGCACTGCCTGTAGCTCTTGATATTGGATGTGTGTTGCTAAATGGTCTTAGCTTTATTTATGCCCCATGTTGTAGGTTTATTTAATGTATTTGACCGGCTGGCGACATACATTCAATTTTCTGTTTAGTTTTTTTTCACAGGCAGTGCAGGCACGTCCTGAGAAAGCCTTGTTGCTGTCGGGACGTTAAGCAATGTACAATCAATCAATCAATCTGAAAGTAACACTCGCGTGTGCGCAAATCCGGCGACTGGATTTTTTCAGGGATTTTTAAGAATTTGTATTGGGAGCCCTGAATGTGGTCAGAGATTTTAACGACATTATCAGCAATACTTGTGTTTGTGTATAGTTACATTAGTTATGCATCGCAGCGACGCGCATTGACTACTGAAATTGTCATGAAACTACTGAAATTCTAAATTTTGACTACTGCAAAAAAAATTGGGGGTTGGCAACTCTGCCTACACAATAGGTGAAAAAAACCAGTGTCGTGACAAGCTTCAATCCAGAAAAAGATTTGGCTGTAACCTGTCTCAACATTGTCTTTGTATTTTGTGTGTTTACAGCACAGAGAGCTGTTGAGAAAGTGGTGTCAGCACACCAGCGCTTGACTGCAAAGGCCAGCAATGGGGGAACAGAGGAAAATCTCATTGCTCAACAGAGTGACATTGTTAACACTGTTACAAAGTTGCTACAGCAAACAGGAGAGGTAATGGGATTGACTGGTTACTGATATTTCACTTGGCTAAGCAGTGCTGGTATGCAATAGAGGTTTTGTATCTGTTCTTGAATTCGGTAAGACATCTGACGGTGACAGTAACTGAGCCCTGTGCTAATTTCAGCTCACATGCGACAACAAAAGTGAGGCTATTTACTGGGCCAGTGGTTGTCTGTAGTAAACTTGAACATTGAAAGTGGACATTTTTGTTAGAGAAAATTTAAGTTTGGCCCAAAGATACTTTATGGAGAGACTTTTCAAAACTATTAATTTGAGAGAACTCTCGCTAAGGTCAGGAAGCAGATTGGTCAAAATCGGATGTGTCTTTTCATTCTCAAAGATTTCATCTTCAAAGCTATACTTGGCATAGAGCTAACATATAGTAAGACCATCTGAAGCATACTAATTTGGATGATCAGAAAGTAATTTGGATGATACCTTTGAATGGTCAAGGGGTCACTTGAAGTTTGCGATAGATGTTCCTAAGCTTACTAATTTGGTTGACAACTTGTGATGGTCAAAGATAGTCTAGAAATGTGTCACTCGTATGGTGACAACACATTGGTGTTACTATGGCCAACTATGTAATTATGCTTCAGGGCTTCCGTTTTAGTGCGTCTGTGCGTCTATGACACATTAAAACTCAAAATCACGTACTGAAAATGTAACTAAGGGGTTGTCGGACGCACTAAAATTCAGTGCATCAGAGTCCGAGAAGTATCATCCTTGCGCCACCGTGCGTAACCTAACAGAGGTAGGTGGCAGTCATTCTATTTTTAGTGACGAGTTGGTTCGTTTAGCCGCTTGCTTGGTCGCGGCTGCGTTCAGAATCACCCCGACTCCGGGTCCGTGTGAGTGTAACTGGACGGGCAAGCTGTTAGTTTACGTGTGGTGTCAGCATGTTATTACAAAGTGTTCGCTACATGTTGAACGCGTTACTTCTTGTGACGTCACCATTTATACTATTATGGGATACCGCATCGTGCGTTTCACTTTCGATCTTGAGTGAAGTTGTAAATGGCTGGCTGCATGTATTTCCATGGCTAAAGCACGACGGCACACGGATGACATGCGCAATGTGCATGGAGGCGACCTCAAAAAGCAAGTCCAGAAATTTGAACAAAAATAAGTTTGTCAAAAAGCAAGTCCAGAAATTTGAACAAAAATAAGTTTGTCAGTTTTTTTGTATCGTGGTCGATACATCTTGTGGTATACAGGTATTAGGCAAAAGCTCTAAAATTGGAGAAATACGTCTTGCGGGTTAAATGGGTTGAAACCAACTTTTAAGTACATTAATTCACACACGCACAAGCATGAGAGAGAGAGAGAGTTTAGACAAGTCAGACTTTGGCTGTCAATCTGCATTCAGCAGAAAAGGCTATATTCTCTGTTAAAATACATTATCAAATGATCATACAGATAAATACATATATATGTGTTTTTCTGTGAGAGACATTTCGTTTGCACGATAGCTCAAAAGTTAAAAAATCAGTATCATAGAAAAGACCACACACTGTCACAACAAATTTAAAGAGGAGAGAGCGAAATGTGTTAATTTTTTTAAAAAAAACATACAGATGATGCAATTTGTTTCCTCAAAATACATTACCGATGGCATTACTGTATGGAAGATACACTTAGCTTAACGATTTCAGCCTAAAAATCGTGTATACATACACAATGAGGGAGGCGACTCCTGGAGCCGTTGCCAGGGCCCCGAGTAGCCTCCCTTTCCTCCTCATCCAGGCACATGTGCCGGTGTCACGCCAGTTGAACGCTTAGCTTAGTTGTGATACGTTGTGTTGTGCTCAGTGTACCTTTTTTTCCCCTTGGACTAACCTTGGGACTTTCCTTATTCTTCTCCACCGCTGCCTTGTGCTCACGTGTGCTTCCTTGGATTTACGTGGTGCCTTGTGCTTCCGCTTGGACTACATGTAGTTGGTGTGATGGCGTGCCTTCGTGTTCTTGTGGGACCCACGTGGCGCCATTGTGCTTCTGCGTGGACTACCTGTGGTTGGTGTGGCAGTCTTCCGGGACTCCTTGGGTTGGTATTTCTCCTCACTTACCTTCCGTCACTTGATATGGCCAGGTAAGGTCTCGGGGCATGCCTTGACCGGTCGGGTTTCTGACCGGCCGGCGCACTCCTCGGATAACAGCTCGTTCATTCACTGACACCCTGTGCGGCACCGGTCGTGAGTTTCGCTCACGTGGCCCTTTCCTCGTCGGGCCACGTGCTGTTATCTCTCGTGCCATTTGTTTTATGTTTCAGCGCGCAGCTTGGTACCTGCCATCGATATAAAGGGTTTCAATGGCCCACAGATACTCGCGCCTTGTGCCTCCCTTGGCCGTGCGAGAGATGCGCTGCGTGGAAGGAGGAATGGTGGTCCCAGTTGTGGGAGTTCTACCAACGTGACTGCTTGTCTACCTTCCCCTCTTCCGCTGGCTTCCCCGACCCCTAAGCGGGCGACTTTGGACATCGTCGGACTCGCCTCCCGCCACGCGCGGCCTGCCGCGCCAGTTTTCGCCCCCACGACCTGGCCCGATGCGCATTCAAACCTCCAGCCGTCGGTTCGTTCCACGGTTCGCTCGATTCGACGCTCTCGTTCTCCGTCGGTCTCGGTGGCTCGCTTCCCGGTCCGCTTGGAGCCCCAGGCCCAAGACCCCTCGCACCCGGCCCGCCTTTAGGACCCCGCGCTACGGAGCGGATGCCGGAGTTCAACGGGATCCAACCTGGCTTCAGCAAAGGTCGGTGCAGTGCAACCGAGAGCAGCCTGCCAGTCTTCAGACCAGGTTAGTGGTCGATGGGACTCGGCTGTGCTTCTGCACAGTTTCGTCCCGTGACGTGCGGCGCTCCATCAGCGACGGAACCCGGCTGTGCTTCAGCACAGACTTTCCCGTGACGCTGCCGTTAACCAAGAAGTTCAAGTGCCTTCCTCACCCCCCCAGATTTCGGGATTTGACGGATGCGTTCAACGCTCAGCTTCAGCAGGGTTGGCATTCAGACAAGGGCTCCTTCTCTGATGCCTGCTGGCCGGCGCGTGTTGATATCCGCTTCCGGGAGCACTGGTATGCGGGTCACTCCCAGTCGTTTGTCTGCCCCCTCCCGCCAGTGGACCTGGCCACGGAGACGCTGCTTGCTAGCCGGAAAGCCCTTCGGCAGACTCAATAACACGGCGACCTTGCTCTGCAACTCCCTTGCCTGCTCGGGGCTTCTGGAATTAGCTACGCAGGCCATGCTCTACTGCGTCGAGGAGTCCCTGGAGCACCCGGATGTCGATCCCTGACAGGACATCCAGGCCTTGGCGGTTGTGGCTAACCGGGCGGCCTACCACGCATCCACCAACGCCCTTGCCGCGGCCGCGGACTGTGACTTCATGCGCCGCGATGCCGTACTGCATCTGTGCCCCCTTTTTCCTGTGGTTGCCCGTGTCCACCTCCGTCGTGCGCCGATTGGGGGCCCCTTTCTCTTCGGCCCCACCTTGCAGACCATCATTCTCCTTCGTTGCCTCGGCTTCCTAGTCAACGGCGGAAAGTACTATCTCTCTACATCCCGCCGGTTCGTGCATCTTGGCATGGGGTTCTGGACCGACTGCAACCTCATGCGACTCCGGGAGGCACGTGTCGCGGAGTTGGTGGAGTTCGCCCTACGCAGAGGTGCCTACCTTACGCGCTAGCTCGTAATTTTACGCATTTTCGGCATCAGATTACGCGAGTACGACCAGTTCCTCTAAAATACGCCATTTAGGGGGGGGGGGGAGGGAGGGAGGGAAGATCGACCGCTTTATATAGGCTCCCAGCCTCTGGAACCAAAGACGATGTCACTGAGCTTTGCGCGTGTAGACCCTAGACACTGACCAGCCAAGGCAGTAAAAATACTCACACACAGCGCGCCAAGCGTGCACTGAAACACTGAACTCTGACTCGCGGGTAGTAACTAGCAATAGCAGGGGGCTCCTCTGCTACAAATGCATGCAACGTGTGCAGAAAGGACTTTGGTGTTGCTCACAGTTACTTTTTACTTACGCCTGTCACCCCTACCCAGGTATAGGCCGTCGACGAGAGACCTCCAGCAACTCCTGTCCTGTGCTTCAACTTCGATTCTACTCCAGGTGGTTCCCAGTCTCTTGATGTCTGCTTGGAGGTCTCGACGCCAGGAGTTTCTCGGCCTACCTCTTTTCCTCTTTCCCTGGGGGTTCCATGACAATGCCTGCCTAGTGATACTGGAAGCTGGCTTTCTCAGACTGTGACCGATCCATCCCCATCTTCTTCGCCCAATTTCATTCTCTGCTGTTATCTGCTCTGTTCTCTCCCAGAGTCTGACGTTGCTGATCTTCTCTGGCCAGTGGATTTTCAAAATTCTTCTAAGGCAACTGTTCATGAAGGTCTGTACTCTGTTGGTTGCTCACAGTGGCGCGTACAAAAGTACTTGATGATATTCAAAGACATTTGGAGTCCGCTGGGCCGGGCCAAGGCAACAGTACATCCCAAGGCAAGCACTTTTTCGTTAACCCTTTCGGCCCGGCAAACCGTTGTACTGGTTGGCGGTCTCGTATACCGTGCAGCCCAGAAAACCGCTAGAGCGGTGTCAGGCGTTTTACATCGCGCATCCGGCGATACGCGAGCCTCGCCGCGTGTGTGGTGACCTCGCCCTTCGCACTGACATAATTATCATAGTCATGTTTACACTACAGGGTCCTGACAGTGCGTGCGTACTTTTGTACGTTGTATGCGGTCAGCCTTGCGGCGCTAGCATGCGTTTTACGGTCGAAATGGCGAGTGAATGTGTAGATTCGGATTGATATAATTTTGTGTTTGGAGACGTGGTTTCAAAAGCAGATAGCTTTGATGTATTAGGACACGTGTGCCCACCTACCGCATGGCAGCATGATAACCACGTGTTGGCAGTGTCAGCTGGAGTGATCGACGGTTGAGGCACTGACAACGGCAATGACGTACAGCTTGATTCTGAAGCTGAATTTGGAGGTTTTAATGGATATTCCGTTCTTGATGCTACACCTTGGTGCACATGTGGACACTGACACATTGGTCACACGTGTAGTACGTGCATTGTCTTTACAACACTGGTACTTCCATCCCATTGTGTATGAGACACAACATCGTTCAATGCCACTTGTTACATGTTGTCTAGACTGTGGATATACCGTACAGTGGCAGGTGTAAACATTGACATCTGGTGACCAGGTAGGAGCCTCACAGTGTATCGGCATACTGGAAATGCATAGACTGACACTAACCTGTCGCAGTAACATATGCCCTTTTTAGTTACTGATGCATGTTAAGTAAATAACAGCGATCTGTCATGCACGAAAGACATTTTTGACTCACGTGCGAAGCAAAAGTGAGTCTAATTTCTGAGCCAGCGGTCGTCCGTCCACCGTCGTGCGTGGTAAACTTTAACGTTGGCATATTCTCGGAGACTATTGAAGCTACAGTCTTCAAACTTGACCCAACGATACTTTGTGGCACGACCTTTCTAAACATGCCAATTTTAGTGACAGTTTCTCACAAAGGTCAAGGTCACAGATGATCAGGAAATATATGAAAAATAGCTATTTTGGGACATAATTTCTTTTTTCTCAAATACTATTCACAACTTCAAACCCAAACTTGGTAGAATGATACCTGATGAAAAGACCTTTATATGCACACTAATTTCGTTGATCCCTCGGAAAAGTCAAGGGTCACAAAAGCTCAAGAAATATATCAAAATGACCATATTTTTACCCCCCCCAAAAAGTTTTTTTTCGCAAATACTATTCACAACTTCAAACCCAAACTTGCTACAGCGATACCTGATATTGTGTGAATAAAATAGCTAATAGTGTGGATAAATGTCTTTATTTTTAATTTGTTTGCTGTGGTGTATTTTTTTCGTTGCGTGTTGCGCTGAAATGATTACACGAAATACACATTTTCAAGCAGCCCATTACACAAAATGGTCTGCCTACGGGTCTCCAGCGCGGATGTAGTCCCAGCGTGGGTTTGGTTACAACTGCTGGGCCTCTTGAACGCAGCCGTGGACCTTTTGCCCCTAGGGCGGCTCTACTCGCGCTCCCTTCAACTCCACCTCCTTGCCCATTGGCGCCCATCCTCCTGCGACCTCGCGGCCCTGATCCCTGTCCTGTTCTCTTGAGCGGACCCCTGCTGGCTTCTTTCGGGGGTCCCCCTCTCCTCCCTCCCCCGCCGCGACTCTCCCTCTGCACCGACGCCAGCCGCTCGGGCTGGGGCGTGCACCTCCTGCCTGATTTCTCCGCCGCCTCGGGCCTGTGGCCCCAGGAGTTCTTGGACAGACACATCAATTGGCTGGAGTTGAAGGCGGTTTGGTTGGCTCTCGACCATTGGCAGTCTTGGCTTCGCCGTCGAGAAGTCCTCATCATGTCTGACAACGCCACAGTCGTCGCATACATCCACAAGCAGGGGGGGGGGGGGGGGGGGGGGGGGGGGGCACCCGCTCCCCGACCCTCTGCATGCTCCTTTACCAGCTGCTCCTGTGGTGCAGGGACCGAGACATCTCACTCTGGGCTTGCCACATTCCGGGCCGTCTGAACGTCCTTGCCGACTCCCTCTCGCGAAAGGGTCATCTCTTGCATACCGAGTGGTCGCTGAGTCCGGAGATCTTCTGCATGATTTGCGATCGCTGGGAGACCCCTATGATCAACCTGTTCGTGACTCGTTGGCACAGGCAGCCCCCCACCTTCGTCTCCCCCCTCCCGGACCCTCTAGCATGGGCGGTAGACGTCCTCTCCGTGGATTGGCAAGGCCTGGTCGCCTACGCGTACCTTCCGTGTGTGCTCGTGCCCAGAGTCTTACAGAAACTCCGGGGGTGCAACGCGATCCTTCTCCTGGTCGCCCCCTTGAGATGGAACAGGAGTTGGACCACCGATCTCATCAGCCTTGCCACGGATCCCCCGCTCCCGTTGCCCACTCCCTGCATGATGCTGAAGCAGCCCTGGCAGCCGCTCTTTCACCCGTGCCTGGAGCGGCTCCTCTTACACGCCTGGTGATAGTGCGGCAAGCCCTCTCCGCCAGAGGTTTCTCATGTGCGGCGGTGGAGGCTATCGCTGCGGCTCGCAGATCTTCCACCCTCCGAGTATGAAACGAAGTGGCGAGTTTCTGGGATTGGTGCGAAGCGAAGCGCCTTCCCCCCACAGCGCTGACGTCGCCCCAGCTTGCAGATTTCTTCCTGTGGCTGTTTTGAGAGAAGATTCTGGCCCCCATTACCATTTGGGGATACCTCTCCATGATCGCGGACACTTACCGCCATCTGGGCCTCCCAGACCCTGGGGCCTGCTCGGACCTTTCGGACCTTAAGTGGAATTTTGAGCTGCAGCAACCAGTTCCACACTCTCTGATTCCTCGCTGGGACCTCGCCTGGGTCCTTACCTGGCTAAATTCTAGCAAGTTCGAGCCACTGCCCTTAGCTAGCATGGCGAATCTCACTTGGAAGACCTGCTTCCAACTAGCGCTTGCCACGGCATCCAGAGTTAGTGAGTTACACGCTCTCCCTATAGACCCGACGTGTGTTCAGCCTACCCGGCACCGGCCTCCACGTGGCGTGGGTGGGTAGTCCACTCAGTCCCTGACTGAGTGGGCTAGCAGACGGGTGCCATCTTTGTCCAGGATTAGGACTTGATGTCAGCAGATATGTTGTTCAGCCTTTTCACTGGTCCAGTTTTTAAGGAGCTGTGCTAACCTAGGTTGTACCATGTTGGATTGGTCCTTAAAAATACTTGTGACTTTTTGGTCCTTTGGATCCCAAGTGTTTGCCGTGCTTGGAGACCCGTGTCGGGGGAGAAGAGGATCCTGGTGGCTGAGGTTCCCTTTGGGTTGCGGCTCACTGGTGCCAACACTCCACTTTGGCCTTGACTTCTACCTAAACGGGAGGCTAGTCGTACCGGCCTAGTCAATCGGCTCTTGTCACGTTGAGCCCTATCCCACTGTTGACATGCGGCTTGATATACGGAGCACCATGCTATAGCTTCTGCTGCTGATTAGGTGCTTTAGGTATTCCTCTGCATTCAACAGTGTGATAGAAGGCGGTGGCTCAAACGGTTCAATCAGGCTTACCCCCTTGAGTATATCTTTCGGGCAGTCTCCATTGTGCGTCGGCTGGAGACCTGCCGACATTTGCACTTTCCCTTGTTGGGCTTGGTGGCGGGCAGGGACCCCCGGGGGATGAATATCTCTACTATTATAATATGGATAAAACAAAAAAAACCAAACTTGCACAGAAGCGGCACATAGCCACCAACATTGACCATGACAGTGACTCGGACTGTGAGGAAGCGATGCCTCAGGCGTCAGCCGTATGGCCTCGCTTCCTCATTGTCCATAGCAAGGTGAAGGAGAAACCTGTTACCAAGCTACATCCTTTTCTGGTGGGGGAGACCCTCAGGAGCCGTGTTGGCAGGCCTGACGCCCAGCGCCTCAGGTCTGGTGACTTGCTGGTGGAGTGCCGTACCCAGGCACACTCCAGCGGGCTACTGAGGCTCTCTTCCATCGGAGACACTCCGGTGGAGGTCACACCCCACAAGACTATGAATTCGTCAAGAGACGTAATCAAAGATCAAGCTTTGGCAGAACTGTCAGAAGATGAACTTGTAAGGAACCTTAAGTCTCAAGGGGTGACTTACGTCAGGCGCTTCGCTTCCAAGCGAGGTGGTTGGGAGATCCATCTCCCTACCATCATCCTGACGTTTGGCACCCCCATCCTTCCTACTACCATCTGGGGAGGTTACTACTCCCTGAGAGTGAAAAAGTACGTCCCTCTTCCCCTCCGGTGCTTTAAGTGCCAAAAGTATGGCCATGGGCAGAAGACCTGCCGTCAGGCGGAGGCTTCATGCGCCCGTTGCACTAAGCCTGGACACTCTGCTGAGTCCTGGACAGCCACCCCCCTGTGTGTGAATTGCCAGGGGGCGCATATGGCTTCGGATAAGAAATGCCCTCGTTGGATATCCGAGTGCAAGATTCAGCAGGTGCGTGTGGAGAAGGGACTGTCCTTTCTAGATGCCAAAAAACTGGTTGAAGGCTCTGGTGCGGCTGCGGCTGCCCCAACCTCTAACACCTCAGTATATACTTTCAGTGCATCGGTGTCAGGCAAGCGCCCCACCAAAGACTTTTCATGTCAGACCCCAACTTCTTGGTTGGGGGCGGAGCCTCGGCTCATCTCGCCCCTGGAGAGTAACCCTCCTCTGGTGGTGAAGACGAGCCAGGGAACGCAGAAGGCGGACACTGCTGGTCCGGTTGTGGCGCCTTCTGTTGCCCCTAATCCTCAGCCCCCACCCAGACCTGTTAGTCAACTCCAAAGGCTTCTGGCTCTGGTAAGCCTTCTAAGGCAGCTAATTCTAGCGGCAGGAACGCTGCCCAGGACCAGAAGTCTAAGAAATCTATGGGACCACTGTGCGCACGGGCCCAGAAGGGGAACACTGCTGTCCCCCTTCAAAACAAATATGCTGCACTGGAGGAGCGGATGGAGGGAGTGGAAGTGGTCGTTGCTGATGCTGCGGCAGCTCCATCCCCTTCCTCCGAAGAACCAGAGGAGGCCCTGGAGCCGGGCCCCCCTCTGTTTCTTTAACTCCTTCCAAGATAAAGGAAAAAGGGGGGAAAAACTCCTTACCCCCAGATAAGACTTAATCATGGACTCTTTGCTTCAGTGGAATTGTCGTGGTTTTCAAGCTAACTTTGAGGAATTGCGTCTTTTAGTCAAGTTCTATAACCCCTCAGTAATATCTCTTCAGGAGACTTACCTGAAGACTTCTGACCCTGTGTCCTTTAATGGTTTTAATGTTATACATAAAGGCTCTGATTCGGAGAGGCGCTCGGGTGGAGCGGCTCTTCTCATTAGTAGCCAAATTTTATGTAGCCCCGTTAGCATCGACACCTGTCTTCAGGCTGTCGCAGCTCGGGTTACCTTAAAGAAGACCATAACCATATGCAGTATTTACCTGCCACCATCACTGCGGGTCTGTAGCAATGATATTTTTAACTTAGATCAACTGCCCACACAGAAGAATACACAAAGCAACTTGGGTCTCACCTGACCATACAACGGAGAACCAAATAGACCATATCTGCATTAGCAAGAAATTTAGAAGATCCCTTCAAGATGTTCGAGTGAGGAGGGGAGCAGATGTCGCCTCAGACCACCATCTGCTTACCTTAAGAATGAAGCTCAAGCTAAAGAAAAGCCGCACAGAGACAACAAGAAGACAGCGCTATAATGTAGGCCTCCTGAGAGAAACTGGAGTGAGAGAAGAGTTCAAAGTGGTGCTGTCCAACCGGTTTCAAGCGCTACAGGAGCTAGTAAATGAAGAGGAGGCGGTCACCACAGAGCAGCAGTGGAAGGCAGTTAGAGAGGCGCTGAACTCAACCTGCAAAGACACTGTAGGGTTCAGGAAACGCCATCACAAGGACTGGCTGTCGGCACAGACCTTAACCTTTAGCACTCTGCTTTCCGCTGGCAGTTCTTTTCCCTGCAACTGCATTCTTTTTGAGTGGGCTAAACCCAACGCTACCCTACTTACTTCAAAAGCCTACAACTTTTTCATTTTTCTATGTATGGTTGTGGAATTTGGCATGTACGTAAATAAATGAATCAAGATTATGTCACAATTCTTAAAACTGTGTTATCTGTGTTATTATCCAAAAAAAAATAAAAATAATAATCAATGCTTACTACGCACCGTTTCCGCGTTCACTAGCACTCGATTCAGAATCGCTCCTCTGCCCATGACCACCATCTCCCACCCACCCCCCCTCGATCTCAAGTCTTCTGGCAAAAAGCCAAGAAAGTCTTCATCATCGGAATCTGACTCCATAAAAGTATTCCTTGATGAATCCTTCTAACTCCTCATCGGTCATCTTTTGTCAAAATGAAGCCGTCGGAACAAACTCTCGCTTAGAAAATTCAAATCGCTCAAACGCACTCGAAGTTAGCAAGATGGCCGATATAAAACGGAAGCAAGCCTCATTTACAATCACCCACAATCCTTTGCAAAGGCTTCATAGCAACCTAGTGTGTTTACCATAGCCGATTTCGAACAGACCACGCGGTGGCGACATATGTCGCCATCCGATAATGAAGCAAGATGGCGGCTGGCGACAAATGTCGCCACCAGCGTGCTAAAGGTTAAAGAAGATAGAAGTGAGGAAGCAGAAGAAAGCAGTTGTCAACAACAGTCGCACGAGAGCAGCCAAAGTAAGGGCACAGGGGGAATACTGGGAAGCCAACCGCGAGGTGAAGAGGAGTATCAGGGCAGGCAAGAGGGCCTACACAGACAACCTGGCAGCAGAGGCAGCAGGCAGTGGCAACATGAAACAGCTCTATGACATTACCAGAAGATTGTCGGGCAAGTATGGCCATACAGAAAGACCAGTAAAAGACAAAGAAGGCAAGCCTATTGCAGACAGAGCAGACCAACTCGACAGATGGGCCGAGTATTTTGAAGAGTTACTGAACAGACCTAGCCCACCCGACCCCCCAGACATCCAGCCGGCAGAGACCGACCTACCCATCAGCTGTGACAGACCCAGCCGGGAAGAGATCAGAAGAGCAGTGGCATTTTTGAAGAACGGTAAAGCAGAAGGCCCAGATGGCATCCCAGCGGAGTCTCTGAAAGCAGACCTAGAGACAACAGTGGAGATGCTGTACCCACTGTTTGGAAAGATCTGGGAAGAGGAGGTGATGCCGGCTGACTGGAAGGAGGGGTACCTAATCAAGCTTCCCAAGAAAGGCGACCTCAGCAAGTGTTCCAACTACAGAGGAATCGCCTTGCTGTCAGTACCAGGAAAGGTCTTCAACAGGATCATCCTGGAGAGAATAAAGAGCTCCGTTGACCCCCAGCTGAGAGACCAGCAAGCGGGATTCAGGAAAAACCGATCATGTACAGACTAGATCGCCACTCTCCGCATCATCGTGGAACATTGTCTGGAGTGGAGCTCCCCGCTGTACGTCAACTTTGTGGATTATGAGAAAGCATTTGACAGTGTGGACCGAGAGACTCTGTGGAAACTCCTGCGACACTACTTTGTACCCACAAAGCTCGTCCGACTGATCAAGAGCAGCTACGTTGGCATGACATGTCGCGTGATCCACGAAGGGCAGTTCACCAGGGAGCTCCAGGTCAGAACTGGTGTCAGGCAGGGGTGTCTGCTGTCTCCGTTCCTCTTCCTACTGGCCATAGACTGGGTCATGAAGATGACCACAGAGCACAGATGAAGTGGAATACAGTGGACACTGTGGACACAGCTTGACGACCTCGATTTTGCAGACGACTTGGCATTACTGTCCCACACTCATCAACAAATGCAGGACAAGACCACGAGGCTTGCTGACATCTCGTCCCAAGTGGGCCTCACCATTCACAAACAGAAAACAAAGACAATGAGGCTGAACGCAACCAGGGAAGAACCAGTCTTGCTTGCTGGCACCCCATTGGAGGAGGTGGAGTCCTTCACCTATCTCGGGAGCATCATAGACAAAAAAGGTGACACTGATGCAGATGTCAGAGCACGAATCGGTAAAGCCAGAGCAGCCTTTCTCCAGTTGAAAAAAGTGTGGAGTTCCAGAGAGCTGTCACAACACACCAAAGTCCGGATTTTCAACTCCAATGTAAAAGCAGTTCTCCTATATGGAGCAGAGACTTGGAGATTGACAAAAACCACAGTCAACAGAGTACAGACCTTCATGAACAGTTGCCTTAGAAGAATTGTGAAAATCCACTGGCCAGAGAAGATGAGCAACGTCAGACTCTGGGAGAGAACAGAGCAGATAATGGCAGAGAATGAAATTGGGCGAAGAAGATGGGGATGGATCGGTCACAGTCTGAGAAAGCCAGCTTCCAGTATCACTAGGCAGGCATTGTCATGGAACCCCCAGGGAAAGAGGAAAAGAGGTAGGCCGAGAAACTCCTGGCGTCGAGACCTCCAAGCAGACATCAAGAGACTGGGAACCACCTGGAGTAGAATCGAAGGAGAAGCACAGGACAGGAGTTGCTGGAGGTCTCTCGTCGACGGCCTATACCCGGGTAGGGGTGACAGGCGTAAGTAAGTAAGATCAACTGCCCCCTCCCTTTATTCTCATGGGGGATTTTAATGGTCACGCTCACCTTTGGGGTAGTGACCACTATGATGGCAGAGGTCAGATTTTAGAAGATGTTTTTTCTCAACTTAACCTATGTGTCTTTAACGATGGCTCACCTACATACTCTAACTCAGGTTCTGGATCTAGTACTGTTCTAGACCTCACTGTGTGTGATCCTTCTCTCATGCTGGACTTTGACTGGAGTGGAAGGTTCACGACGACCTGTGTGGTAGTGACCACTTCCCAGTAGTCCTGTCATCGGTCAGCTGTGAGGAGGATTCGTCGGTGGGGCGTTGCAATCTCAAGAAAGCTAACTGGTCTCTGTTCGCCTCCCTCTGTCAGTCTCGTCTTACAGAGGAGGTGGTCATGTCAGCTGAAGAACCTGTTTTGTTTTACTTCTATTTTGTTGGACGTAGCAGGTGAAACCATCCCTAGAACTTCCACATCACTCCCTCGGAAGCCGAGAGTACCATGGTTCAATGAAGAGTGCCGCAAGGCCCAAACAATGCGCAAATCTGCTCAGCGACGTGCTTTTCGTAATCCGTTGCAAGCAAATATTTTAACGTTTAAAAGACAGCGGGCGAAAGCCCGTTGCATTTTTAAACGCTAACGCCGTGCTTCCTGGAGACGCTTCGTCTCATCTTTATCTTCTAGGACTCCATCCCAAAAAGTCTGGAAGGCTGTTCGAAGAATTATGGGCAGGGGTGGCTCGGCTTCTGTCGGCCATCTTAGAGATGGTGCCAGTTTGGTCACAGATAAAAAGGCTGTGGCCAATTTGCTTGCCTCCACCATTGCCCATAATTCTTCAACAGAACATTATTCACCTTTCTTCCAGAGAGAGAAGGAGAAGCGAGAATCTTGTACTTGTGATTTTATATCGGATAACTCGGAAGACTATAATGCCCCTTTTATGTTTTCAGAATTGCAGCAAGCCATGCAGAAATGTACTGACTCTGCTGATGGATTAGATACCATCCACTATCAGCTCCTAACACATCTGCCTGAGGATTCACTCCTTGTACTTCTCAAGGCCTTTAACCATATCTGGATAACCGGTTTTTTTCCGCCATCTTGGCGCCAGGCTGTAGTTGTGCCAATTCCCAAGCCGGGTAAGGATCCTTCCGACCCGGGCAACTACCGGCCAATAGCTTTGACATCATGTTTATGTAAAACTATGGAACGCTTTCCAGTATCACTAGGCAGGCATTTTCATGGAACCCCCAGGGAAAGAGGAAAAGAGGTAGGCCGAGAAACTCCTGGCGTCGAGACCTCCAAGCAGACATCAAGAGACTGGGAACCACCTGGAGTAGAATCGAAGGAGAAGCACAGGACAGGAGTTGCTGGAGGTCTCTCGTCGACGGCCTATACCCGGGTAGGGGTGACAGGCGTAAGTAAGTAAGTATGGAACACTTGGTCAACGCCCGACTGGTATGGCATCTTGAGTCACAGGGTCTCATCACAGACCTCCAGTGAGGTTTCCGGCGCTTCCGTAGTACAACTGACCGTCTAGTCCGCTTTGAGTCTTTTATCCGAGATGCTTTTGTCAACAAGCAGCATGTCTATGCAATTTTCTTTGATCTTGAAAAGGCATATGACACTACCTGGAAGCATGGTATAATGTCTGATTTGTCGGACATGGGTTTTAAAGGGCATCTGCCTGTTCTTATTCACAATTTTTTGTCCAACAGTTCGTTCCATGTCCGTGTGGGCTCCACCCTCTCCGACTCCTTTGAACAGGAGATGGGTGTCCCGCAGGGCAGTATTCTATCTCCTGTTTTATTTAGCATTAAAATAAATAACATTGTAAAGGCCGTCAAGGATGATTCTGAATGCTCTTTGTTTGTGGACGACTTTGCTTTGTGTGCACGAGGTCGAGGACTTGCGTCCCTTGAGAGGCGCTTGCAGCTGTGCGTTGATCACATCCAGGGGTGGGTGTCTCTCAATGGATTCAGGTTCTCGCCCTCCAAGACAGTCTGTGTGCATTTTACTAACCAGACGAAATTTTTTCCAGAACCTAGCCTGAGCATTGCTGGAGTGCCAATTAAGGTGGCCGAAGAGGCAAAGTTTTTGGGGGTCGTCTTTGACAAAAGATTGACCTTCTGCAACCATGTTAACTACCTTAGAACCTCTTGTCGGAAGGCCCTCGACATTCTTCGTGTCGTTGGTCGTACTGACTGGGGTGCAGACCACATTGTCTTACTTCGACTGTACCGGGCCCTTGTTCGGTCCAGCCTACCCGGCACCGGCCTCCACGTGGCGTAGGTGGGTAGTCCGCTCAGTCCCTGACTGAGTGGGCTAGCGGACGGGTGCCATCTTTGTCCAGGATTAGGACTTGATGTCAGCAGATATGTTGTTCAGCCTTTTCACTGGTCCGGTTTTTAAGGAGCTGTGCTAACCTAGGTCGTACCATGTTGGATTGGTCCTTAAAAATACTCGTGACTTTTTGGTCCTTTGGATCCCAAGTGTTTGCCGTGCTTGGAGACCCGTGTCGGGGGAGAAGAGGATCCTGGTGGCTGAGGTTCCCTTTGGGCTGCGGCTCACTGGTGCCAACACTCCACTTCGGCCTTGACTTCTACCTAAACGGGAGGCTAGTCGTACCGGCCTAGTCAATCGGCTCTTGTCACGTTGAGCCCTATCCCACTGTTGACATGCGGGTTGCTATACGGAGCACCATGCTATAGCTTCTGCTGCTGATTAGGTGCTTTACGCCAGTATTCCCCTGCATTCAACGGTGTGATAGAAGGCGGTGGCTCAAACGGTTCAATCGGGCTTACCCCCTTGAGTATATCTTTCGGGCAGTCTCCATTGTGCGTCGGCTGGAGACCCGCCGACAGTTGCACTTTCCCTTGTTGGGCTCGGTGGCGGGCGGGGACCCCCGGGGGATGAATATCTCTACTAATATAATATGGATAAAACCAAAAAACCAAAACTAGCACAGAAACGGCGCATAGACACCGACATTGCACATGACAGTGATTCAGACTGTGAGGAAGCGACGCCTCAGGCGTCGGCCGTATGGCCTCGCTTCCTCATTGTCCATAGCAAGGTGAAGGAGAAACCAGTTACCAAGCTGCATCCTTTTCTGGTGGGGGAGACCCTCAGGAGCCGTGTTGGCAGGCCTGACGCCCAGCGCCTCAGGTCTGGTGACTTGCTGGTGGAGTGCCGTACTCGGGCACACTCCAGCGGGCTACTGGGGCTCTCTTCCATCGGAGACACTCCTGTGGAAGTCACACCCCACAAAACTATGAATTCGTCAAGAGGCGTAATCAAAGATCAAGCTTTGGCAGAACTGTCAGAAGATGAACTTGTAAGGAACCTTAAGTCTCAGGGGGTGACTTGCGTCAGGCGCTTCGCTTCCAAGCGAGGTGGTGGGGAGATCCGTCTCCCTACCATCATCCTGACGTTTGGCACCCCCACCCCTCCTACTACCATCTGGGGAGGTTACTACTCCCTGAGAGTGAAAAAGTACGTCCCTCTTCCCCTCCGGTGCTTTAAGTGCCAAAAGTATGGCCATGGGCAGAAGACATGCCGTCAGGCAGAGGCTTCATGCGCCCGTTGCACTAGGCCCGGACACTCTGCTGAGTCCTGCACAGCCACCCCCCTGTGTGTGAATTGCCAGGGGGCGCATATGGCTTCGGATAAGAAATGCCCTCGTTGGATATCCGAGTGCAAGATTCAGCAGGTGCGTGTGGAGAAGGGGCTGTCCTTTCTGGATGCCAAAAAACTGGTTGAAGGCCCTGGTGCAGCTGCGGCTGCCCCAACCTCTAACACCTCAGTGTATACTTTTAGTGCAGCGGTGGCAGGCAAGCGCCCCACCAAAGACTTTTCATGTCAGACCCCAACTTCTTGGTTGGGGGCGGAGCCTCGGCTCATCTCGCCCCTGGAGAGTAACCCTCCTCCGGTGGTGACAAGGAGCCAGGGAACGCAGAAGGCGGACACTGCCGGTCCGGTTGTGCCGCCTTCTGTTGCCCCTAAGCCTCAGCCCCCACCCAAACCTGTTAGTCAGTCAACTCCAAAGGCTTCTGGCTCTGGTCAGCCTTCTAAGGCCGCTAACTCTAGCGGCAGGAACGCTGCCCAGGACCAGAAGTCTAAGAAATCTATGGGACCGCTGTGCGCACGGGCCCAGACGGGGAACACAGATGTGCCCCTTCAAAACAAATATGCTGCACTGGAGGAGCGGATGGAGGGAGTGGAAGTTGTTGTTGCTGATGCTGCGGCAGCTCCACCCCCTTCCTCTCCGAAGAACCAGAGGAGGCCCGGGAGCCGGCCCCCCTCTGTTTCTTCAACTCCTTCCAAGGTAAAGGAAAAAGGGGGGAAAAACTCCTTACCCCCAGATCAGACTTAATCATGGACTCTTTGCTTCAGTGGAATTGTCGTGGTTTTCGAGCTAACTTTGAGGAATTACGTCTTTTAGTCAAGTTCTATAACCCCTCAGTCATATCTCTTCAGGAGACTTACCTGAAGACTTCTGACCCTGTGTCTTTTAATGGTTTTAATGTTATACATAAAGGCTCTGATTCGGAGAGGCGCTCGGGTGGAGCGGCTCTTCTCATTAGTAGCCAAATTTTATGTAGCCCCGTTAGCATCGACACCTGTCTTCAGGCTGTCGCTGCTCGGGTTACCTTAAAAAAGACCATAACCATATGCAGTATTTACCTGCCACCATCACTGCGGGTCTGTAGCAATGATATTTTTCACTTAGTAGATCAACTGCCCCCTCCCTTTATTCTCATGGGGGATTTTAACGGTCATGCTCACCTTTGGGGTAGTGACCACTATGATGGCAGAGGTCAGATGTTAGAAGATGTTTTTTCTCAACTTAACCTATGTGTCTTTAACGATGGCTCACCTACATACTCTAACTCAGGTTCCGGATCTAGTTCTGTTCTAGACCTCACTGTGTGTGATCCTTCTCTCATGCTGGACTTTGACTGGAAGGTTCACGACGACCTGTGTGGTAGTGACCACTTCCCAGTAGTCCTGTCATCGGTCAGCTGTGAGGAGGATTCGCCAGTGGGGCGCTGGAATCTCAAGAAAGCTAACTGGTCTCTGTTTGCCTCTCTCTGTCAGTCTCGTCTTACAGAGGAGGTGATCATGTCAGCTGAAGAACCTGTTTCTTGTTTTACTTCTATTTTGTTGGAGGTTGCAGGTGAAACCATCCCTAGAACTTCCACATCACTCCCTCGGAAGCCGAGAGTACCATGGTTCAATGAAGAGTGCCGCAAGGCCCAAACAATGCGCAAATCTGCTCAGCGACGTGCATTTCGTAATCCATCGCAAGCAAATATTTTAACCTTTAAAAGACAGCGGGCGAAAGCCCGTTATATTTTTAAACGTGAACGCCGTGCTTCCTGGAGACGCTTCGTCTCATCTTTATCTTCTAGGACTCCGTCCCAAAAAGTCTGGAAGGCTGTTCGAAGAATTAGGGGCAGGGGTGGCTCGGCTTCTGTCGGCCATCTTAGAGATGGTGCCAGTTTGGTCACAGATAGAAAGGCTGTGGCCAATTTGCTTGCCTCCACCATTGCCCATAATTCTTCAACAGAGCATTATTCACCTTTCTTCCAGAGAGAGAAGGAGAAGCGAGAATTTTGTGCTTGTGATTTTATATCGGATAACTTGGAAGACTATAATGCCCCTTTTACGTTTTCAGAATTGCAGCAAGCCATGCTGAAATGTACTGACTCTGCTGCTGGATTAGATACCATCCATTATCAGCTCATAACACATCTGCCTGAGGATTCACTCCTTGTACTTCTCAAGGCCTTTAACCATATCTGGATAACCGGTCATTTTCCGCCATCTTGGCGCCAGGCTGTGGTTGTGCCAATTCCCAAGCCGGGTAAGGATCCTTCCGACCCGGGCAACTACCGGCCAATAGCTTTGACATCATGTTTATGTAAAACTATGGAACGCTTGGTCAACGCCCGACTGGTGTGGCATCTTGAGTCGCAGGGTCTCATCACAGACCTCCAGTGCGGTTTCCGGCGCTTCCGTAGTACAACTGACCATCTAGTCCGCTTTGAGTCTTTTATCCGAGATGCTTTTGTTAACAAGCAGCATGTCTATGCAATTTTCTTTGATCTTGAAAAGGCATATGACACTACCTGGAAGCATGGTATAATGTCTGATTTGTCGGACATGGGTTTTAAAGGGCATCTGCCCGTTTTTATTCACAATTTTTTGTCCAACAGGTCGTTCCATGTCCGTGTGGGCTCCACCCTCTCCGACTCCTTTGAACAAGAGATGGGTGTCCCGCAGGGCAGTATTCTATCTCCTGTTTTATTTAGCATTAAAATAAATAACATTGTAAAGGCCGTCAAGGATGATTCTGAATGCTCTTTGTTTGTGGACGACTTTGCTTTGTGTGCACGAGGTCGAGGACTTGCGTCCCTTGAGAGGCGCTTGCAGCTGTGCGTTGATCGCATCCAGGGGTGGGTGTCTCTCAATGGATTCAGATTCTCGCCCTCCAAGACAGTCTGTGTGCATTTTACTAACCAGACGAAATTTTTTCCAGAACCTAGCCTGAGCATTGCTGGAGTGCCAATTAAGGTGGCTGAAGAGGCTAAGTTTTTGGGGGTCATCTTTGACAAAAGATTGACCTTCTGCAACCATGTTAACTACCTTAGAACCTCTTGTCGGAAGGCCCTCGACATTCTTCGTGTCGTTGGTCGTACTGACTGGGGTGCAGACCGCATCGTCTTACTTCGACTGTACCGGGCCCTTGTTCGGTCCAAACTGGATTACGGCTCTGTGGTATATGGCTCGGCTTCCAAGTCTGTTCTGCAGCGTCTGAACACAATTCACCATCAAGGTCTGCGCATATGTCTGGGAGCCTTCAGGACATCTCCAGTTCCTAGTCTGTATGCAGAGGCAGGGGAGCCTTCTCTCAGGCTCCGCCGCATCCGCCTCATGCTCAGCTACGTTCTGAAGCTGAAGGCCCATCCAGAAAATCCTGCCTATGATTGTGTTTTTAACCCGTCGTTTGCAGAGATTTACGATGCCCATCCGGGAGCTGTCCGTCCACTTTCCTTCCGTGTCAGACCTCATCTGCAGGCGGCCGGAGTGGACCTGGACAAAGTTTCGGAATCTCTGCAACACGTCACTCCACTCTGGCTACTACCAGTTCCTGACATCTTGCTGGACTTGACTGCCCACAAGAAGGATTGTACTCCACCAGCCATATACCAACAGAGCCTCAATGAACTCCTTTCAATTTTTCCTGGCTATTGTCGTCTTTATACGGATGGGTCCAAGTCTGAGGATGGAAGAGTGGCTGCGGCTGCAGTGTCCTCTCGCCATCCTAGACGCCCATTTAAGCTCCGTCTCCCTGACCATTCCTCTGTATTTAGTGCAGAACTGCAGGCCATTCTGCTAGCACTCAAGCATGCCTATCAGTCTCGGGAAAGGAACTTCCTGATTCTGTCTGACTCTCTTTCTGCCCTGCAGGCCCTTCAGGGCGCGGGAACAGACCATCCACTGCTGGTGCAGATTAGAGAGCTCTACGCGGACTTGATGAAGGAATATTATGACATCATTTTTATTTGGGTCCCAGGCCATGTGGGCATCGAAGGCAACAGAATCGCAGATTCTGCTGCCAACAGTGCCCGCAGTGACCCTGTCCCTGACACACAGACTGTCTATTGTGATTTTAAACCTGTTATTAGTGCGTACATAGCCCGCGAGTGGCAGTCCGAGTGGGACAAAGAGGAAGGGAACAAGCTTCATGAAGCTCTTCCTAAGTTGTCTGACAGTCTACCTTTCCGCTGCGGCAGCCGCCGTGAGGAGACTGTCCTTGCTCGGCTCCACATCGGGCACACATATGTTACGCACTCTTACTTACTTAAACAGGATGAGCGTCCATGGTGTTTTGCCTGTGATGAGCAGTTTTCTGTTCGACACTTTTTGCTGTATTGTGCTGACCTAATTGACACCAGATATAAACACTTCACAGCAGACTCCTTGAAGGTTTTGTTCCGGGATGTTCCCCCGGACAAAATCTTCAATTTTTTGAGAGAATGCAATATTTTTAACAAGATCTGAGCATTCATAGACTATGTGAATTTTTTTATTTGCCCTTTTTGAGAGTCTGTAGACGTTTCTTTTCCAGACATGTGCGACATTTTAGCCTGAGATTTTTAATCTATATTTACATCTTGTCTTAAGACCTTACTTTTAGTCTGGCTGACCAGATTTTTACCCATCCCGCCGTGAGATGGCCTTAGTCGCCTGCTCGGCGTTAAACCCAAATAACTAACTAATTGTTCGGTCCAAACTGGATTACGGCTCTGTGGTATATGGCTCGGCTTCAAAGTCTGTTCTACAGCGTCTGAACACAGTTCACCATCAAGGTCTGCGCATATGTCTGGGAGCCTTCAGGACATCTTCAGTTCCTAGTCTGTATGCAGAGGCAGGGGAGCCTTCTCTCAGGCTCCCCCGCATCCGCCTCATGCTCAGCTACGTTCTGAAGCTGAAGGCCCATCCAGACAATCCTAACCCGTCGTTTGCAGAGATTTACGATGCCCATCCGGGAGCTGTCCGTCCACTTTCCTTCCGTGTCCGACCTCATCTGCAGGCGGCCGGAGTGGACCTGGACAAAGTTTCGGAATCTCTGCAACACATCACTCCACCCTGGCTACTACCAGTTCCTGATATCTTGCTGGACTTGACCGCCCACAAGAAGGATTGTACTCCACCAGCCATATACCAACAGAGCCTCAATGAACTCCTTCCAATTTTTCCTGGCTATTGTCTTTATACGGATGGGTCCAAGTCTGAGGATGGGAGGGTGGCTACGGCTGCAGTGTCCTCTCGCCATCCTAAACGCCCATTTAAGCTCCGTCTCCCTGACCATTCCTCTGTATTTAGTGCAGAACTGCAGGCAATTCTGCTGGCACTCCAGCATGCCTATCAGTCTCGGGAAAGGAACTTCCTGATTCTGTCTCTTTCTGCCCTGCAGGCCCTTCAGGGCGCAGGAACAGACCATCCACTGCTGGTGCAGATTAGAGAGCTCTACCCAGACTTAATGAAGGAATATTATGACATTTTTATTTGGGTCCCAGGCCATGTGGGCATCGAAGGCAACAGTGCCCGCAGTGACCCTGTTCCTGACACACAGACTGTCTATAGTGATTTTAAACCTGTGATTAGTGCGTACATAGCCCGCGAGTGGCAGTCCGAGTGGGACAAAGAGGAAGGGAACAAGCTTCATGAAGCTCTTCCTAAGTTGTCTGACAGTCTACCTTTCCTCTGCGGCAGCCGCCGTGAGGAGACTGTCCTTGCTCGGCTCCACATCGGGCACACGTATGTTACGCACTCTTACTTACTTAAACAGGATGAGCGTCCATGGTGTTTTGCCTGTGATGAGCAGTTTTCTGTTCTACACTTTTTGCTGTATTGTGCTGACCTAATTGACACCAGATATAAACACTTCACAGCAGACTCCTTAAAGGTTTTGTTCCGGGATGTTCCCCCGGACAAAATCTTCAATTTTTTGAGAGAATGCAATATTTTTAACAAGATCTGAGCATTCATAGACTATGTGAATTTTTTTTTTATTTGCCCTTTTTGAGAGTCTGTAGACGTTTCTTTTAAAGACGTGCGACATTTTAGCCTGAGATTTTTAATCTCTATTTACAACTTGTCTTAAGACCTTGCTTTTAGTCTGGCTGACCAGATTTTTACCCTTCCCGCCGTGAGATGGCCTTAGTCGCCTGCTCGGCGTTAAACCCAAATAACTAACTAACCGACCTGTGTTCAGCTCAGGGCCGATGGCTCTGTACACCTCCTAACAAATCCCGCCTTCTTGGCACAGAATCGGCTCCCTTCAGCCAGGGCTCCAGTCCTCAGGGAACCTGGCCAGACTCAGGACTCCCACCGTCAGGACCATGTCTGGGTGCTACGAGTCTACCTGCGCCGGACAAAACCTATGTGGCGTGGCCGGACCCGCCTCTTCCTGCTGCTTTCCCCTGGCAGGCACCACATATCTGCTCAGACGATCTCCTTGTGGCTGCGTTGGGTCATCCGTTTTGCCTGCGAGGAGCTCTGTCTCCGGCGGGTGCTAAGATGCGTATACATGCACGAGGTCCGTGCTGTCTCCACCAGTGTTGCGTTCGATCAGAACTGCGCCGTGCGAGACATTGTGGCGGCTGTTGGGTGGCGGGCCAATTCCACCTTTGCCCGCTTCTACCTCCATGACCTTACGAGCCAGCAGGACAATCTGGCCATGGTGGGGGACATCGCTGCGGCGCAACACTCCCTCCCGGCGCCACTGGCACTGTAAGGTACGCTTAGCCAAAATCGTCAGGAGGTTGCTCCTGTTCGCGACCGTTGAGCACAAGCGATGACGGGACCTAGGGGGCGGCACCCTCCTCCTTTTCGCTATTCTTCCATACAGTAATGCCATCGGTAATGTATTTTGAGGAAACATATTTTTCTCTAAAATGTATTTTTTCGAAAAATACTTACTGATGGCATTACTCAAATGGCCCTCCCGCCTACCCCGCTTGCCGCTGGAGCGCTTTAGCGTTTTGACTGGCGTGACACCGGCACGTGCCCGGATGAGGAGGAAAGGGAAGTTACTCGGGGCCCTAGTAAGGGCTCTGAGAGTCGCCTCCCTGGTTGTGTATTTATACACAATGATTTTTAGGCTGAAATCGTTAAGTTTATAGGTATCTTCCATACAGTAATGCCATCAGTAAGTATTTTTCGAAAAAATACATTTTAGAGAAAAATACATTTTTTTAAAATAAATTTGCGGACCCTCTATTTTGCTCAGAGTGTGGGGGGGGGGGGGGGGGGGGGGGGGTCTGTGTACCCTCTAAAATTTATACCTGGGGGTCTACAGACCCTTTAACTCTTTCCCTACTTAACATTTTCAGCGAGTCGGTTCCCTGCAGACGTAGCAGGAAAAAGGACATGTGTTCCCTGGTGACGTACATTTTTGGGGTAGATTGAATTAATTTTCACAGCCTCCCAAGGTAACAACCATAGATAAATTGTGTATTATTGGAAAGAGCATTAAAAGTACTTTTTAAAACTGCGAGTGTTTGTGCATTGGTTTAGTGGGAAGTCAAACCAATTTGATTATTATGCAACAGAACAAACATGGCGGAGCAAAAAATGAGAAACCTGGTTTTGGTAGCAACAGTATAAGCACATGCAACGCTCATGAGGATCGAATAAGCTCATTGTCAGAGACGATCCAAGGCACGTCGGCTACTTTGGCCTTGTTCTAACACCATCCGACAAGAGCATTCACTTTCGGATAACTTAGAAATGTTTGGTGAAACATAGTGGTTGCTTCCCTTAGACCGATGGCTGTGCGTCATGAGATTTTTTTACAAACACGTAAGAATACTAGTGACTCGTCTATAGACGGCAACGAGCACAACGCTATAACATAAGTGTTTCGATGGCTAAGGGTTTGTTTGGGTTAGCACTAAACCGGGAGCGATACGTAGGAAAAGAGTTTACCTGTTGTGAAAACGGAAGCCCTGACGCTTATAAGACACTTTAATGAGTGACCTGTCAAAAGATCATGTTCAGATAAATTGTGCGGATCGGTCATGTATTTGAGCTGTAAGGGCTTTGCCATTTTTGTTCCAGGGATTTCCATACATATGGAAAATGGCACATGGCTCTTATTTGGCCATTCATACATGTTATAGTGCGATATAAAGAAATGGAATGAAAACAGGAGTGCAAGCAGTCCACATTACGTAAAGATTGAATGACAACAAACATAGACATAATTGTAATCTGCAACACCATCTGTATCTAATCACAGGGCAGTCTACTGGCAGCAGGCCAGGAGTCACAAATCCAACAGCTACAGCTGCTACAACAGCAGCTGATCATGCAGACAGAGATGATGTCCAGCAAGCCGCAGCAGACAGCGCCGGTCTTGGACAACAACCTCCTGGCGCAGATCAAACTCCTGACTGACCAGCTGCTCTCCAAGACAGACTCACCTACACCCATCTCCTCCCAGGGCCCCACCAGTCAGAATAGTGCTATTGGGAAAGTGGGTGCGGCAGGTGATGGGAGTGGGGCCAGTGCCAACAAGCGCCCAGAACCTATGTTTAATAGGGTACGCTTGAAATTTCGTGTTTGTTAATCCCATTGTGCATGCATTAACTGGTACTGTTTACAGAGTGCCCTTGCCTGCGTGCACAAGGGGGATGAAGATTGCAGAAGTCGTGTCCAACTTAGTCATTGGTCATTGTCTTCGCTGATTTGGAGCTGCTTGATGATACAGTAGGAAAATCAAGAATACTAGAAGAAGGCAGTCTAAAGGGAAATTGGAAGTCAGTAATACATGTCTACTTCAGTTTGTGAAAAATCAGCATCCATGTTTACCCAGTCTTTGTTCAGTTTAACCATTGGGATTGTTGTGGAGACTTTTGTTTATTCCTTTAGAATTACTTTACAAGCATGTACGAATGGAAGAATTGTTTTCTGATTGTGTGTGTTTTCCTTACAGAAACTGCTAGATTTTGACTATGGAGACAGTGATGATGATGAAGATAGGAAGGATGATGGCTCAAATGTTCAGTCTCTGCCAGGGTAAGAGTTGATGCGTTGTTTTGTTCTGTCATTTCAGTCCGTTGTAGTTGTTTCTCATGCCTTGATTTGTAGAATTGATAGAAAAGCAGCTGTGCCACAAAGGTTCCAAGCCAATCTGACGCTGTCTTTAGACTTTCAAGATTGATCTATTTTTGCCTACAGCTGGAGCTAGTCCTTGATCATTAGAGGATGTCTCCTAATTTTGCTTAAGGCCAGACACTACACCCCAAATATGAGCTTTTGTCTGTCTAGAATCTGTTTTAACTGTTAATGTGTTTTGATATGGTTTGGTGAGCTGAGACCCAAAAAGTGGTTTTTGGGTGTGTACGACTCCCCGTTGCCCTGGAAACCAACCAAGATGGCCGCCGTATACACATTTTAGTACAAATTCAAAGCAATAGATCTCAAACACTACCAAACTTAGAAACAAAGTTCTTTTTTCTGGTGATTCTTTGTCAAAACAACTACATTTTGTCAGAAGGATTTTATTCTGAAGCTTTTGGGGAAAAAAGTTATTCATGATGAAAATTTAATACGCTATATGAGCTGAAAGAGGGAAAATGTTGATTTTTGGGAATTGAATAGCCACAACGTTTTTTGCCCTTGTGCAATCACAAAATCCTTCTGACAAAATGCAGCAAAGTGAATAACAATCATAACTGCAAAGTTTCAATCCTGTGCCTATTCAGGTTTATGAGATCTATTCAATAAAAGATGAAAAAAGTGAAAATGAGAAAAATAGAATAAGGTAAACATCAACCTTTACTTTGTCATAATTCAGCTTTATAGTCATCAATATGCGAATTATGCAGTATAAACATATTTCGCATGAGAAAATGAAAAGCAAAAGTTTTCTCAGTCTTGGATATATGCACACTGATGAAGTTTCTGCAGGTAAAATGTCAAAGGAAACTGTCAGGTGCACAAAGTGTCTGCTGTACTTTGCCATTTCAGATACACCTGAGCGATGTGTAAAACCAATTTTTTTTTATCATTTACTGACCAATGCCGACGTCGCAAGCATCTTTCATGAATTCAAGTTTCTTAGGTGTTGTGGATTTCACCACCGTCCCATCTGCATTTACATTATGAGGCTTAGGAATGTTTTCGTTCTCTCTCTCTTCACTCGGGTTCGTCTGCTTGAACACATCTCTCTTCGTCTGTTCAACCTTGCAGCTGCTAGCTGAGCACCACGCAACTTCTTCGAAGCCGTTGGAGACATTTCCAACGATTACAACTGATGGACTTTGTGAAATAACTGCTGAAGGGATGTAAAACGTAGAAAATGTGTGATCTGAACTAGCGATTCTCGTATTTTGATCGAGTTGTACGCCATGCGTAATGGTGCATTGTGGGACGGTCGGAAAACTCGAAGCCTCCCAGAGCCTGGCCGGAAAAAACCCGAAGTCGCCCGGAACACTCGGCGCGCTCTGCTCATTGGTCAGTTTTGCAAAATAGTATTATCTCACTAGCATAGCGTCCGTACAAGGAAATCTCCGGTCGTTCGTGACGTCAATTTCGCGCCAATAGCTATTTATAGAGCCTTTGTAGCCTTCAACTGGTTTGTGGATGGGAAAGTAGAAACGGAATGGTTCAAATGGACCCAAACATGGCAGCGTTCGTCGCTCACAAAGCGGTGTAGTCAGGGTCCAAACATTCGATGTTTTTGAGCAAACGACGTCGCGAACGCTTGAAAAATTGAGCAGGTGCTTCACTTTATTTTTTACAGCAAATAAAAGGTATTTTTTGATATTTTATGGTTGTGGCCCGGTTCTAAGGAGTTCAAACAACCCAAAAATCCATTCTCAACCCAAAAACACTAAAAAACACCCAAAATGACTTTTTGGGGTACCATGTCTGGCCTTAAAAGTGTGAGGAATATTCAAGTTCAAATTAAGTTTCAGCATGTAACATGTGACAGGTTTTCTGGTATCTTGCAAAAACTACACTTCAATTTTCTGACGAAGAATGCATGCATCACATGAACAGTTGTGTGTGTTTGTCGGGAATATGTGATGTATTGTGACTTGAACTAACAAATAAATCAATAAAGAAAGAATTGTGTTAATTTTATGATTTTAAATTGTGTTTTTACAATCCCGCTCGAAAGAATGTAGACCGACAGACTCTCCTGCAGCTTAACTTTACTTACTTACGCCTGTCACCCCTACCCGGGTATAGGCCGTCGACGAGAGACCTCCAGCAACTCCTGTCCTGTGCTTCTCCTTCGATTCTACTCCAGGTGGTTCCCAGTCTCTTGATGTCTGCTTGGAGGTCTCGACGCCAGGAGTTTCTCGGCCTACCTCTTTTCCTCTTTCCCTGGGGGTTCCATGACAATGCCTGCCTAGTGATACTGGAAGCTGGCTTTCTCAGACTGTGACCGATCCATCCCCATCTTCTTCGCCCAATTTCATTCTCTGCTGTTATCTGCTCTGTTCTCTCCCAGAGTCTGACGTTGCTGATCTTCTCTGGCCAGTGGATTTTCAAAATTCTTCTAAGGCAACTGTTCATGAAGGTCTGTACTCTGTTGACTGTGGTTTTTGTCAATCTCCATGTCTCTGCTCCATATAGGAGAACTGCTTTTACATTGGAGTTGAAAATCCGGACTTTGGTGTGTTGTGACAGCTCTCTGGAACTCCACACTTTTTTCAGCTGGAGAAAGGCTGCTCTGGCTTTACCGATTCGTGCTCTGACATCTGCATCAGTGCCGCCTTTTTTGTCTATGATGCTCCCGAGATAGGTGAAGGACTCCACCTCCTCCAACGGGGTGCCAGCAAGCAAGACTGGTTCTTCCCTGGTTGCGTTCAGCCTCATTGTCTTTGTTTTCTGTTTGTGAATGGTGAGGCCCACTTGGGACGAGATGTCAGCAAGCCTCGTGGTCTTGTCCTGCATTTGTTGATGAGTGTGGGACAGTAATGCCAAGTCGTCTGCAAAATCGAGGTCGTCAAGCTGTGTCCACAGTGTCCACTGTATTCCACTTCGTCTGTGCTCTGTGGTCATCTTCATGACCCAGTCTATGGCCAGTAGGAAGAGGAACGGAGACAGCAGACACCCCTGCCTGACACCAGTTCTGACCTGGAGCTCTCTGGTGAACTGCCCTTCGTGGATCACGCGACATGTCATGCCATCATAGCTGCTCTTGATCAGGCGGACGAGCTTTGTGGGTACACCGTAGTGTCGTAGGAGTTTCCACAGAGTCTCTCGGTCCACGCTGTCAAATGCTTTCTCATAATCCACAAAGTTGACGTACAGCGGGGAGCTCCACTCCAGAGACTGTTCCACGATGATGCGGAGAGTGGCGATCTGGTCTGTACATGATCGGTTCTTCCTGAATCCTGCTTGCTGGTCTCTCAGCTGGGGGTCAACGGAGCTCTTCATTCTCTCTAGGATGATCCTGTTGAAGACCTTTCCTGGTACTGACAGCAAGGTGATTCCTCTGTAGTTGGAACACTTGCTGAGGTCGCCTTTCTTGGGAAGCTTGATTAGGTACCCCTCCTTCCAGTCAGCTGGCATCACCTCCTCTTCCCAGATCTTTCCAAACAGTGGGTACAGCATCTCAACTGTTGTCTCTAGGTCTGCTTTCAGAGACTCCGCTGGGATGCCATCTGGCCCTGCTGCTTTGCCATTCTTCAAAAATGCCACTGCTTTTCTGATCTCTTCCCGGCTGGGTCTGTCACAGCTGATGGGTAGGTCGGTCTCTGCCGGCTGGATGTCGGGGGGGTCGGGTGGGCTAGGTCTGTTCAGTAACTCTTCAAAATACTCGGCCCATCTGTCGAGTTGGTCTGCTCTGTCTGCAATAGGCTTGCCTTCTTTGTCTTTTACTGGTCTTTCTGTATTGCCATACTTACCCGACAATCTTCTGGTAATGTCGTAGAGCTTGTTTCATGTTGCCGCTGCCTGCTGCCTTTTCTGCCTCTGCTGCCAGGCTGTCTGTGTAGGCCCTCTTGTCTGCCCTGATACTCCTCTTCACCTCGCGGTTGGCTTCCGAGTATTCCCCCTGTGCCCTTACTTTGGCTGCTCTCGTGCGACTGTTGTTGACCGCTGCTTTCTTCTGCTTCCTCGTTTCTATCTTCTTCAAGGTCTGTGCCGACAGCCAGTCCTTGTGGTGGCGTTTCCTGAACCCTACAGTGTCTTTGCAGGTTGAGTTCAGCGCCTCTCTAACTGCCTTCCACTGCTGCTCTGTGGTGACCGCCTCCTCTTCATTTACTAGCTCCTGTAGCGCTTGAAACCGGTTGGACAGCACCAGTTTGAACTCTTCTCTAACTCCAGTTTCTCTCAGGAGGCCTACATTATAGCGCTGTCTTCTTGTTGTCTGTGTGCGGCTTTTCTTTAGCTTGAGCTTCATTCTTAAGGTAAGCAGATGGTGGTCTGAGGCAACATCTGCTCCCCTCCTCACTCGAACATCTTGAAGGGATCTTCTAAATTTCTTGCTAATGCAGATATGGTCTATTTGGTTCTCTGTTGTATGGTCAGGTGAGACCCAAGTTGCTTTGTGTATTCTTCTGTGTGGGAAGATGCTGCCTCCAATGACAAGTCGGTTTAGAGCACAAAAGTCTACAAACCTCTCCCCGTTCTCACTCATCTCCGAGCCTAGTCCCTGTCTCCCCATCACCTCTTCGTATCCGGTGTTGTCCTCCCTTATTTTGGCATTAAAATCGCCCATGACGATGGTGATGTCTCGCTCTGCACATTTGTCCACGGCACTCTGGAGTCGGTTATAGAACTCTTGTTTCTCTTCCTCGTCACTGTCATTGGTGGGCGCATAACACTGGATGACGTTCAGCTTGAGCTTTTTCTTGGTTCTAAAGGCTGCTGTTATAATTCTTGGCCCAAGAGGTTCCCAGCCCATCAGCGCTCTCTGTGCCACTGGTGACAGCATGAGTGCTACTCCTTCTGTATGGGGGGCATTCTCCTCTTCATGACCTGAATACAGAATCATCTCCCCTCCTGCAGCTTAAGCGTGTGATTAATTTTACCATGGCATACTCCTGAACACTCATGTTTCTGTTTCACTTCAATTAATTTCAACGTCGACCTTCTCGACCAAGGTTTTGCGGGCTTCAGTACACCGATATAACACGATTGTTAACCTACTAGACCTATTTCAGCACCCACGTGTTCGAAACGTGTGTCAGTCTTCAAAACGATCGATTGAGATCGCCTGTAAACAAAGGGACTGAGAGTTTGCTAGCTTTCCGGTTGTTGCTGCCAGGTATAATTTAATCGTAAAACTAAAAGATTCAAGTAGAATTATTGCCTTAAACCCCGTTTTGGTTTCCTTTTTGATTAGTATTGTTTACTCACCTCGGCATCAGACTACAAATTCTACGAGCGACATCTAGTTTTGACGAACTTTTTTCGGTCATTTTTCCGGATATGACGTCATTGCCAATGTTTTAAGAGAGCGCGTCCCATGTGTAAACAGCGTTGTCGAGTGATTTGCGAAAGGTTTGCAAATCTTTTAGGTATTTTGGAGTTTTTTAGTGTCAGTCTCTATCAAGCGAATGCTTCTATTTTTCTCCAAAACCGTAGGCGCCCTCTTCCCACTATGATAGGTTTATAAACGTTTCTCACTGTGATACTTCACGATCGCGAGCTCTTTGTTGTTCGTGAGCGTATATAAAACTGCTGACAAGGTTTGAAGACGAACTATCACTTCAAAATTATGAAAATTGACCGAAAGGCGAGTTATTGTCGCTAAGAAAAATGTAGTCTGACGGAAGTGGACCGATCGCCAGTAAAGTGGGACATCATCATCATCATCATCATCAGTCCCTTGCCCGAACTGGGCGTTTGGGGGGCTGAAAGGCAGCAGCAACAGACAGTGCTCTCCACTGAGTTCTATTTTGGGCGGTGGCAAGCAAGTCTGGCATCTCGAGTTCGGTCCATTCTTTTATGTTTGCGACCCAACTCTTTCTCTGACGACCTCGCCGACGACTTCCTTCGAGAGTGCCTTGGAGGATAGTCTTGGACAAGGTGTTGTGTCGGGTCACGTGGCCAAACCAAGCAAGCTTGCGCCGTTTCACGGTTGCCAGAAGGGGTTCATGTGGGCCCACCAGGGAAGTGACGATGCTCCGTGCATATTCGTTGGTCTTGTGCTCGCGGTACGAGATGCGGAGCAACTTCCTCAGGCACTTGTTCTCAAAGGCCTGGATTTTCTTTTCTGAGTCTGCAAGCAGTGTCCTAGTCTCACAGCCGTAGAGTAGAATAGACACTACGAGGGACTTGTAAAGCCTGTACTTGATGGTGAAGCTGATGGAGTTACTTCGCCATATCCTGTCCAGCCTGGCCATTGCGGATGTTGCTGTACCTATCCTGATACGGATCTCTGCTATGCACCTACCGTCTTTGGACAGGGTGGCTCCCAAGTACTTGAAGCTATTGACCTCTTCTAGCTTCTGGCCGTTCATGTGAATGTTGCTGCTGCTGTCGCTTGTGGTGTTGATCATCACTTTGCTTTTATCCGTACTGATCTCCATGCCATAAGACCCTGCGCTACTTGAAAGTTTGTCTGTCAGGTTTTGGAGCTCACTATTGCTGCCTGCCATGAGGTCAATGTCGTCTGCGAATCGAAGATTGCACAGGGATCTGCCACCAATAGAGATTGAAGTATAGTGGTCGTGGAGGGTTTCCTGCATGATCTTCTCCAGGAATATGTTGAAAAGGACAGGAGAGAGCAGGCATCCTTGACGGACACCGATCGTCGTCCTGAAGAACTCGCCTGACTGATTGTTAAGTAGAACCGCGCTGCAGGCGTTCTTGTAAAGCGCTTCTATCATTTGGATCAGTCCCTCCTCTATGTTGAACGATCTCATGACTTGCCAGAGTCCGTCGTGCCAGACGCGATCAAATGCTTTCCTGAAATCAATGAAGTTGTGGTAGAGTTCGCGCTGATGCTGCAGATGTTTCTCGATCAGGACGCGGCAGTTGAAAATCTGCTCTACAGTGCTTCTTCCAACTCTGAAGCCAGCCTGTTCTTCTGCCAGCAGTTCCTCGGCGAAAGTTTTGAGGCGGTAGAGAATGATTCTAAGCATTACTTTGCTAGGGTGACTTATCAGACTGATAGTTCTGTAGTTCTGGCACTGTTTCAGGTTTCCTTTCTTGGGGAGCGGGATCACTAGAGACTGTGTCCATTCTACTGGCCATTTCTTTTGCTCCCAGATCTTTTGACAGAGTGTAGTGAGGAACTTCGTTGTTACTTCTCCTCCATGTTTCAACAGTTCAGCAGGTATGTTGTCTACACCTGGAGACTTTCCTCCCTTCAGGCCACGTACGGCTGCTTCCACCTCTTCAGCTAACACTGGCAGGTCTTCAAGTGGGACATGCCAAAACAAATACCAGAAAACCTGCCATATATTCTTTTTAGGATTTAAAATTGCCCGTTATCAGGATGGATGGTATGACAAAAGATCTGTCCCAGGTGCTCTAATCTGTTGGGCTCTTTGTGCTGGTGAATGACATCCTTCCATTTCTTTCCGTCGCTGTCAAAATTTGTCCGTGAAGGACGGAGAATTCTCTGTTAATGGATAGCCTGTCTCTTGAGCCGCTACAGCTGCAAAAGCGCATAAGATATTTTGCTTTTGGCTGGCATAAACTGTTTGGATATTAAATACAGAAATCCCTTAGGGGGCTGACAATGCAGTTTTTACTGAATGCAAATAGTGCTGCTTCACCGTGTGTGCAACTGGCCACCACGCAAACTTAGTACTATAACACAAGGGCAGAAAACTGCTGCAGGCGTGAAAATCATACAGGGCGATGCACTGTGATTCGAGAACAATTTTCAACCTTTAAAGCAACTATCTGCCTAAAACCCCGAAGGGAGCAACTCGGTAGACATTTTAATAATAATAATAATGAGGATTTATAAGGTGCCTATACATGGTAAGATGCTCTAGGCGCCGTACATATGAACAAGAAAACACAATTACACAAAAGAACAGAAAATGAATACTGATAATCAAAGATGGGACAAGATGGGTTTTACGACTGTGTTTAGTACTGGCACTGGACTCGCTGCGTCGCGAGGATTTAGCCTTTAGGAAGATCATTCCAGACTGATGGACCCTGGTAAGAAAAAGATCTCTGCCCAAATCCTTTAGTCCTTACTGTAGGAATTGGAAGCATTTTATTGTGCCACATATCTATGCCAACCTTGAATCAGAATTGAAAGTTTAGTAACAAGGTTTTTTGCACAGTCGGGCATCATTCTTTCAGACGTCCATTTACTGGGCTCTATCTCGGCCCAGAAATAAGTGTCGGGCTCATCTCTGAATGGTTTATGTAAATTAGCATATCCTGCAGAATACCTCGCGCTGGGACCATATGGCGTTGAGGCGCGTCCCCTGGGTGGTGGATAGGGTGTCCCTCGTGAGAGGGGTGCACCGAATGAAATAAGGTGCTGTGAACCAACATGGTCTAAGGGAAGGTGACCCCGACAGAAAACCCCTGGTCCTCCTAGTAAGGGGGTTGGGCGTGGGGGTAGCTTCCCCACCCTGCAAAAAAGGAAATAGCTACAAAAACGCCGAAAAGACTAACAGTAATTCCTTTCCTGGAGGAGGAAGGTTCTTCTACCAGAAGACTTACCACCTGGAGTAGAATCGAAGGAGAAGCACAGGACAGGAGTTGCTGGAGGTCTCTCGTCGACGGCCTATACCCGGGTAGGGGTGACAGGCGTAAGTAAGTAAGTATCCTGCAGAATAAAACTAAAAGTAGATATACACTTGGGCCATGGCTTTCTGCAGAAGAATTTGCAAAGTAATAAAAGTAAAGTTTGAAAACAATGAATGCAAAGCTGAGCAATGTGGCCTCTTTCACAGCACTCTACCATCAGACTCTAGGTGTTGAGAAAGAGGTTAGTGCATGCTATGGCAAGCTCAAAAATCTGGAAAGGCCCAGAAATCCGGGCCTCTCCATAGCCTTTGGCCCTTGTGTTACAGGAATTGTGTTTATGTGGTGGCCGGTTGCGCATGCAGTGGCACCACGGTATTCACATTCAGTAAAAGCTGGATCGTCGGGGGGCCCTGTGAGAAATCCCATTCCAGCTGTTTAGAATAAACCCAGTATAAACCAGGGTAGGTATTTGTAGGAGATTCCTAACTTTGTATAGTTTTCTCTAGTAAATCAGAAGTAGCAAACATTTTGTGTTCCTTCAGCCTGCTACATCTGCAAGTTGCAAGCAAAGGGACTTGTGACAGTTTTTGCCAGGTACTAACAAGGAGCTACTAGATTCACATTCTTGGTTTTAGGCGATTACCAGTTTGCAGGGAATATAAACTTGTGGATAATCTGAGACTGGTAGAAGACCACCATCTTGTGCATGCAACCACCGGCGCTGTTTAGCGGTGGCAGCATGCATAAGGGGAATTGGAGATGAAAACTGTTTTATTTTTCATTTTGTTAACAGTGGAGTGCACAAGCTGTTGAGCAACCCGACCATTATGCAGCACATCCAGCATGTGTCATCCACGCTGCAGAAGTCCGACCAGATGTCCAGCCAGGAGCTACTACGCAAGCAACATTTGGAGCAGCAGCAGGAGGAATTCAATAAGGAGATAGGACAGGTCAGTGTTGTTAAGTCCCTAATTTATAGAAGGGACCTTTTAGGACAGGTCGCGGTGGGGTGAATTTAATAGCATGTCCATGATGTCAAACGCTGGCAGGCCTAATCCTCTGACAACTGAAGTAACAAGATAATAATTACGTCATGTCTAGTTACGCCAAGCTGCTTAACGTACATTTGGAGCGAAACGCTGTATGTGTGTGTGTGTGTGTGTGTATATATGTATGTAAACAAGAGAATCTCCGATACTGATGTACACACAAGCTTAAATACCTTCTTCAAGGGGTGGCTAAGAGAGCCTCCAAGCATATTGTAACAGGATGTCTCCTTGAAGACATAAATGACAGTTTATAGAAAGTCGGTTGACCCAGTTTAGAGTCCATAATTTTTGTCATATTTGCTTGAAATTTTGGATATAGCTAGTTTGGAGAAAGACATAGGATGAGTTCGTTAGCCAGAGTTTTCCTCTTAAACTTTTTGAATAATAAATTCATTTTTGCAAGTTTTGGATCCACTATATACTCTTATCAAACAGTCAGCCTTGGAAGAGGCTGTGTGCCTTTCGGATAAGTGATGGGAAACATCAATTTCATCACTGTGTATACGGCGTCGTGAGACTACGATGCCATGACGTCAAGCTTATAGCGACGTCATTTTGCTGCTCATGCTATTCTTCTTCAGAATTCCTGTCGCTACTCCAGCCCACAGAGCGTACTAATGGCGGGAGGCACTGTGTGTCCGTCTTTATTTGTTTGGTGTGTGTTGGCGTGTGTGTTGATCAGAGGTTGGCGGGGAGAGGACGGAAATGAATCAGAAGGATAAGCTTAAAAATATGAACAACTCTGAATGTTTCTAAAAGAAAAATGCATGTGAGCTCCAAACAATATGGTGGACTTCAGGATGAAATCCTCATCTTGTTCAATAGGAGATATTTCAACATCAGAATCAGGTCAAAGACAAAAAGTAGAGACCCTAGACAGCGAGGACAGCTCTCGTATAGGAGGGACTTTGTGGGTTTTGGTTCATCTCATCTTGTTTTTTCAAAATCCATACCGATGGCATTACTGTATGGAATATACTCTTTAGCTTAACGAATTCAGCCTCAAAGCTGTTCATGTGTACCCACACGACACGGGCTGTAACTGTACGGAGTCGTAACCAAGCACCTGGATAGTCTCCCCTCCCTCCATCCGGCCTACCCGGCACCGGCCTCCACGTGGCGTGGGTGGGTAGTCCTCTCAGTCCCTGACTGAGTGGGCTAGCAGACGGGTGCCATCTTTGTCCAGGATTAGGACTTGATGTCAGCAGATATGTTGTTCAATCTTTTTCACTGGTCCGGTTTTTAAGGAGCTGTGCTAACCCAGGTCGTACCATGTTGGATTGGTCCTTAAATATACTCGTGAGCTTTTGGTCCTTTGGATCCCAAGTGTTTGCCGTGCTTGGAGACCCGTGTCGGGGGAGAAGAGGATCCTGGTGGCTGAAACACTCCACTTTGGCCTTGACTTCTGCCTAAACGGGAGGCTAGTCGTACCGGCCTAGTCAATCGGCTCTTGTCACGTTGAGCCCTATCCCACTGTTGACATGCGGGTTGCTATACGGAGCACCATGCTATAGCCTCTGCTGCTGATTAGGTGCTTTACGCCAGTATTCCTCTGCATTCAACGGTGTGATAGAAGGCGGTGGCTCAAACGGTTCAATCGGGCTTACCCCTTGAGTATATCTTTCGGGCAGTCTCCATTGTGTGTCGGCTGGAGACCCGCCGACAGTCGACAGTTGCACTTTCCCTTGTTGGGCTCGGTGGCGGGCGGGGACCCCCGGGGGATGAATATCTCTACTAATATAATATGGATAAAACCAAAAAAACAAAACTAACACAGAAATGGCACATAGCCACCGACATTGAACATGACAGTGATTCAGACTGTGAGGAAGCGACGCCTCAGGCGTCGGCCGTATGGCCTCGCTTCCTCATTGTCCATAGCAAGGTGAAGGAGAAACCAGTTACCAAGCTGCATCCTTTTCTGGTGGGGGAGACCCTCAGGAGCCGTGTTGGCAGGCCTGACGCCCAGCGCCTCAGGTCTGGTGACTTGCTGGTGGAGTGCCATACTCGGGCACACTCCAGCGGGCTACTGGGGCTCTCTTCCATCGGAGATACTCCTGTGGAAGTCGCACCCCACAAAACTATGAATTTGTCAAGAGGCGTAATCAAAGATCAAGCTTTGGCAGAACTGTCAGAAGATGAACTTGTAAGGAACCTTAAGTCTCAGGGGGTGACTTACGTCAGGCGCTTCGCTTCCAAGCGAGGTGGTGGGGAGATCCGTCTCCCTACCATCATCCTGACGTTTGGCACCCCCACCCCTCCTACTACCATCTGGGGAGGTTACTACTCCCTGAGAGTGAAAAAGTACGTCCCTCTTCCCCTCCGGTGCTTTAAGTGCCAAAAGTATGGCCATGGGCAGAAGACATGCCGTCAGGCAGAGGCTTCATGCGCCCGTTGCACTAGGCCCGGACACTCTGCTGAGTCCTGCACAGCCACCCCCCTGTGTGTGAATTGCCAGGGGGCGCATATGGCTTCGGATAAGAAATGCCCTCGTTGGATATCCGAGTGCAAGATTCAGCAGGTGCGTGTGGAGAAGGGGTTGTCCTTTCTGGATGCCAAAAAACTGGTTGAAGGCCCTGGTGCAGCAGCGGCTGCCCCAACCTCTAACACCTCTGTGTATACTTTTAGTGCAGCGGTGGCAGGCAAGCGCCCCACCAAAGACTTTTCATTTCAGACCCAACTTCTTGGTTGGGGGCGGAGCCTTGGCTCATCTCGCCCCTGGAGAGTAACCCTCGTCCGGTGGTGACAAGGAGCCAGGGAACGCAGAAGGCGGACACTGCCGGTCCGGTTGTGCCGCCTTCTGTTGCCCCTAAGCCTCAGCCCCCACCCAAACCTGTTAGTCAACTCCAAAGGCTTCTGGCTCTGGTCAGCCTTCTAAGGCCGCTAACTCTAGCGGCAGGAACGCTGCCCAGGACCAGAAGTCGAAGAAATCTATAGGACCGCTTTGCGTACGGGCCCAGAAGGGGAACACTGATGTGATTAGTGCGTACATGGCCCACGAGTGGCAGTCCGAGTGGGACAAAGAGGAAGGGAACAAGCTTCATGAAGCTCTTCCTACGTTGTCCGACAGTCTACCTTTCCGCTGCGGCAGCCGCCGTGAGGAGACTGTCCTTGCTCGGCTCCACATCGGGCACACATGTTACGCACTCTTACTTACTTAAACATGGTGTTTTGCCTGTGATGAGCAGTTTTCTGTTCGACACTTTTTGCTGTATTGTGCTGACCTAATTGACACCAGATATAAACACTTCACATCGGACTCCTTGAAGGTTTTGTTCCGGGATGTTCCCCCGGACAAAATCTTCAATTTTTTGAGAGAATGCAATATTTTTAACAAGATCTGAGCATTCATAGACTATGTGATTTTTTAAATTTTTAAAAAATTTTTTTTATTTGCCCTTTCTGAGAGTCTGTAGACGTTTCTTTTCAAGACATGTGCGACATTTTAGCCTGAGATTTTTAATCTATATTTACATCTTGTCTTAAGACCTTGCTTTTAGTCTGGCTGACCAGATTTTTACCCATCCCGCCGTGAGATGGCCTTAGTTGCCTGCTCGGCGTTAAACCCAAATAACTGTTTTACTTCGACTGTACCGGGCCCTTGTTCGGTTCAAACTGGATTACGGCTCTGTGGTATATGGCTCGGCTTCAAAGTCTGTTCTACAGCGTCTGAACACAATTCACCATCAAGGTTTTGTTCCGGGATGTTCCCCCGGACAAAATCTTCAATTTTTTGAGAGAATGCAATATTTTTAACAAGATCTGAGCATTCATAGACTATGTGAATTTTTTTATTTGCCCTTTCTGAGAGTCTGTAGACGTTTCTTTTCAAGACGTGCGACATTTTAGCCTGAGATTTTTAATCTATATTTACATCTTAAGACGTTGCTTTTAGTCTGGCTGACCAGATTTTTTTACCCATCCCGCCGTGAGATGGCCTTGGTCGCCTGCTCGGCGTTAAACCCAAATAACTAACATACTTTTTTCATGAGGCCAGAAACAAAGGTTTACTTTTACTATACTGATACGGAATTTTCTACATGTCATTTTCATGAGATCCAAATCAGAGGTATGTGTATTATTTGTACCAGTATTTAGTGAAATCACCCTTGACGCCTGCCACTTACTTTTTTTTTCTTCTTGCGATGTCCATTCGTTGATTTTGTTACTTTTGTTTTACCACATTTTATCTGGAATCCTAGAATTTTTCTGATTTCAGCTTCCAATGTATGACGGCAGAGTAAAAATGCTGGCCTTATCTAAAAAAAAAAGGTCACCCTCGGTATTACGTTCATCAGAATATCACAAAATTAGATGTAACGCGGTTAGTTCTATACCCAGTGAGCAAAAGTTCTCCTTGCTGCTTTCGGCCATAACTGGCTTCACGCACAGCCATGTGCAGGCCAGCTAAAACTGGTGCACCAGAAGACATTTTGCTTCTCGGGTATCTTTTATTCACAAGCATATATAAGTCCATCACAATAGTTTTCTAACATCCTTTCATCTACCTGTGCAGGGTAGCTACAAAGATTATGGTCAAAGCAGCCAGCAGGACGTGATAGTAGTGGAGGATCAGGATGACAGCGAGCGCGAAAGGGAGAGGGACTACGACCGAGACCGACGGAGGCCGCATCGATCTCGGGACAGATCCAGGTATTTGAGGCCCTGTTTGTCTTTGCCAGAGAATCTATACAGTTCATATCCATACACTTTCACTGAGATAAAATGTGGTCATGACTTGTAAAAAGAATTGATTTGTTATTATTTTGGACATGATAATATTTTTGGTATTGGTTTGAATTATATTGTGTTTCGAACATGTCTCATGTTATCTCACCAGGCTTTCTGTTAACAGAGACTTTATATTTGACGGATATATTTTGGCAGGGATGAAAAACATGGAAGGAATTAAGCTTCTAGCCCAGACATAAAATCCACTCTACCGCAACCACTCCCCTTCTCTCTATGTACAACTGCAAGTACATCTGTCATCTCTCTGTGTGTTCTTGTCCTGCAAAAAGGGCATGATGGACCGTAGAGCCTCTGGGACAGATTTTTGGTTCGTGTGCAATAGCAAATGTCGTCCGTGGTAAACTTTAACGTTACCGTTTTCTTTGAGACTATTCACGCCTCAGACTTCAAATTTGGCCCTAGGGTACTTTATGGCAAAACCTTTTTAAATATACCAGTTTTAGTGACCTCTCTCAAAGGTCAAGGTCACAGGGGGTCCAGAAAAATGTCAGAAATAGCCATATTTTGACATAAATTGTTCTTCTCAAATGCTATTTTCAACGACAAACCCAAACTTGGTATAGAGATACCTGATGGTAAGACCTCTCTGTGCATACTAATTTGGTTGACCCCTCAGAAAGTTCAAGGGTCACAAGAGGTCAGCAAATGTGTGAAAATGCCAGTGTTTGATGGAATTGTAGTTTTTGTCAAACTTTTTGTCAACTTTTAAGTCAGATTTGTTACAAAGGTAGCTGATAAAGATCTTTCCATGAATACTAATTTAGTGGTCCCCTCGCAAAGGTCAAGGGTCATTGGGGGGTGGGGGAGGGGGGGGGGGTGTCCAGAAATGGGTAAAAAAAAACTTTTTTCTCAAATACTATTTTCAACTTACACTCAGACTTGGTATAGAGATACCTGATGATAATGCCTTTCCATGAATACTAATTTGGATGACCATTCGGAAAGATTAAGGGTCACAAGAGCCCAGCAAGTGTGTGAAAAATGCCAGTGTTTGATAGAATTGTAGTTTTTATCAAACATTTCGCAAACTTGATTTGGCATATAGGTAGCTGATGATAACACCTTTCTCTGCATGCTAATTTAGTCGACCCCTCACAAAGGTCAAGGGTCATCTTCATGGAGGGTTGACAAATGTGTGAAAATTTTAAATCCTTGCAAAAAACCTGTCATACTGATAGTGACGCTTTATACTAACCAAGTTGTGCCTCCAGTACTGGTGATCGTGTGCACCAAAGGGGTTAATATAATCCTGTAGATTTTAATGCTTTCATAAGTAGGATGGTGCTGATATTGATGTGTAGAGTAACTGGATTCTGATGTGTAGAGTAACTGGATTCTGATGTAGTGTGTTTACTCCTACAGATCGCCCCGACGCAGACGTCACTCGCGGTCACGCTCCAGAGAACGTCGTCGGTCGAGGGATAGGCACAGGCGGTCAAGGTGGGTGTATTGTTCACTATTGATCCCATCTTATGAAAATACTATAATTGTTTATTGCCCTTTATAAGGTGAGTTTACTTTGCTTGTGCATGCAACCACCAGTTTGGCTGTATGCACAGTGGGGTTGATGTGTCAAGAAAGAAAAATTCATTTTTCTCTAAAATATATTTTTTTCACAAAATACTGACAGTACTTTGAGGAAAAATCTACTAGCTCACGCAATTTTAGCCTAGGGACCCGTTGTGCTCCCACACAACCCGGGAGGCGCTCAGGGATCCCAAACACAGGGCCGTGAGTAGTCTCCCGTGCACATCCGGTCCCGTGACGTGACCAACCAGTCATGATACTTAGCTTACCAGTGGCAAGCGGGGCAGGTGGGAGGGTCTTCCGAGTAATGTCATCGGTAAGTATTTGTTTTTTCAAAACCCTTACCGATGGCATTACTGATGGGAAGACGCGCTAGCTAGCCTGATTTCAGCCTAAATCCGTTGTGTGAATAAACACAAACCGTGAGACGACTCCAGGGAGCCCGTTAATTAAACGCAATCCCGGGTGGCCTCCCCTCCCTTCCCATCAGGCCCTATGGGCTGATCTCCCAGTTTCACGCTTAGCTGACTTTCGGTCAGTTGCACCGTTTTCCGTTGTGATCGTTTACGCTGGCTCTCTTCACCGTTTCGGAATTCGACAGACTGGTTGTTGGTGGTGTTGCCTGAAGGATTCCCTCCTTTTTCTTCTGAACTCTCTCTCTTCCTGCAGAGATTTCAATGAGGTAAGGTAGTTTTGGCGCCCGAGTCGTCGGCCAGGGCGGCCGGTCTTCTGCCACGTGGCGTTCTTCATCGCGCCTCGGCGTGCCACGTGCGATATTTCACGTAATGTTTGGTGCCAATGTTTTGCCTTTCCTCCCATCTTAGTTTGGATTATTAATAGGTAGGTCCACCCCCATTTAAAAAAAAAAAGAAGTAACACAATACAACTCAAACTAACAAATTTAGTAGAAAGTATACATCGAACTGAGTATACATGCCAAATGGCAAGTCTGTAGCTCAAATACTTTCCGAGATATATAAGTTTGAATTTTTAAGGAAATTGGCAGATTCTGCAAATTGAAGGAAACCCATAGTTCAGCCAACTATAACTTCAACATTTATAAATGCACAGTGCTGTAATGTAGTCTGTCTGGTCAAAGTAGTGTGTCTTAGCTAAATTTTTTTCAGGCTTCACAAATGCATGGTCACTTTGCAAAGTCACCTCAAAAATGAGAAAAATCAAAATTTTGACAAAAGGAATTGAGGTAGAGATGCGCATTGAACTAAAATGGCCATATTTCAGCAACTACTATAGTTAAAAGCATGGTTCTTATATCAAATTGTACAGCAGAACATGAAGCATCATTTGAAAGTGAGTATTTATTACTATGAACAAATCCTTCACAGTTGTTCAAAGTGTGTGTGTTCATGCATGTGTATTGTGTGTGTACGCATACGCGCGTGTGCCGGCGTGTGCGCGCGCATGACAAGAGTTTCAAGTTGTTTTGACAAAGAGTTCATAGCTGACGTGCAAGTTTTTTATTTTTTTTCCACATCAACTACTTGATGTCACTTCTGATTTGTTCTGGCGTCCACGTTTTGGAACCATCTTTTCTTCCGCTTCTCTGGCCAAACTTTCTGCTACATCTACTCCTCCAAATAGGCCTCCCCACATGCGCCCCTGCCCAGCAGTGTTGGTTTCTCTTGATGATTCAGGATATCATTGAAGAGGGACCTAATCTCAACCCAGGTGTGACCCTCCTCTTTCAATAAGTGAAGCTAAAGGAACAGCCTATTGTCAACAGTTATGATGGGTATCTGTTGTGGTTTTCCTCTTTTCTTAGGTCCTATTCTCATTCTCTCTTGAAGAAGATGGAACTAGCTGTCCTGTGTAAAGAGAGTGCCTCAATTTATAGTAATTATACTAAGAAGTAACATACTTAACTTATTTGCATATCAATGAGGTTTCAGTAACTCACTACAGGATAAACAAGCCCACTTATATTAACCCCATAGAACTTAGATGTAAACAGAACCGTGCCATCAATCCACGTCTACCTGGCAATGCGTCGTCTGCTACGCCACCACGAGTTACTGAACGTGATGAAGTTTAACCACAGAATAAACAATATATTTGCAGCTTGAAATCTTGTTCGTCTAATTTATCACGAAAAGCTATAGTTCTAAATATATGCACTTAAAAATATATTATTATCCCCTTAAAACGAAGTAGAAAATCAGTTTACGATTGCAATCAGGCGAGGCAACTGCTTTGTTTTGTCCCGTACACATCAAGTAAAATCATCTTAAATATAACATACTTCCAGCCAAAATTATACTTTAAAAATCAACAGAAAAACAATTTAATATGAAAAGACTGATTTACAATTGTACTTTCGTAAAGACTGGCTGAAATCTTCGAGAACATGAGTTGATTTTCCGGTCGCCTCGACTGCCATGCGTGTGTAGCCGTCGGACATATACACAATGATGTCACGTTGTCCACATTTTGCCCCTGCGTTTTTGATCAACTTCCGTTTGTGCTTCGAACCGAATTCTAAGCGAAAGCATGATTTTCTCTTTCAAATGGTACCAAATTTAATGAAATTTATTGTAATATGTCACCAGGAGAGTGGATTTTCTCCAAACATTTACGATTTTCTGCATTTTGTAACTTTAAGGCTTACAAGTTTCCAAACGAATTTGGTACCAAAATATTCTACGGGAATTCCCGTTTTCATTAACACCAACTGTAGCGCGATGCGTTACTGTGATAAAAAATAATCGCGATTTTCCAAGCACAGCTGTCTACCGGCTTCTGCCTGACCTCGGGGGGAAAAAAATCACCGGCGCTCGCTGAGAGCGTATGCGATAGGCTGCAGAAAAGCGTTCCCAAACATCACATATGCTACTCACAGCACAACATTACAAGAAACATTATGTTAAAGGTTGTTTGTATTTAAGGATTATTATGGGGGGTGATGAAAAAGCATAATAAGGCAGATATGCATTGTTGAAAACCGGCAAGTTTAGGTTCAAATTTGGTATGATGGCAGCCATTACTGAAGGGATGGACCTACCTATTATTATTACTTATGGCACATCAGTACCACAGCTCGGGAAATGTAGGAATTTGTCCGGGCATTTTTCATGCCACGCACAGTGATGATGATGATAATGATGATATCCACTTGTAATGCGCATCCACTCCATACTAGCAGCATGCTCCGGGCACAAATAAATAAATCGATAAATACAACTTCATCCGCAACTTATGTTTGGTTCACGGTGGTTGTGTTATCATCCTTACCAACCCTCCTAGTGTGGGCGGGATACCACGATGGCACAGTGGTACAAACTTTCGCTCTCGGGCTCTTCTGTTCACGTGCTCTGTTGTTCTGTTGATGTGCTCAACTGCGTTCGTGCCCGTCCTGCCAGGGATTCCAGTGGCCTAGTGACAATCATGGCCTGTGTCTACCCTGTACGGGCTGCTCCTCTTCCCGACCTTGCCGGATTTGTGAATCTTGGAAGGAGCAACACTGGTCCCTCCTCTGGGATTTCTATCGACGGGACCGACCCTCAGCTGCCCAGGATCGCAGTATGTTGCCTCCGGCCCCGCTCCCTTTGACTTCCGCTGCTCTGCCTTCTGGACCCCCGAGACCTCGCAAGCGCGCTTTCTCGGACATTACTGCGCTGTCTACGCGACAGCTGACCACTACTGACCAGTGTGCTTACTCCCTGACCACTCACCACCCAGTTTGGGATCGTAGCTTACGGGATGATACTACACTCACACTAGAGAAGCATTTACAGACCCGATGCGCTCCCGCCTGTGGCCTCGTTCGAGCGTTGCCCAGTGAGCTGCGCGCTCCCAAGGCCCGCTCAACCCTGAGCCCCGCCCATAAGGCGTCTAACCAGCCTGCGGTACGGGGCTCAGATCGCAGACCGCGGAATGTCCGTACACGAGCGTTTCCCAGTGAGCTGAGCGCTCCAGAGGCCCGCTCATCCTTGAGCTCCGCCCATAAGGCGCCTATCCACCCTGAGGCACGGAGTTCAGATCGCAGACCACCACAGCACCAGCAGATGGACGGATACTCGCAGCGTGGATGCTCTCCCATCACTCGTCTTTCTTCCTGGGCAGAGGACCTACCATCGGCTTTCAGTGAGCTCTTATCCTCGCCATGGGGATCTTTGCTCTGATTTTCACCGCTCTCGTTCGCCGAGGGCCGCTCGCCGCTCGGACTCTCCCCTTTTGGCGCGTGGGGTCTCGCGGGCTGGCTGCATCCCTGCCCCGCCTGCTTTTGCGTGTAGGTTGTGGTCATCTGTTATCTTTACTGTGTTGGTGAGAACACTGTCACTGATATCACTGTACACATCAGGCCTCGGATAACGATGCCAGTGGTTCCCAAGAAAAGATCGCTCAGGATAGGCCTGTATGTATATGGCCTGTTTTTTGTCATACCTTTTTCTTGACCTCCTTCCACATATTCGACACAGAGAATTGAGTCTATATTCATGGACACTGACAGTATGTGAGGTGTCCACAACGTTTTCACAATCTACACCATTTAAATTGATGCAAACTCTCACATAAACATATGTTATGACTGATAATAGGTCCTATAGCTAGAAAGGGACTAAACAAAAATGTCACGTTCATTTAGCAAGCACTCCGACGTCACAAAAGCAGAAAACGCACAAGGGAGTATGACACATATTCCCGTGACTGACTGCCTGAATGTTTTTATCCTACTAAAAAACCTTACAACAACAATCTCTAGTTGTGGATGAAACTAATGCTAATAGCAAGGAATGCGGCATCTTGGATACCACTTGACTTCTGGCTATCGGCTGTCAGTGTTCTCATTAATTCCTTCTCTGCTCCCACGGGCCTCTCCGCCTCTTACAAACCAGACCATTAATTAATGTCGGTGGGCTGTATGTCTGCATTCTTGTTAACTTAACTATGTACAAAAAATGTAATGTCTAAGTGCTTTGCTATAGAAGAGCATTATAAAAAGACTTAATGAAATACATGAAAGAAATGATAACATTGATCCGTGCTACTACTCCGTCGTGTCTGTGACCGAGAGTACTGGCACTAACGGTGCCCTCATTATCACCCTCCGCTCTCCGGCCCCTTTACGGTATCTCTGATCTGGTAAGTCATACTTACTCTAGGAAGTTACTTCTAGCACATGCAAGTCCGTTTTGATGTAGTTTGTATCGTATTTGTGTTATTGATGTTGGAACTTCATCTATTTTGTGAAAAAACTCAACACGGTGACATCTGTTTTTTCTCTTTATTTCCACCTTATCCTCCTGGCTACTGGTTTGTCACAACTATAGTGTGTTTGGTGTCAGTGTGTTGGGCAGAATGTCTGCTTTTAAACAAAGTTTTGCATCACACACTTGAACGGTAAATAAGAAAGTCATGAAAAACAAAAGGTAGTCATTTTCCCAGCTGTACTGCGCTTACAGGAAGCCCGCTTATCACCTAGCCTGACAGCTGAGAGACTCGCTGGCCTCACCGCGCGAACACCACTTGTGACCCAGTTTCTCGGCTCGCCTGTAACAAACTAAAGGGCCACTTCTAGCGCTGGGCCAAACAGCCGTGTCCCACCTGCAGCAGGGCAAGTTGGGGGAAAGGAACTTCTTCGCTGAACGCCGATGTCGACATCCGTTTTCAGCAGTCTTGCAGACCTGCCTACTCTTACGATTTCGCCGTATTTCTTACGAGTTTGGGTGTTTTTTTACGGTCTTCCGGTCATGTATCAATTTTCTACGGTAGCTTTTTACGGTATTTTGGGGTTTGTTTTGGCAAAAAGACAGTTTGATTGTGCCGGTTCTGCCGGTAGTAGTAAGCCTAATCCTGATTGGCTACTGTGTGCTGACCTATAATTTTGTCTAGCCAATTGGAAAGCGCGTCTTTTTGGAAGCAAGGTCTGCTGTCGTTTAAATGCACGTGTTTACAAACATGGCGACATACGTCCCATCGAGCGACAGTGACCCAGAATTTACAGCTATTTCGAAGTAAATTGGCAACAATCCAGTTTCCGAGTCGGAGGGAAGTGACATAAGTTTGACTAGTGTGCATACTAGCGATCTGTGGGACTGGGATGACAAAGATACCAGAGTATTTCTGCAGTGTTTACCGAGGCGACGACTGCAAGATGGCGGCGGCGATGCTATCTGGCATCAGCGGCCAATTTCAGACCCTGTTTTGCAGCCTTTCACGCGATATGTGGGCCCAACAACTCCACTTGAGTTGGAAGTGACACCACTTGATTATTTGTAACAGTATTTCCCTGCAGAAATGTTCGAAACTTTCGCCCAACAGATGAACTTGGCGATCAATTTGTAGCAACGTCCGCCGACTAGATACGTGGGATTATCAGTGGATTGCCTGATCATCCTGATCACTAATGTAAAATTATCTCACTCCACTATCACACACATTCATATTTTCACACACTGACACATTTTTCAGTTTAATGTCTTTTGTTTGTCCTTTACAATCAAAATAATCAAGGTGCATTTTTTCAGTTAATTTACCTGTAATTAATTACAGTAAATATAAACAGGTACCAAATTATACTCCACCACAACATGAAGTACTATCCATCCATATGTGAGCTAAGAAAAAAACAGACTTAAACATCGGTCTATTAAAAAAAGTTATAAACGCTTTGGTGATGTAGCCCATTTTCTCAGTAATTTTTTTTACTATCTTTTAGGTACATCAGAATAGACAATGTATGTTCTTATAGGTGATTAAGTTAACCAACAACCCCCCCCCCCCCCCCCCCCCCCCCCTGTTGTTTGATTTTTGGCCCCTGGGAGCAAGGCTTATTGTCCAGTCGAACTATAATCTTACTGAGAGTTTTCCCAAATCTTCCTGACAACCACATGAACATGTAGGCAGGTCTGGTCTTGGTATGCGGGACACTCCTAGGCTTTTCTGTGCCCCCTCCTGCCGGTGGACTCTGCGGCGCTGGCTCAGAGCGGCGGTAGGGGGAGCGCGGGGAGAGACTCTACACCGGGGCTTGACAAGACAGCTACTCTTGTTCGAAATACCTTAGCTTGCCTTGGCTTCTTGGAACTGGCTACGCAGACAGTGGTCCGCCGCATTGAAGATTTCTGGGCTTCTCCGGAGACTCCGGATCCCCTACGCGATCTGCATTCTTTAGCTGTGACTGCCAATCGGGCGGTTTACCATGCCTCCACGAACACAGTAGCCCGCTTCTACCTCTGTGACCTCGTGGGCCAGCGGGACAACCTGGCCTTGATATGGGACATCGCTGCGGCGCAACACTCGCTCCCGGCGCCGCTGGTGCCATAAGGTACGCTTTGCCGAAATCGTCGGGAGGTTGCTCCTGTTCGCGACCACTAAGCATGAGCGATGAAGGGACCTAGTGGGCAGCACAATGTCTCGCACTGCGCAGTTCCGATCGAACGCGACACTGGTGGAGACAGCACGGATCTCGTGTGCACGTACGCAGCGTCTTAGCACCCGCCGGGGACAGCTCCTCGCACGCAGAACGGATGACCCAAAGCAGCCACGAGGAGATCGTCTGCGCTGATTTGTCATGCCTGCCAGGGGAAAGCGGCAGGAAGAGGCAGGTCCGGCCACGCTGGATAGGCTTTGTCCGGCGCAGGTAGACTTGCAGCGCCCGGACCAGGTCTTGACGGCGGGAGTCCTGGGTCTGGTCGGGCTCCCTGAGGGGGCGCAGGGTGATGACTGGAGCCCTGGCCGAAGGGAGCCGATTCTTCGCCAAAAAGGCGGGATTCGTGAGGAGGTGCATGGAGCCATTGGCCCTGAGCTGAAGACGGGCCGGGTCCATAGAGAGCGCATGTAACTCACTAACTCGGGACGCCGTGCAGGTCTTCCAGGTGAGATTCGCCAGGCTGGCAAAGGGCAGCGGCTCGAATTTGTTAGAATTCAGCCAGGTAAGGACCCAGGCGAGGTCCCAGCGAGGAATCAGAGTTTGCATACAATTCTGCCAGCGCTAGCCTCACCTATCTGGTTTGTGAGTATCTATCAGAGCATGGAATTTTCCTCTTTTTGGCGGATTTCCGCTTAAATGAAGCTGTCAATCCGCGGAAGAAAAAAATTTCCGCCGAAAAAAAAAAAATCAAAAAGTCGCTATTCCAATACCGTATTTTACGATCTTTACGTGGCGGATATCCCCAAACCGCGTATTTTAAATTGAGCGAGGCGTTAGCTTTAGCTCACACAGGTCGCTTCCGGTCTTTAGTGGTAGTCGTAGTCTGGTCGATATGCCGGAGAGAAAAATGCCTAAACGCGGAGACAGAATAGACGATTCTGGAGCCAAGAATATTTGGAGAAGGACTTGGCTCGAGAAAACCCTAAATGTCGAGCTCCTCGCTCAGTATATTTGCAAGTTAGCAGCCTGTGGGCTAGCGTTTTGCGAACTGTGCAGAGTTGATATTAACTACGCTGCACGCGGACACGGACTTCGGGTTGCAGAAACTTGAGAAAGGCAATGATGTTTCAATGCCAAAAGTGCATTTGGCCCATGCTTCTAAAATATGACGTTTGGAATTGTTTGTTTTGATGTGTTTTATGTGTCCTCTTTTGTGACATGTTTCAAATGTTTGGCACATTTACTATTTTAGTTTGTGGATATTTTTTCTATTTTATTTAATGCTCTTGAAGTTTACCTGTTCAGCAATTTTATTTAATTATGAATAAATTAATTACAATGTATTTCCAGTAAAGTGTGATCAAAGTATGCTGAAAATCTATATAACCTTTCTCCAGTTCAGTGGCCATGGTACATAGTATCAGTGTTGATTCTAGAGCGCGTTTTGCGCGATTTCTCGCAATATTGTGCTCCAAATTGCAAAAAAAAACCGATAGCGCGGCCGAAGAATCGCAGAAAAAAGAAACTGGACGCTTTTTTGCTCGACCAGCGCGGCCGCACCGCTGCTGCGTAAAAGCCTGCTCGAGCGTCTTGGTGCAGTGTGGCCTGAGTCGAGCCAGGGCAATTTCACTATTATTCACCTGTTTAACACGAACACAGATTCCATTCACAGAAAACCAATTCACGTGTCGCTCTCGCGCTGTGGAAGTACACATGACAGATCAGAGCGAACTCTAGTCTGTGATTGGCTGAATAGCCTTCGGCTGTTGTAATCTGTCTTCTCATTGGCTAGCATTTCTGTACTGTATTCATGTTGTATCATTCGTGTACCAACACAACCCTTTTACCGATGCGGGATTGTACTTCAGCCTGTGTTGCTTTTACCTGAGGATTGTAACTTAGTATGGATTTTACCTGATGGATTTACATTAAATACTCGAGCTGTACACGTTTCCTTGTGTTTTCCTAGCGAGCTGAAGGTATGCATAGAAAGTACGATAATGTCGTGCACTTTTAACCTGGTACTCATTCACGCACACGACGGTCTTACACACTTTCTCCTTGAGGGCCGTGATCAATTTTGAGGCCATATTGGTTAACACGAAATACGGTTAACACGAAGTGATTTTCCGCCGTGTCCCCAGAAATTCGTGTTAAGCGGAATCCACTGTATGTATTAATGTGTGATTATGTCGTTTTAAAGTAAGCAGTGCAACGCGATTTGAGGGCCTCCTTTTACACCTTGAGGGGCTCCCTTTTTTGATTAGAGGGAGCCTTTGGGCTCACTTTTCTGAAATCCTAGAATCAACACTGTAGTATTAAATAAGAGAGAAAAGGAATCCATGTTTACACCTGATTAATCAGAGATTATTTAAGAAAAAAAAATATTTATATAGTTATAAGTAAACTCAAAAATTAAAAAAATGGAAAGACATTCAGATGTATTTTAAATAAACATTTGGATTTATTCTGTTGAATACTTTTAGTATACTTTTAAACCTTTGACACACCAAAAAAAATGCAAAGTGCACTAAAAAATTAAGAAAAAAAGCATGATTTTTTAGGAGGTTAAACTGCTCAGTTTCTCTCTAAAAGGCACCAGATTGCACAAATTTTAATGTAAATTTTCAAAATTTTCCAGGGGGGGGGGGGGGGGGGGGCCCTGCATACCTTTAAACCTTTGACACACCAAAATAATGCGAAGTGCACCCAAACAATAAGAAAAAAGGCACGATTTTTAGGAGGTTAAACTGCTCAGTTTCTCTCTAAAAGGCACCAGATTGCACAAATTTTAATGTAAATTTTCAAAATTTTCCGGGGGGTGGGTGGGGGGGTGGGGGGGGGGGGGGGTGGGGGGGGGGGGTGGCATGCCCCTGGACCCCCCTAGTGAAAACGGGTTTTCCTCTTTTTTCAGTACGGGTAATTCCATGCTCTGATCTATAACTCGAGGCAAATTTGTATCGTTACATTGTTGTGTAATGTTCTGTGCATCTACTGTGGGAAATCAGGATATTTACCCGACCACATATAGTAGCGCACCTTCATGTTTGTGTATGTATGTTTCTCCTGCCTACTTCCTAAGTTCCGGAGAAAGACATGGGTTATATAAGAGACCTGATCCATTCGTTATGAGGATGGAAATGATCGACTTATTCTATACCTGCGTATTTCTCTGTGGGCTGGCGATTGGGTGCCTGATAGGCGGGGGCAGGGGATCTAACTGTTGTCTGTCCAGCGCTGTGATTCCCCTTGGTTTGCATACAATTCTGCCAGTGCTAGCCTCACCTATCTGGTTTGTGAGAGTGGGACTGGTCGCTGCAGCTCAAAATTCCGCATAAGGTCCGAAAGGTCCCAGCAGGCCCCAGGGTCTGGGAGGCCCAAATGGCGGTAAGTGTCCGCAATCATGGAGAGGTACCCTCGATTGGTAATGGGGGCCAGATTCTTCTCCCGAAACAGCCACAGGCAGAAGTCTGCAAGCTGGGGTGACAGCGCTGTGGGGGGAAGGCGCTCCCTCGCACCATCCCCGGAAGTCTCGCCACTTAGCCTCATACACTCGGAGAGTGGAAGATGGCCTCCACAGCCGCACGCAAAAAACCTCTGGAGGAGAGGGCTTGCCGCACAATCACCAGGCGTGTAAGAGGAGCCTCTCCGGGCACGGGTGAAAGAGCGGCTGCCGGGGCTGCTTCAGTATCGTGCGGGGGGTGGGCGACGGAAGCGGGGGGTCCATGGCAAGGCTGAGGAGGTCGGTGGTCCAACTCCTGTTCCTGCTGAAGAGGGCAACCAGGAGAAGGATCACGTTGCACCCCTGGAGTTTCTGTAAGACTAGGCACTAGTATGGACGGAGGGTACGCGTAGGCGACCAGGCCCTGCCAATCCACAGAGAGGGCGTCTACTGCCCATGCTAGAGGGTCTGGGAAGGGGGAGACGAAGGTGGGGAGCTGCCTGTTCCAATGAGTCGCGAACAGGTCGATCATCGGGGTCTCCCAGCGATCACAAATCATGCGGAAGATCTCCGGACTCAGCGACCACTCTGTATGCAGGAGCTGGCCCTTCCGCGAGAGGTAGTCGGTGAGGACGTTCAGACGGTTGGGAATGTGGCGAGCCCAGAGTGAGATGTCGCGGTCCCTGCACCACAGGAGCAGCTGGTAAAGGAGTATGCAGAGGGTAGGGGAGTGGGTGCCCCCCTGCTGTATGTACTCGACGACCGTCGCATTGTCAGACATGATGACTTGCTGATGGCGAAGCCGAGACTGCCAATGGTCGAGAGCCAACCAAACCGCCTTCAACTCCAGCCAATTGATGTGCCTGTCCGAGAGCTCCAGGGCCAAGGGCCCGGGGCAGAGGAGAAGTCCGGCAGGAGGTGCGCGCCCCAACCCGACCGGCTGGCGTCGGTGCAGAGGGAGAGCTGTGGTCGGGGAGAGGAGAGAGGGACCCCTGAAACAAGCCAGGAGGGGTCTGTCCACCGCTGGAGGTGGGCTCAGATGAGCGGTAGGACCAGGACTGGAGCCGCGAGATCGCGGAAGGACGGGCGCCAATGGGCAAGGAGGTGAAGGTGGAGCTGGAGTGGGCGCGAGTAGAGCCATCCCAGGGGCAAGAGGTCTGCAGCTGCGTTCATAAGGCCCAGCAGTTGTAACCAAACCTGAGCCGGTACTACATCCGTGCTGGAAATCCGGCGAGCGAACTCCACCAACTTCGCGACGCGCGCCTCCAGCAGTCGCACGATGTTGCAGTCGGTCCAAAACTACATATTGAGATGCACAAACCGGCGGGACGGAGTGAGATTGGACTTTCTTCCGTTGACCAGGAAGCCGAGGCGACGGAGGAGGGCGAGAAACGCATCCCGGTCCGTGGCGAAGTAGGCGGAGTCCTGGTTCCGGAGCGGGGGCAGCGGCCACAGGGGCTCGAGGGCAGGAGGAGGACGGATGACCAGGGGGACCAGCTGCATTACTGAAGACCGCCCTACGGGAGGCCTGAAAGCGCGCGGTAGGGGTCCGGGGGGTGGACGGCCAGGACTCCTTCGAAGCTTTAAAGCTTCCTGCACAGCCTGCAAGATGGGGCCGAAGAGAAGGGGATCCTCGATCGGAGCACAATGGACCTGGGAGCGTGGTGGCCGCAGGTAAGTGAGGGCACATATCCAGCAAGGCATCCCGGCGCATAAGGTCACAGTTCGCTGCCGCGGCGAGGGCATTGGTGGATGCGTGGTAAGCCGCACGGTTGGCCGTGACCACCAAGGCTTGGAGGTCACTCCAGGGATCCACATCCGGGCGCTCCAGGGACTCCTTGACACAGAAGAGCATGGCTTGCGTCACTAGCTCCAAAAACCCTGTGCAAGCGAGGGAATTGCAGACCAAGGTCGCTTTGTTGTTGAGCCCGCAAGGGGTGCTACGCTGAAGGGCTCGCTGGCCTCCAAACAAAGTCTTCACGGCCGGGTCCACCGGAGGAAGTGGGCAGACAAACGACTGGGAGTGTCCCGCGTACCAGTCCTGTTGGAAACGGATATCGATGCCCGCCGGCCAGCGCGCGTCGGAAAAGAAGCCCTTGTCTGAAGGCCAACCCTGCTGAAGCTGGGCGTCAGATCCCGAAAGCTTAGCGGTTGAGTGAGGGACTCGAACTTCTTAGTCAGGCGCGGCGCATCCACGACGGCGGAAGCCTTCCTCTTCAACGGCGGGGACGGGACTGAGGCAGGAATCGAGCGATGAGCCGAGACGCAACGTCAAGGGCGTGCGAAGTCTCCGAGCCCGCCTGGTTGGTTGCGGCAGCACCACTGTAGCGCGGTGGAGCGCCGTACGTCACGGGAAGAAGGCCTGCGCACAGCTGGGTCCCGTCGCTGGTTGCTGACGGCGGCATCGCGCTATAGCGCAGCGGAATGCCATACATCACAGGGAAAAAGGCCTGTGCTGTAGCACAGCTGGGTCCCATCACTCGTCGCTGGCGGTGTCATCGCGCTGTAGCACGGCGGAATGCCGTATATCACGGGAAGAAGGCCTGTGCTGTAGCACAGCTGGGTCCTGTCGCTCGCCGACCACTGTCCTGGTCTGTAGACTGGCAGGCTGCTCTCGGTCGCGGGGAGCCGTCATGTGCTGTAGCCAGGGTGGGTCCCACTGAACTCTGGCATCTGCTCTGTCTTGAAGACAGGCTGGGTGTGAGGGGTCACGGGGCGTTGCACGGGGCTGAGGGGTCAAACGGACCAGGGAGCGAGACAGCGAGACCGATGGGGAGCGAGAGCGTCGAAGCGAGCGTACCGTAGAACGGACCAACGCCAGAACAAACAGGTTTAAAGAATGTGTTGTTGGTGTGCGATGTTTGGCACCATTTATACACACGCGCTGGGCAAGGTCTCCGCAGCCCGGCGAGGGTTGAGCATGGTTGTGGGGGCTAAGACTGGCGCTGCATGCCGCGTGTGGCGGGAAGCGAGCCCTACGATGTCCGAAGTCGCCCGCCGGTTGAGGGGGTTCCCGGTAGGCAGACGGGCGGTCACGCCGGTAAAACTCCCACAACTGGGACCACCGTTGTTCTTCCTTCCACGAAGAGCATCTCTCGCACAGCCGTGCGGAAGAGCAGCCCGAGCGAGGGAGGCACAAGGTGTGGGAGTCCGAGGGCTACTGGAACCCTTTACACCTATGGCAAGTACCCAGCTGCACGCTGGAACAGAAAAAGAAGCGCATGAGAGATAACGGCACGTGGCCCCAACGAACAAAGGGCCATGTGGGCGAAACTCGCGACGGGAAGCAGACGGGCGGTCACGCCGGTAAAACTCGCACAACTGGGACCACCGTTCTTTCTTCCACGAAGAGCATCTCTCGCACGGCCGTGCGGAAGAGCAACCCGAGCAAGGGAGGCACTAGGTGTGAGAGTTCGAGGGCCACTGGAACTCTTTACACCTAGGGCAAGTACCCAGCTGCGCGCTGGAACAGAAAACAAAGCGCTTGAGAGATAATGGTACGTGGCCCCAACGAACAAAGGGCCACGTGGGCGAAACTCACGAGCGGTGCCGCAAAGAGTTGGCTGCGTACAAACCAGCCATGGAGTGGCCGAGGCATGCCCCGAGACCATGCCATATCCCAAGCGACGGAAGGCAAGTGAGGAGAAAAACACCGACCCAGGGAGGCCCAGTAGTCTGCCACACCAACCACAGGTATTCCACACGGAAGCACAAGGCACCACGTGTAAAATTCAAACAAGCACACAAAGGCAAACTGCCACACCAACCACTGATAGTCCGAGCGGAAACACAAGGCACCATGTGTAAAATCGAAGGCACAAGAAGCGCAAGCATCCGAGAGAAGACCCAGGAAAGTCCAAGGGTAACCAAGGTTATAGGTTATCTAAGGCTAAGCACGAGTTAACACAAACTATCGCGTAGAAGCTAAGCGTTCGACTGGCGTGACACACCGGCACATGTGCCCGGATGAGGAGGGAAGGGAGGCTACTCGGGGGCCCTGGTAACGGCTCCCTAGAGTCGCCTCCTTGGTTGTGCATGTATACACAACTTTTTTCTTAGGCTGAAATCGTTAAGCTAAGTGTATCTTCCACATAGTGATGCCATCGGTAATGTATTTTTTTTGGAAACAAACCCTAAATTTACAGGCAGCACTAACAAAAGCACACTAGGGGGTCAAAAGAAGGACTTTGGTTAGTCTCTGATCATACCTGTTTTGATTCAGACATAATTTCAGAGCATACAGATTATTGATTAGGCGCCAAGCTAATCTGGCACTACCCTGAATTATCATGGTCGACCCATCTCCTGATGTAGTGCGTCAGGGCTGAATAGGTTAAAACACACACACACACACACACACACACACACACACACACACACACACACACCAACACCAACACCAACAACAACAACAACAGGGGATGGTTCGGCTATGATAAAGCAAGGGTAGTGCCAGATTAGCTTTACGCCTGTGAACTATCACGGTCACGATCCACATCAGTCTCAGTGATGCCCCTACGGCATTAGGAGTGGTGTGCATGAAGGCGGCGGATTTTTAAAAGTTGGCTTGGTCTAAATAAGAAGTTCAGTCTGGCCTACTCAGCCCTGAAAGTCTAAAATTTTGCCCACCAGCCTTTGGCTAGTGACTTGCAAGTTTTACTAGCCAAACTGAAAATGTTACTAGCCAAAACTGAAAATTTTACTACTGAAAATAGCCCCCCAACTCAACAATATAATGTACCACAAGTGTTTGACGCCCAATGTTAGAGAGTGTTTTCTGCCCAGAGGCATTGAAAACAAATATTTGAACAGTAAATCATAACCAAGTTAATGTTTATGTCCTGACTTCAGGCTTTTGATAGTATCAAGTGGAGAAATAACTGACAAAGTCCCCATGTGAACTGTGGTGGGATTTTTTTTAAATTTATTTTTTGTAAGTAGAGCTGGGCTTCTGTTTGCACAACAGGTTAAAGGGTCTGTAGACCCCCAGGTATAAATTTTAGAGGGTATACAGACCCCCAGACTAGCATTATAGAGGGTCCGCAGATTTATTTAAGAAAAACTGCATCATCTGTATGTTCCTTAAAATAAATTATCCACACCCGGGTCTGCCCTGGGGGACTTGGTTGGGATTAACTACATTTTAGTTCCCAGGGTCACCCTGGTCAGCCCCACACACAGGGTGTGTTTTTTCTGGGGCATGTGTTTCTGTCTACCCTTGGTCTATTCACCTGTATTTCTCTTTTTAAAACTCTCCCAACTGTCTGCACTGCCTGTAGCTCTTGATATTGGATGTGTGTTGCTAAATGGTCTTAGCTTTATTTAGGCCCCATGGCGTAGGTTTATTTAACGTATTGGACCGGCTGGCAACATACATTCAATATTCTGTTTCTTTTTTTTTTTCACAAGCAGTGCAGGCATGTCCTGAGAAAGCATTGTTGCTGTCGGGACGATAAACAATGTACAATCAATCGATCATTAAAATAAATTATCTCATTTCGCTCTTTCCTCTTTAAATGTGTTGTGACAGTGTGTGTGTGTCCTTTCCATGATCTGATTCTTTAACTGGTGAGCTATCGCGCAAAAGCCTATCTCCCTAGCTCTCTCACACACAGAAAAAAAATCTCTATTTATTTATTTGTATGATCGTTGGATAATGTATTGTAACAGAGAATATAGCGTTTTCTGCTGAACGCGGCAGATTGACAACCGAAGTGTGACTTGTCTAAACTCTGTGTGTGTGTGTGCGTGTGTGTGTGTGTGTGTGTGTGTGTGTGTGTGTAAACTGATGTACTTCAAAGTTAGTTTCAACCCGTTTAACCACTCAGAACTGAGACGTGTTTCTCCAATGTTTGCCTAATAACTGTGTACCAGAAGATGGATCGACCACGATTAAAAAAAAACTGACAAACTTATTTCTGTTCAAATTTCTGGACTTGCTTTTTGAGTTTGCCTCAGTGCACATTGCGCATGCCATTCGAGTGCCGTCGAGCTTTAGCCATGGAAATACACTCAGCACAGCCATGGACTCTGAAAACTGTGTCGTAGCGGCGGTGCCACACACGGCCCAGGGGTAGCATTTCTGGCACTGTCGCTTGTCGATGGAGATGGCGATGTCGAAGTGCAACTTTCTTCTTAGCGATTATCAAGATCAGACGGTGCCGGATTAAAGAATCCGAAGCATTCCAGCTCTTCCTTTGCTTTTTCTCCGCCATCTACAACTTCGTTCTAGATCGAAAGCGAAACGCACGATGCCGTATCCCATAATAGTATGTACGGTGACGTCACAGCAAGTAACGCGTTCAACATGTAGCGCGCACTTTGTAATAACATGCTGACACCACACATAAACTAACAGTTTGCCCGCCCTGTTACACTCGCACGGACGCCGGCGTCGGGTCGATTCTGAACGCAGCCGCGACTGAGCGAGCCGCTAAACGAACCAATTCGTCACTAAAAATAGAACGACTGTCACCGACCACTGTTATGGTACGCACAGTTCGAGTGACGTGTTCGGCTACTGCCGCAAAGTGATGTAGGCGACTCGCGGTGCGCACAGGTCACGCGCCGGCGTACCTGATGTTCGGCTGGCGGTTAGCCGTTGGATTGAAAAACGCACGAGCGCACTCGCATTTGGCGAGTATTTTTTTTTACTCGCCAAATAAAAAATTCACTCGCCATGGCGAGTAAATTACTCGCCATTTTCAGGGCTGCAGTACTGTTCATATGTCTGCCGGTCAGCAACCAATTCATGACAGCATGCTATAACTTCAGGATCAGGAATTTATTTAACGTCTTTTCACACATTGATGACACAACTTGTGAATAGCAAAGAATAGCAATAATTAACATCCAACCACATGTACAAATTATTATAATAGTTTACCCACCAGACTATGAATTATTATATTAACTATTGGAATGGCAATATTTCTATGTAAGATGTCATACAAATTTTCTGCTCAAGTGATCAACTATTATGTTATTTTTTTCAACAGATTCATTGTAATAGGACACTCACAGATTAAATGTTTAAACAGAAATGGGGCTTAAGCACTCGCATTTGATGTCTTTTGCGAATTTTGTTTTCCAAGAATTTAGTCTTGACCTGCATATCAATGAAGCTGTTTTTCTTGAACAAGGTGGAACATGATAAGTATATTTCATATCATCTTTGTGAAAAAAACTGTTTAACACAGAGTACATTTCATGTAGAGATAATTGCATATTATTACAAACTGCTAAGTTTTTTCTATTTATAGCTCCCTTTTTTGCTTGTCTGTCACAAATTTCATTCCAATAAATTCCGCAGTGTGAGGGTATCCAAAGAAAATCGATCCCTATTACTCTGGACATAATACAGCTCATAATATGTTTAATTTCATATACTAAGTCTTTTCTAGTGTTACAATCCCAGCTTTTTAGACTATATAGGACAGATTTAGAATCGACGCAAATCAAAATGTTAAATATATCATAAGGTAGAAGTTGAATAAAATTTAGTGTCATGAGAATCGCATACAGTTCAGACGTAAATATAGAAAACCCTCTACCGAGATAAAAAGATTTCTTCACTTTGAGATCTGGAATAACAAAGCCTGCACCACAGTCTGAAGAATCTAAGACAGATCCATCTGTGAAAATTTTCAAATGTTTAAAATATGTTGTCTGTAATTTTTCTTTCACTAAATTTGCTAAAATGTTCACATCCTCATCTTTTTTCCCCACAGGGTGAGTTTTTCTCTCTATTCTGGGGCATGTGTTTCTGTCTACCCGAGGTCCATTCACCTGTATTTGCCTTTTTAAAACTCTCTCTACTGTCTGCACTGCCTGTAGCTCTTGATATTGGATGTGTGTTGCTAAATGGTCTTAGCTTTATTTAGGCCCCATGTGTTAGGTTTATTTAATGTATTTGACCGGCTGGCGACATACATTCAATGTTCTGTTTAGTTGTTTTTTTCACAAGCAGTGCAGGCACGTCCTGAGAAAGCCTTGTTGCTGTCGGGACGTTAAGCAATGTACAATCAATCAATCAATCATCTTTTTTCAAATCTGTGTAATCGATATCGAAAGTAGCATTAATATGTTCCCACGGAGGTATAGGAGGAGTTACTGGTAAAATGGGAATAGACTTGATATCTATATTGCAGTTTTCTATAGCATCTTTGACATAATTACGTATAGGTAAAAGATGCGAGATTGTTTGCGCTCTCTTCGGGAAATCCAAATCTGCATCTAAAAATGTCTTCGCGCACTGAATTTTTGACGGACAGGCTTCGGACAATGTATTTTGCAGTTGCTAATTTACGTTGGTCAGATAAAGACAGAATACCTGCTTCTTTGTAGGTTTTTACAGTATTAGTATGAACTGGCACTCCAAGGGCTAATTTAACTGCTTTACTGTCAATGCATTGCAGCTTCTGTAAAAGTGTAGTTGGGGCAGTAAAGTAGACTTCCTGACCATAGATAAGTGTTGATCGAACTAAAGATGTACCAAGGTGTAAAACAGTTTTAATGTCCTGACTCCATCGTTGTGAGTTATAATTTTTAACAAGTTAAGTCTTTTTCTTGCCTTATTTAATGTGGTTTCAATATGAATTCTCCAAGATAATTTTGAAGTAAAAACTTTACACAATGTTGGTAGTTTAAAGGCGTCCCGTTTAGGGATAATTTAGGCAATGTTTTAGCACTTTCCCCATTATTGAAAAGCATTAGACATGTTTTTCCACAGATAGTTCTAGACCATTTTCTTACATATAGTTTGATAATTTGTCCAATTCAATCTGATAAATTTTGTGAACGTAATCTACGATTCTTTTTGGGGTACGTTTTCTGAGATTAGTGTTTATCCATATAGCAATATCATCTGCATATTGTACCACAGTGAGAGATTTTGGGAGGTTGTAAATTAACACAGTGAATAAAAAGGGTGAGATTATTGATCCTTGCGGAATACCCATATCCATTTTCTTAAAGGTTGAATAACTTTTACCAACTTTGGTGCAGACAAATCTTTTAGACAAAAAGCTTTTAATGTACTCATACATAAACCCGGTTATGCCAATCTGTTTTATTTTGTATAATAATCTAGCATGCCAAACACTATCATAAGCCTTTTTTACATCAAAAAAGGTTGCTAATATACTTTTTCTTCTAGAAAATTGTTTTTTAATGTTATTTGTGAGTTTAACTAAATGGTCTGTCGTACATCTACCTTTCCGAAAACCAGCTTGATGAACTGGAATTATATCCTGTTTTTCACAGTAATGAAATAGCCGATTTAAAATAATTTTTTCCATTACTTTACAAGCTTGTGATGTTAGTGCAATAGGTCTATAACTACTAATCAATGTACGTGTTTTACCCGATTTGAGTACTGGAACTACTACTGACTGCTTCCAGATAGTAGGAAGAGATCCATTAAACCAACATTTTTGGTAAAATGTATGTAGTAGTTTTTACCACGACTCAGGTAAATGATAAAGTAGTTTGTAAGAAATTCCATCTGTACCCTCTGCACTAGAGGTATTTGCAAACAAATGTAAAACATCTAGGAATTCATTATATTGAATTGGAGCATTGATATACTGAGAATGATTAGAAACTGGATTTTGATAATCTGCTTTGACTTCTTCTTGTTTTCTGAGGTTTATGTTTGGTAAACTAAGACTTGATGTGAGACTACTTTCTGCAAACATATTAACAAAGGCCTCCGCTTTTTCTACTGCACTAGGAGATGTATTCCCTTCTACTGCGATTGGATACACTTGTAATTTGTATCCATTTTGTAATTCTGTTATTTTTTTCCAAACCTTATATGTATCTTTCGATTCAGACACTTCATGTTTACAGAACTCTGCCCAGTGAATCTTTTTGGCTCTCGCCACAATTCTGTTAAGTGTATTTTAGTTTTCCTCATTTCCCTAAAGTTCTCTTCAGATTTGTTTCTTATCCTTAAAGTGTTCCTTCTTAATATTTACTGCTAGTTCACATTCCTTATTCCACCAAACATTACCTGAATATTTACCCTTTGATTTTCCTTTGCATTTTGTTATTGACTTTTCTGCAGCAATAATAATAATAATAATACCGTTATTATAAAGGCGCTTTTTCTCAATTTTTGGGCGAATCGACTCAAAGCGCCGCGAACTGAAACCCAACACGCACACTCACGGAACTCCAACACGCACACTCACGGAACAGACACGGATTTACGCCATTTAAGACAGACACAGTACAAGACAGACGAAGGGCCAGTTCAGCTACTGAAGTTACAGAGATTTTTGATCACTTGTATTTGAAATTTGTAAAGTGGCCTGAAACCGGTACCGAAGTGTGGGGTGCAGAGGGGGGTGGGTGGGGGGTGGAAGAACCGGAGTACCTGGAGAAAGAACCCCTGACGCAGCAGAAAGAACAGCTTTTGTAATATTTCCGTAAAATGTATCTATACTCTCATGTTCTATACTTGCAATGTTATGGGACAGCAAGATCGTCTCATACAGTTCCCAATTAGCATTGACATACTGAAACTTTGGAATTCTGTCCTCAATATTGCAATATTCATTTTTATCTTTAACGTTTAATTGTATAATGATTGGAAGATGATCACTTCCCAAACAATCTTCCTCGGTGATCCAAGTGCAATTTGTTGCCAGAGTTGGGCTTACTAGTGATATATCAAGAGCAGATGCCTTATGGGTATATACATCTGGGATTCTAGTGATTCTACCATCATTTAAAATGATCAACTTAGAGTTTGAAATATTTTCTACTAGACGATTGCTTGTAACTATCGTATGTCCAGACTCCCACAACGGTGCATGAGCAATTGAAATCTCCGAGGACCATACATTGACAGGAAGTTGGCTGCTGAGAATCAATATTTTTTAGCCAGTCAGTGTTGTCATCTTTTGGCCCTCTAGGTAGGTATACGGAGATCACATTTAAAGTATTTTGATTAATAATTTTTACCACGGCCCCACACTCATCAACAAATGCAGGACAAGACCACGAGGCTTGCTGACATCTCGTCCCAAGTGGGCCTCACCATTCACAAACAGAAAACAAAGACAATGAGGCTGAACGCAACCAGGGAGGAACCAGTCTTGCTTGCTGGCACCCCGTTGGAGGAGGTGGAGTCCTTCACCTATCTCGGGAGCATCATAGACAAAAAAGGCGGCACTGATGCAGATGTCAGAGCACGAATCGGTAAAGCCAGAGCAGCCTTTCTCCAGTTGAAAAAAGTGTGGAGTTCCAGAGAGCTGTCACAACACACCAAAGTCCGGATTTTCAACTCCAATGTAAAAGCAGTTCTCCTATATGGAGCAGAGACTTGGAGATTGACAAAAACCACAGTCAACAGAGTACAGACCTTCATGAACAGTTGCCTTAGAAGAATTTTGAAAATCCACTGGCCAGAGAAGATGAGCAACGTCAGACTCTGGGAGAGAACAGAGCAGATAACAGCAGAGAATGAAATTGGGCGAAGAAGATGGGGATGGATCGGTCACAGTCTGAGAAAGCCAGCTTCCAGTATCACTAGGCAGGCATTGTCATGGAACCCCCAGGGAAAGAGAAAAAGAGGTAGGCCGAGAAACTCCTGGCGTCGAGACCTCCAAGCAGACATCAAGAGACTGGGAACCACCTGGAGTAGAATCGAAGGAGAAGCACAGGACAGGAGTTGCTGGAGGTCTCTCGTCGACGGCCTATACCCGGGTAGGGGTGACAGGCATAAGTAAGTTTCACCACGGCCCCAGTGATATAGATATCATTTAGATCTTTCGTTATAGAGTATGTATTTAGTGATGAATATTGTAGGTCATCTCGAATGTATAACGCAGTTTGGACTTTATTCGATATAGCGTCATAATTGTATAGAAGAGGATAATAATATCCTCGAAGTTTTGGGAGTTTTTTACCTTCTACATTCAGAGATTATAACGCTAAGATACAATACACAGATAACAGCAGAGAATGAAATTGGGCGAAGAAGATGGGGATGGATCGGTCACAGTCTGAGAAAGCCAGCTTCCAGTATCACTAGGCAGGCATTGTCATGGAACCCCCAGGGAAAGAGGAAAAGAGGTAGGCCGAGAAACTCCTGGCGTCGAGACCTCCAAGCAGACATCAAGAGACTGGGAACCACCTGGAGTAGAATCGAAGGAGAAGCACAGGACAGGAGTCGCTGGAGGTCTCTCGTCGACGGCCTATACCCGGGTAGGGGTGGACAGGCGTAAGTATACAATACTCTGACTGTGAAATGTGATTATTGAAGGATAGGAAATTTGTTGAAATAGATCTGCAATTCCACTGAAACACTTTCATATTGCTTGTGCTCTTCTTCATGGTCAGTGACCTCTTTGTAGCGAAAGAAGGTCAACTGAAGGAGAACGAAAGCAAAAAAAAACAAAAAACAAACAAACAAAAAACAACCCCAAAATACAAATAACTAAAACAAAACAAAATGAGCACTTTCAAAACACCAAGAATCGGTATATCTCAAACAGTTCAGTACTAAATCAAAAACTAGAACTAAACTATCTGGATATCATTTCAAGGTTGCTTTCTAACCGGACTTGATAATGTTGTTTACTTTACCACATTTGAAATGATAATCAGTTAGCTTATTTATATTTCATTCGGTCAGAAACTTAGTGAGAATACCAGTGACCCCTCCAATCATAGTATCCACTGGGATGTTTGGGATAGTGGTAACTCAATGTTCGTTTTGTTTTTTCCCAGAATAAGTTTGATAAATGTCTCCCGATGTTACGTGCAAAAGTTGAAGATCCCCTTGCATTTGGATGTATTGAGTCCCGCAGATGAAAGTTAGAGTTAATGTTTTCATGATGAATTACGGAAATGTTCTGGTCCTCAATAAGTTCTGACACCACCGTGGCATTGAAAATCTCACTTTTTATGTTCAGTTGAATATCCCTGCATGGGGCAATCTTGCTGACTACTATATGGCCTGCAGGAAATTTCTTTTTCAGATCACGCACTGTTGTTACAAATGATTTCCCAGCAGTGCGTGGATTTGAAGATTTAATGTTATTTACACCAGTATGTATCACGACAGCATCGACGTCTTCCTTGATGCTGTCCGCAGCTTTGGAAATGTCTTCAACGGTGAAGGCGCTTATCTTTGATACGGACAAACCGTACAAGATTCCAAGCTGGTTAGAGCGCACGCCTTTCAAAGTGGAATTTTTTTTTAACACAGTCTTAAAACCCATCTTTTCCCACTTTGATTATCAGTGTTCATATATTTAGTCATAATTCTGTTCTTTTGTGTAATTGTACATGTGGCTTTGTCACTTTTTGTGTAATATTTGTATGTTTTGTTCATATGTACGGCGCCTAGAGCATCTTACCATGTATTGGCGCCTTATAAATCTTCATTATTATTATTATTATAATCATGAAAAATTGCTACTTTTGGCATTGTTACGGTCTTTGATTGAGATGATGACGCATGGTGGCATTTGACGTCTCGAATGTTGTTTTTTCGCTGATCGAAATTTTGATATTCCTGTCCCTTTTGTTTATGTATTCCGCTTACCTTTGTTTGGGAAGCTGAAGTAGCGGAATGGGATAAAGAAGGAGACGAAGTATTAGCCAGTTTACGTGATGGAGCAGCTGCAGTGGCTCCAGCAGGCTTGTCTGTCTTGACCCTGGCCGTGGAGATGGACTTGACCGCTGCCGCGTAGGTCAGTTCACGTCGGTCTTCGATGTCCGTTTGGGTCGAGACGTCGACTCCTCTGCTGAAGCCAGGATGTAGACGTTGCACCTGCTCCGCCAAGAGAGCGACTTGTTGAGTAAGAAGGCTTACGGTAGCCTTCAGTTGGTCTACAACAGTTTGAAAGCTCTCGTCCCCGTTGCCCCACCCGGGTCTGCCCTGGGGGACGTGGGTGGGGTTAGGTATTTTTTAGTTCCCAGGGTCACCCTGGTCAGCCCCACAGGGTGGGTTTGTCTCTCTATTCTGGGGCATGTGTTTCTGTCTACCCTTTGTCCCTTCACCTGTATTTGCCTTTTTAAAACTCTCTCTACTGTCTGCACTGCCTGTAGCTCTTGATATTGGATGTGTGTTGCTAAATGGTCTTAGCTTTATTTAGGCCCATGTGTTAGGTTTATTTAATGTATTTGACCGGCTGGCGACATACATTCAATGTTCTGTTTAGTTTTTTGTTTTTTTTCACAAGCAGTGCAGGCACGTCCTGAGAAAGCCTTGTTGCTGTCGGGACGTTAAGCAATGTACAATCAATCAATCAACCGTTGTCCTTCAAGTGGTGGCGGTTTTCCAGCTTCTGTATGTCGGGACTTTTATCTTCACTAAATCTTTCTCCCTCGTCCTGGGGCGATCTTGGTTCGTCGTTTCCCTCAGGAGTTTTTGTCCAGGTTTGACGCCTTGTTCTGGTCATTCTGATGTTTTAGTTAGTCCAGTTTTCAGCAACATTGTCGGAGCTCAGTTATTTTTGGCTCTATCGGTCGCCATATTGGCTGGAAGTCCACAGATTATTGACATTGAACAGTAAGACCTGAATTTGAATCGGCAGTTGTTGGAGAGATTTTCATTGTGTGACATTTTATTGTATTTGACAGGTCTCGTGATCAAGATCGTGAGCGACAGAGAGAAAAGGACCGTGAGAGGAAAACGAAAGGGCTGCCACCAATCAAAGAAAAATGCATTAGTGGTGTGTATTATATTAATCCTCTTGTGCATGAAGCCACCGGTACTGTTGCAATACTGGTGGCTGCATGTACATGCGGGTTAAATTTAAACTGTATATAGATATAGGTTATCTGGTATTCTTTCTGTTTTGAAACTTTCCGGTGAGTTTATAAAGCCAGGAAATATTACTGCCGAAAATATAAAAATGTGGAAATTTCATGAGTCTTGACCCCCAGCAGACGCTGATAATTATGGTGGCTGCATGTATAAAGGAGCTAAGTTTTTATAATGTTTTTATAATATTCTTGTGAAGATGATATTGAATTTTTTAATAGATGCATAAATATTGTTTTATTGTTGCAGTATGTACAAGAACACTGTGGTTTGGACACCTGGCAAAGCACACAACAGAAGATGAACTGCGATCGGAAATCGAGAAATATGGACAGATTGAAACTGTCAATGTAAGTTTCTGCTACAGCCGGCCCTATGCTTTAGGCTTAAGGGGATGTATTGCCCAGCAAAATGCTGCGATTTACGAATTTAAAAAATTTCATGATTTTGAGTTCTAGGCATTTTCATCACTTTTAAATTTTCATGAACACCTGCAGCCATATGCCTTGATATGATTTATGAAAATCTGTTCCTCTTGCTCGCAGAGATTCCTCTATAAGCAGTGTTCCCAGTAACACACAGTTTTGAGTCTCAAATGTTTGAATATGTCACAGAAAAACTGTCTGGTGCACAAAGTTTTGGAATGCAAGATTCAAGATATTGTCCCAAAAGGGATATTTTTGTTACAGCTCATAAAAAGAGGTAAAAGGGTTAGTAAGAAACATAATCTAAAATGAGACCGATGAAGAATACAACCACTATACACATTACATCCTAACAGTATATCACATAAAACATGTAAGCTAATTACTAAATTAGTTTAAACATAACAATGAATATCACATAACAGGGTTCGAAATACTTTTCAAAAGTACGGGGCCCTTCAAGCTCCCTGTTCGTAAAAGTAAGTTAGTGATTTTGGTTTAACGCCGAGCAGGCGACTAAGGCCATCTTGCGGAGGTGTTAGTAAAAGGAGGGGGCTCATGAACCGTCGCATGATTTACAGACTAGACAGCGAAAGAGGAACTCTCCTTCGCGGGAGGAAGCGGCGTAAGCTAAAAGAAGATTATCGAGCTGCAAAGAGCAGAGTGAACGTATCGCGCTAGACCGCTATGCAGCAAAGAGAGGTTAGTGCAATGCGTACTGTGCTAAATATAGCCAGCCACATGTGTTTGGTGAAAAGTTCATGACCTGTGTCGGGACCGCGCTGATGCGCTGAGTACTGCCTACCGCTGCTTTGAAACAAAGTAGTTCTGAAAAGAAAGGGGCACGTCGGGCATTGTGGACATGAAAGTAGGTGGCCCGAGGCCAAAGTAAGGGGCTTTTTGCCCCGGGCCCCCGGTTATTTCGAACCCTGCATGATTTAGACACATGCATCACAATAAGGCAGATACAAAATGTCACTAAAATGTATTCATATAAACACACACACACACACACACACTTATGAATGTTGCCTGGATAAAAACAAGGCACCACATTGCTTTCTGCAAAGTTACACGAGTCAAGGGCAAAACACACCAAGTCCAACAACAGTATGTTACAACAGTAACTATGTTGAACCCACTGGCTTTTGCCCCCAAAGCCCCGAATGTCAATGTTATTATGCGATGCATCCAAGTGAGCATCAGCTGTTAGGCATTTTTATAGGTGTCAGCATGAAACTTGCTGTGCCGCGCGCCTTCTTACACCTCATGCAGGGGTAGCGGCGGCCAGACGGGAGTAGGTCAAAATAACTATTTAGTGTGTGATCAGTGTCAGCAGCAACCACACGTGCCTTACGCAGGATTGCATGATCACAAAACTCGGTAAGGGAGGGGGTGAAAAGGCCAATAATCTTGGCAGTAGTGTGTGTACCTTTCAGAAGTTGTTTTGATTTGTCACAGACAGCAACGGAAAATAGCACGAGTTGCAGTATGTCAGAAGAGACTCGACAGTGCTTTATGGCAATGTGTCACCAGCAAAAGTCAAACCATTCAGAAATGAGAATAATTCTTTTAGGTATTCTGCTGTGCAAAATGTGAGTACAGAGCTGCCAACCCTTACGGAATTTCCGTAATTTTTTTACTGAAATTGGTTTTGGTTACGGAATTACGGAAATGCGTGATTTTTTTTAACGGAAATTTAATTTATTATTATTATTTCTTTTTGTTACTCCGGCACATATAATAATAATAATTACGGTATTTATAATGCGCTTATCTTATAATAATTATAATTATAAGCGCGCACTCACAACTCGCACACGCATGCGCACGCTTTAGACAATGACTCACGTACCACAAATAGTGAAAATACATTACGACGGTCAGCTTGGGGTGGCGAGTGTGGTGATATAGTGCTAGAACTGTTGAAAGAGGTGAGTTTTGAGGGCAGACTGGAAGGAGGAGAGAGAGTGTTTCTGACGGAGAGAGAGTGGGAGAGTGTTCCAGGTGGATGGGCCGTATACTGAGAAGGAGCGGGGGCCGAAAGTGCTGAGTTTGTTGCGGGGGATGTGGAGGCGGAGAGGGTTGTAGGAGGAGCGGAGGGAGCGGGAAGGAGTGTAGGGGTGAACTAAGTTGGAGAGATGGGTAGGAGCGTAGTTGTTCAGAGATTTGTAGCAGAGAGACAGGATCTTGTATTGGATGCGTTGGGGGATGGGGAGCCAGTGAAGGAGCTTGAGCAGGGGAGTGATGTGGTCGGATTTTTTCTTTCTGAGGACGAGGCGGGCAGCATTGTTCTGGACGCGCTGGAGAGTGAGAATGGTGGAGTGAGGAAGGCTGGAAAGGAGAGAGTTGCAGTAGTCAATGCGGGATAAGATGAGAGAGACGGCGAGTTTGGTGGCAGCTTCGGTAGTGAGGTATTTTCTGATCTGACTGATGCGGCGGAGGTGGAAATAACATGCCAGGGCCGTGGCGGAGACGAAGCTGGTCATGGAAAGAGAGGAATCGAGGATAACGCCAAGGTTCTTGACCGAGTCAGAGATGGGGGTGCTGTCGAGTTGGAGGTGGAGAGAGGGAGGAAGCTGGGAAAGTTTCTGGCGAGTGCCTACCAGCATGGCTTTCATTTTGTCGTCGTTCAGTTTGAGCTTGTTTGCTGTCATCCAGTTTTTCATGTCTTTATAGCAGTCAGCCGTGCGAGTCAGTAGTGTCTGAGTGTTGTCGAGTTTGTCTTTGTCTAGTAGTTGTGAGTCGTCAGTGTAGAGGTGGTGTTGTATGTGGTGAGACTGGATGATGTTGGACAGGGGAGAGATGTAGAGTGTGAAAAGGACCTGGCCCAGGAGAGCCTGACTGGGTTGGAGGAGTACTGTCGATGGTGATGGACTGCTGTCTGTCGGAGAGGTAGGAGAGAAACCAGGAGTGAGCAGAGTCAGTGATGCCAAAGGAGTGGTGAAGGCGGTGAAGGAGGATAGAGTAGTCTATGGTGTCGAAGGCGGCAGAGAGATTGAGTAGCGTAAGAAGGGAGATGTTGCCTGAGTCGGTGGAGAGAAGCAGGTCGTTTAGGATATGTAGAAGGGCTGTTTCAGTGCTGTGATGTTTGCGATAGGCAGACTGGAAGGGACTGAGGAGGTTGTTGTCGGCGAGGTGGAGGTTGAGTTGGTTGAGGACAACCTTCTCAAGAAGCTTGGACAGGAAAGAGAGATTGGAGACTGGGCAGTAGTTCTTGAGTTCGTTTGGGTCGAGGTTGTGTTTTTTGAGGAGAGGACGGATGATGGCGGACTTGAAGATACCAGGGACGGAGCCATTCTCTAGAGATGTGTTGATGATGTCGGTAATGAAGGGCAAAAGTTTGGGGAGGCCGTCCCAGTAGAGAGAAGCTGGGAGGGGGTCTAGTTCACAGGTTTTGAAAGGCATGGACTTTATGGTCTTGAGGACTTCATCCTGAGAGACGGGGCGGAAGGACGAGAGGGGAGTGCCGGAAAAAGGGGGGTTCAGGAAGGCAAGGTGGAGAAGGCAGAGTGTCGAGTGTGTTGCGCAGAGTTTGGATTTTGTCGGAGAAATAGGAGGAAAAAGCGGACGGAAGTTCTTCTTTGCTGTGTGTGTTGGGAAGAGGAGAGTCTTTAGAAGTGCCTAGGAGTGTGTTCATGGTAGCGTGGAGGGTTTTGGAAGAAGTGGATTCCAGGATTTTGTTTTGAAGATGTTTACGTTTGGAGTCTGAGATCATTCTGCAGACTTTGGATCTGGTGGTTTGGAAGATCTCTCTGTGAACGGTGAGGTCAGATGAGCGCCAGCGGCGTTCCGCTTGTCGACGCTCGCACTTGGCCTCAGCTATGTCGTCAGTGAGCCAGGGGGAGGGGAGTCGGTTGGGTATGGAGCGGGTGGTGACAGGGGCATGGGTGTCTAGAAGTTTTCGAAGGGAGGAATCGAAATGGGATGCAAGATCGGGAGAGGGGGCGGGGTCCAAGAGAAGGTCGACAGTTTCGTCGAAGAAGTTCTCTCGGTTGACAGGTTTTAGTTTGCGACGAGAGACAAAGAGCTTGGGTTTTTTCGGGGGAGGTAGGTTGAGGGCCGCTGATGCAGATGTCAGAGCACGAATCGGTAAAGCCAGAGCAGCCTTTCTCCAGTTAAAAAAAGTGTGGAGTTCCAGAGAGCTGTCACAACACACCAAAGTCCGGATTTTCAACTCCAATGTAAAAGCAGTTCTCCTATATGGAGCAGAGACTTGGAGATTGACAAAAACCACAGTCAACAGAGTACAGACCTTCATGAACAGTTGCCTTAGAAGAATTTTGAAAATCCACTGGCCAGAGAAGATCAGCCAGGTCAGATTCTGGGAGAGAACAGAGCAGATAACAGCAGAGAATGAAATTGGGCGAAGAAGATGGGGATGGATCGGTCACAGCCTGAGAAAGCCAGCTTCCAGTATCACTAGGCAGGCATTGTCATGGAACCCCCAGGGAAAGAGGAAAAGAGGTAGGCCGAGAAACTCCTGGCGTCGAGACCTCCAAGCAGACATCAAGAGACTGGGAACCACCTGGAGTAGAATCGAAGGAGAAGCACAGGACAGGAGTTGCTGGAGGTCTCTCGTCGACGGCCTATACCCGGGTAGGGGTGACAAGCGTAAGTAAGTAAGTAGGTTGAGGGCGACGAGAATAGCGAGGTGGTCAGAGGGAAGCACAGAAGAGGTGTTGAAGTCGGAGGTGCGGGTGATGATCCAGTCGAGGGTGTGGCCGAGTCGGGTGGGTTTAGTAATGTGTTGTGCAAGATTGTGGTTTGAAAGTGACGTGCAAAGGAGTTTTGTGTCAGGGTGGTCGGGTTTGTCGAAGTGGAAGTTAAAGTCGCCAAGAAGGATGTGTTTTCCGGGTCGTGTGCTGTAGTGGTCGAGGAGGAGGTCGAACTCGGTAAGGAACATGGAGTGTGTAAGTTTGTTTTGAGAGCTTGGAGGGGGGCGACAGATACATGAGAAGATGAGGGACTGGCCACGGAGTGTTGCTACGGCCTCGACAGAGTCAAAGGAGGGATGAGCAAAAGGGAGAGACTGAGAGAAGGAGAGGTGAGCGCAGAAAGACAGTCCCTGTAGATGATGGCAATGCCACCCCCTCTGGAAGCACGCGGGAAGGAGGCCAGGCGGTAGCCACTCGGAGTGACGCTGGTGATAATGGGTTCATCGCCAGCTGAGCGGAGCCACGTTTTGGTGATCACGACAACATATAGGTCATTGTCTAGAATGAAATCTGAAATCACGTCGGCTTTGCCATCTTTGCAGACAGACTGTGCATTGAACAGACACAGTTTTAGGTTGGATGAGCCGGAAGAGGGAGAAGAAACGAACGAAGAAGAGGACAAAGGAAGAGGAGGGTGGGGTTGGGGGAAAGAGGATGGAGGGGGGAAGGAGGGATGAATCTTTTGATGATGAATCTTTTTTTATTCAGGATAAAAACATTAAGCAATTAGGGAGAGGGGGGGGGAGGAGGAAAAGACGGGGAAGGAGAACCGGGCAAGAAAGAGGATGCAAGAGGAGGGGGAGGAGGAGAAAGGGGAGTAGGAAAAGCTGAGGGAGGGGGAGGGCGAAGGGGAGGAGAAAGGGAGGAGAGGGGACTCGGAGGAAAAAGCAGGCGAAGGAGGAGGGCGGGGTAGGGGGCGGCTGAGGAGAGCAGGGAGCGGTAGATGAGCAAGAGAGGAAAAGAAATGGGAGAAGAAAGGGAGGTGGAGAAATCGAGGAGGCGGAAGGGGTGGAAGGGCATAGGAAAAGGGGAAGAAGTGTGTGGTTGTGTTTGTGGTGGTGAGTCCCGTCTTTTGCTAATTCTGACCCTGTGGCCTCCCTTTCGCGATCGGATGCCACGTAAGGCATCTGCAACATTGTCAGCGGCACCAGCCGCGCAGTAGGTGGTGTGGCGACGTAGAGATAGCAGTTGTTGGCGTGTGTATTTGATGAGCATGATTGTTTGTGAGGACAAGAAAGAGGAAGATGAGAAGAGGGTTCAGTAGGGTGTGAGTAAGTGTGTGTGTGTGTGTGCCGGTGTGTGTGTGAGCGGTGTGGTAGGGGAGCGACCTGATTTCCGGTCGGTCAGCGGCGAGATCGGGCAATGGCGCCGAAAGTGGGGAGGGCGAGATGTCGACGGGAGAGCACATGTAAACCTATAGAACGGTAGGAACACGAACGAGTTTACAACAACCAACCAGCAGATGCAACCACAGGTGGCAAACAGACTCGCACAGTAAACACTTCACACACTAGCACGCAGCACATGAAAACAGGGCGGCGGAAAGGCCCGGCGAACCCACGCTGCGGAAGAAGCAAAATGGCGACATAAACAGAGTTCAAATGACAGACACAATTCAATACGATGCCACTCAAACAGCAACCAGATCCGACGAAACACAAGCATAATCCTCATCAGCGCACTCTTATACGATACTCGGCAGACTTTCAGCACACGAAACACGGTACATCCAACGAAAAACCACTAAAACACTGGGAGCGAAAAACACGTGGTAGGTCGCACAAACAAGATGGCGCCCTTACTCCTGACATATGCAGACATTCGGCTTTGCGCGCCAAACGGATCACGCGCATAGCTTATGACGGAAGTGCTCGAGTTGTATTTTTTAGCAGCCAATCATATTGCTGTTGTCACGTCACTGTTTTGTGTTGCAAAGATGTCGGCGAAGCGAAAGTATGATGCAGGTAGCAGTGGTGGGGGAGATAAAAGAAAACGCGTTTCAGAGGTAGTTACATAGATAAATACCCATGCATCAAGCCTACAGTAAAACCGGATTACGTGAGATTTGATGTATGTTTGTGTGAATTCGACATGGAAGATTTAATGATGTTCAGAGCCATGCGAAGGCTTCTTAGTGCACTACATTCCGCGAGGTAATTACTGAAGTTCCTTGGAAAATTACTGAAATTCTGATTTTTCCATTACTGAAAGTAATTTTGGGGGTTTGGCAGCTCTATGAATATGGACATCACGCATCTTGGATGTACTTCGTTTGACTTTGTGACCCTTAGATATTCCTGCAGAGAGTCGGGCTGACTGAAATAAAAAGACCTGTATAGAACACTGATTATGTCAGATTGTAGCTTTCATGTGAGTTCACCCCCTTTTTTATGAAGCCTTCAGTACTGTAAACGGTACCTGTGGCTGCATGCACTAATTGTCTACGACTCTTGTTTCAGATGGTGCCCCCGCGTGGCTGTGCCTTTGTGTGCATGGTGAAGAGAAAAGATGCAGCCAAAGCTCTGGACAGAATGAAAGGCTTCAAGCTGAATAGCAGTTCACTGAGGGTAAACATAGTAGTTGATACTTATTTTGTAACTTGCATGTATTAGACAATACACAGCTGTAGAGTTAAACTACCATGATGGATTTTGTGCATGCACAGCATGCTCCTCTGAAAATGTATAAGCTAAAGGGTATGTTCCATACAGTAATACCATCAGTATGGACTTTGAAGAAACAAATATTTGTTTAAACAAAGGACTGTATGATGTGTGACCTAGGAGTGCTGTTGATCTCTAAATTACACCTGATGAGCATAACTACTACTTCTGAAAAACCCTACTGTGAGATACTAGCAGCCTTGACTTAGTTAGGAAAAAAAAAATGCTCTGCCAGGCCAGGTAGTCAAAAATGCGATCACATGGTATCCTTCATAGTCTTAGAGAAGTGCGTAACTCTACAGTGCTGTATTCAAAACATTTGGTTCTATCTGTTGAATAAAAGCTGATGTTGATAGTTCATTCATTTTCAGGAAGATTGTGCACTGTCAGTGGCTTTCTGTCTTGCAAATGGTAAAGAACATGTTTAGTGTATTCCACATCTAAGATTGAAAGCTCACAGGGCGTATGCTTTTGGAATCACTGTTGTAAAGATTGAGCTCCTTGCATTTAGGCATGATTTCATGGAGCAAATTTTAATGGAATACTTTGGGTCACCACTTGTGACCTTGTTAGTCAAGGATAGTTTTATCATGATAGTTGAACAGTAGTACCTGATGAGCTGGGTTTGCGAAGGCGCCAGGAGGATCAGTTACTAACCTTGAACTATTTTGGTCAGTCAGTGAAGACACCAATCTGACGCTATCCATAAATATTGAACTAGCTTGGTAGATCATCTTTTGTGATCATGTGGGGGTTGAATAACTGAACATGGCAAATCATCACAAGCATCAGGAGCATATAAAGTCAGTTTAGAGTAACAAAAAATTTCTCCTGCAGACAATAAAATGTTATGTGGACTGGCTGATCATTTTCTACAGGTCGCATGGGCGCCGGGTATTGGTGTAAAAGAGTCATCATACAGAGACATGTGGGAAGTGGATACCGGTGTCGCCTACATTCCCTGGAACAAGCTGCCGGGTGATCTGTCACTCTTGTTGGAGGGGGCCACCATCGATGACGACACACTTCCAGAACATCTGAAGGGTCTGTATTGTGTATCGTGAACTGTTTTTGTCTCTTTTCTATTATACTAGTTAGTACATGTGACCCTTATGAGACTGGTTAAAATGTAGTCATTGCATAACTTTATTATTACAAAGCGTATGTATGCAAAACTCATTAATTTTTGTAGATTTCAAGGTTCATTTGACTTAGATTTTTTTTCAGGCTCTTTGCTTGGCCGTCAAGATCAAGACGAGGATGTTGATCACCGCGCTGGTCCCTCTCAGGACCATCAGAACCAACAGATGATGAATCCCATGACCAACTATGGGGCACCACCAGGTATGGACAGTCTTTTCATAGGACAGCTTTCACAGTATTTGTATTGAGCATTTCCCATTTACACACATTTTTGGTCAAAATGTTTTTTTAACCAAATACCCAATTGTAGTGATTTTTCAAAAGAATAACTTTAATACTTTCAAATAAAGGTAACAAACCATATAGGTTCATTGGTTTGAAAAGAGGTATGCTTGCGCAAAAAGTGTGTCGCCTGTTCTAAGGCCAAAACAAGCCATAGTAAAGGTTTCTGTTCCTTGGACCATGTTACACTTGTCATACATGGTCACAAATTGCATAAAACTAAAGCACTACTTCAAGTGCAACAAATGAAGTCAAAAAACCTTTATATAAGTGGACATATCATATAGTAGGGTCAGACGGACTTCAATACGGTGACATTTCAAGATAACGTCTGCTCAATAATTTCTCTCAAGCAATAATTTTACAGATTAGAATGAGTAAACCTTTAGACATGAGTACAATGGATCCCTGCCGACAAATTAGTAACATTAAAATGACAATACACTTGAACATTTCTTAAAAGCAGATGAAATGGTACCCTACCCCCCTAAATCGCAAAACATATGAAAACAAGACGGAATCAAACCAGTGATACAAGCATGACCTATCTTTGCAAAACACATCAGTTATATATGTGTCTGCATGAAAGAAGTGTAAAAACACATAAACATGATAATGCAGTTTTAAAAAAGCCTATTTTCCTATAGCCTGTAAATTGGGTTATTCTTGAAGTGTCTGAATCTTCTTGTATTATATAATTATATATATACTTACATTTTTAAATGTAATATAGTTGCAGCAACTATATTACATTAAAAAATTTAAGAATATAATTATATAATACAAGAAGATTCAGACATAATGCATTAAATTAAACAAAGTAATAATGTCCTCTATTGTCAATAACAAGCTGTTTAAGTTTTGTCAGTTGTGACATATTTACAATTTTTATTTCATCAATATCTGGGAAAAAATTTTTTTTTTTGCTGCTTCCAGACTTCATGAACTTGACAGTTACATCATCACTGCACATGTCTTGGATCAGATAGGGAGGAGGAGCAATAACACATGCTGTGTATTCAACAGTAGCTCCTCGAGCTGTCTGGAATTCGCAATTCATCTGTCTGCTACCAATGACAATGTAGCAATCGATATATATGTTTGTGCACAACTGCTGACTCGATGTATATTTCATCGGAAAAAAACAGAAAAGAAGCAGGCTAACACACACTTCTGCCTTGCTAGCCTTGAATGTTGGTAAAATTAATCGAGTAATGTCACAATCAAGACGTGCGTTCCGATTTATATTAAAAAAAAAACTGCTCAACGGTTCATTCTAACATGACTGTTGTGACCGTGTCAATATCGATCGTTGGAAGCAGACGCCATTGTTCTAATGAATTTATTAAAAGAAACATTAATCTCACCTGCTAACACTGCCCCCGCCAAAAGAGTCGGTTTCCGTTTTACGAATTCTGCGTTATAACTTCCGGTGGTGTAAAAAATCGTAATTAAATATTATATTTTCTGAAATCGTGATCATGTTGCAAACGGTAGCAGACGCCAAGCGTGATAATGATTAATTAATTATTTTTCAGATAGATTAAATGATTAATAAAAAAAATTATCCACACTAAAACTGTATATATCATATCATTGCATCGAAACCCTGAAGTTCGTTCTATTGCCTTTCTACTTTTAGCGCGACGTCAAAGTGTTGCCGGTCGCTATAGACGCACTTGGTAGCAGACTTTGGCGAATTCGATCGCATGTTACGCTGGGCCATTAACAATGAAATATTTTCATCAAATCTGTAATTTTTTAATCGGAAAAGCATTTTACATCACATTTCTACAATGTCATGTAAGATGACACGTAACTTTTGCTGATTTGTGATTATTGCACATAATTATTTGAATGTGAGAGTGCATGTTCACAGGGAAATGGCGTCTGTGGTAATCGACACGATCACACGTGTAAAAGTTGTCAAAAAGAAAAAACGCTTTTGACAAATTGATGAATTTCATCATCTTTTTATTGTCACAAGCCATATGAACAAGCACAAACATTAAAAAAAATAACAAACAATAACAGAACGTGATAATTTTCTTCAGAAATTTAAAGCTACAGTGAGACTGTTTACTGTGAAAGCTGACATAAGCTAAAGTTCTAAATTTGGCAGCTTTCTTGTCTTGTGAAATATTTTGTAACCTACTTGTGTGTGCAGTCACCCATATCGTAAGACAGTAACAGTGGCTGTGTAGCCACCGTACTGTTTTGCGGTATGGGTGACTGCACACACAAGGGCATTAAATAATGCTGAACAGCATGCAGCCAGCGGTACTGTTTCAGCGAATAGGATGCTCATCGGTCATCGGTCATTGACGCATACAAATTTGAAATGACGCATTGCTTTGTCAGTGAGCCGGTCATATGACTTATTCATTTTTTAAACAATCACTGAGACCCGCAGTCCTCAATGAACAGAGTGCATCCTAGATTAGGGAGGCGGGAGGCCAGCTGCCAACAGTGATGGGTGACACTTGCCCCCTGTCTCGAGCAAATGTAAACAATACTGCAAGCATTGGCCCTGACTAGGTACACAGTCCAATATGATGCAAAACGCCTTCCGCCTGTAAGAGGCAAACATCTTCATCAGTCCCCACGGCTGCATTAACTCTAGTCTAAAGTCTCCTTTGTTGGTCTCATTGACGCTGGTTTTGATCATCGGAGTCGGTATGAGGGTGCGGCAGCGGACTGGGTCTAGATGTCTGTAGCCAGGTTTTGTTTTTCACGCAGTTCAGCAGTTCACGTATTCATAATAGACGTCTAGAAGCAAAGGAAATGGCTTAACTGTTGTCAGTGCTGCCGGTTCGTAATTTTTGCACAGATATGCATATTTTTACATGATGTCCAAAATGTTGTAATGTAAGATGTTGCAATTGATGTACCAGTGGTCTCTCGTGCTCACACATATAACCTTCGTTCTTATTTCATGGTTACACAATCAGTAACTCAGTCTTGCTTTGTTCGCGTCTTGTAGTTGAAGTCCACATCATGTAATTAGTTGTACACTGATAGTCCATAAGCTAGCACCCCCACCCGGGTCTGCCCTGGGGGACTTGGGTGGGGTTAACTACTTTTTAGTTCCCAGGGTCACCCTGTTCAGCCCCACAGGGTGGGTTTTTCCTCTCTATTCTGGGGCATGTGTTTCTGTCTACCCTTGGTCCATTCACCTGTATTTGTATTTTTAAAACTCTTCCAACTGTCTGCACTGCCTGTAGCTCTTGATATTGGATGTGTGTTGCGAAATGGTCTTAGCTTTATTTAGGCCCCATGGCGTAGGTTTATTTAACGTATTGGACCGGCTCGCGACATGCATTCAATATTCTGTTGTTTTTTCACAAACAGTGCAGGCACGTCCTGAGAAAGCCTTGTTGCTGTCGGGACGTTAACCCTTATCATTCGGAATACACCAGTGTGTGAAATAAGCTTGACTAAAATAGTTCAAGGGTAGTGCCAAAATACCCTTGGCGCCTATACCCTTGAACTAAAGCCATTGGTCTATAGCCTTATCTGTAAGTACTATAATGTAGCTTGCATATGGCAGTGTCCAAATTTGAAGCTTTTAGCCTCAGTATGATATGGGTTAAGCAATGTACAATCAATCCATAAGCTAGCAGGATCTACCGTGCACCCCCCCCCCCCCCACTCCCCCCAGTACTCAGTAAGATGGGTTTCAAAGTGTACCTTAGTATGTCATCCTGAGATGTTTAAGCCATGTTCCCCCGAAAATCCTTAGGAACACACCAGAGATATAGCCGATGGCGCAAGGGTACCCCCATTTACGCTCTTTGCGGTTGCTAAAATGAGGTTGAGAAACATTTTCCTCTAAATAAATCGGAGTTCATTTGAAAAGCCCAAATCAGACACTATTATGTTAAGGCACACCTTCTGCGTCCTCTGCAAAAAACAGAATGAAAAAATATTGAATCTCTGGCTCACAGTGAAGGTATGTGTGCACCCAGAAACAGCCATTTCCGCAAAAAAGACAAAAATAATGTATCAGATGCCTTCAGACATTTTTTATAGCACTGGCAGTCTATTTTCAGGCTTACCTCATTAAAACAGAATGTCACAATTATTATAAACTTAACTAGGTGATTCTATGATCACTGTGAGTGTCACAGTGGTTGATTTTGTATCCCTACCCCAAAATTGTAAAAATAAACAAAATTAATTAGAAAAAATTACTAAATTTATTCCATTTCATTTTGACCTCTCCTTACCTATTAAGTTTCAATAATGTGAGCGTAAAGTGCAAGAAAATAAGGAAAGTCGGCATCCTTTACAGTAAATTCATGGTGAATGATAGCTTTCTCCCATTTAAAATTGCTGAATTGGGGAACATACGTTGTTTCGGATGCCCTAAAAAATTCTTTATACAACTGATAGGTCTTTCTTAGGTTTTATTGGTTAGGATAGAGTACCACAGTTACTCCCAACCTGATTTTATGATGCTGTGATGCATTTAGGGGCCACAGTGGCTAAATCTGCTGCCCTACCCCCATTTTACCAGTACACAAAAGAACGCAAAATGACCATAACAATTGCTTATGTCATACTCCTCTGTTTAAATATTTTTGTTGCCAGTTTTCATAACAAATTATGCATAATGAGCATAACAATTTGTGATCATTTCATTAATTTCAATGTGACCCATCAATTTAATTGTAACTATTTTTAAGTGGCTGGTCTTTTAGGTGATATTTTACCTAGCATAAGGCGGGTCTAGTAAGGTATCCCCTTTTCTTTTCCATTAATTTTATCTAGAAATGTGTAAATATGAATATGCATAAGATTCATGGTTCCTAACACTGTAACAGCCTAAACAATGTTATCAAAATACTTAGTTTCCACATGTCCACCACGAGATCATCACTTTCACCTCCATTTTTTGCCTTCTTTTTCTGCAACGTTCAATTACTTAATGACCATCTTTAAATCTTATATTGTTCTGACTGCCAATGAGTGAGCTGTCAAGAGGTCGGCAGCAGGAAAATGTTTCTCAACCTCATTTTAGCATCCACGAAGAGCATGAATAGGGTACCCTTGCGCCATCGGCTATATCTCTGGTGGATTTTCAGGGAACACGGCTTAAACATCTCAGGACATACTAAGGCACACTTTGAAACCCATCTTATTGAGTACTGGGGGGGGGGGGGGGGGGGGGGGGTGCACGGTAAACTCTGCTAGCTTATAGACTATGACAACCACAATCTGTTCTTGCTTTGTTGTTTTCTAGGAGAGGGCGGAGAGTGGGGGTGTCTATCTATGACAATTTGACAAAAATGTGTTGTGGTTGGTGTCCTGGATACTAAAGCATGAATCAGTACTGCCAGAAAACTGGCTCTTGTTGCTGAGAACCATTGTGCTCTTCACTGTAGCACAGTAATTCAGTGCTTGCACACATGTTTACTGAAAAAAGCATATGTAATGGAAGTCATTGAAACGCAACCTGATTACATTAGATTGCAAAATAGCAAAAACTAAATAAAAATCCGAAATTGCCAAATATACTTGCGTTTGGTATTTTATACACCAAGTATAACACCTATAGTTGGCTGAGTGATGAATGTAACCAGTGCAAGAGTGAGTTTCTAAAGTCTGCAAGAGGCATAGACGTTCAAAAGTCCTCACGACCTAAGGGTCGTTATGAGAATCTATGCATATTGCTCGAGATTTTATCTGATAGTGTTACTCAAACTGAGGAAGTAGATGCGGACTAAGTAACGATTATAATCCACATCTGCAAGAGGCACAGATCCTCATGAGTTGCCTCTGCCCGCGGGTTCATGAAAATCTACGCCTCTGACTGGTTCCATTCATGCTCATGTTTCTCAAATTGAGTCTAACTGAAAACAGCCATGACTGTAACCAAATGGCAGGCAAGCACCGCGAGAACGTAAACAGTGAGAGAGTCTGCGGGCCAAGTTACCAAGATGTGTTGATAAGTTTGACATCGAAAATGCCGAAAAAAAAAAAAAAAAAAAATTTTTTTTGACTTATGGATTTTCAAAATGACCTATTGATTTTATGTTCCTCCGGTCATATGACTTATTGACTGCAAAACTCAACCTAATCACTGCTGTTTGGTTTAAATAGTTTACAGCAATTTTAGATCAAAACAAGCCACAGGCGGTAGTGGGTACTGTTTACAGTATTGTATCCATAAGGGGGTTATGGAGGTTGGTACAACATATTAAAGTGGATTTGTTTCCTCAAAAAACATTACCGATGGCATTACTGTATGGAAGTAGCACTTAGCCTATCAATTTCAGCCCAGGGATCATTGTGTACAGCAAAGCCACCGGGGAACCACCCGAGTGAATAGCTTCCCCTCATTGAGTAGCTTCCCTTACCTCAAACGGCACATGCGTAGTGTCACCAGTTTCGCGCTTAGCTTCCTGCAAGCAGGTTGCCTTCAGCCTCCAGCTCCCTTCATAGTTCGGATTTTGCTTTTCTTACTGGTCTCTTGACCTGAGGAGGTAAGGCCTCGTGTACTGCCCCCGCCAGGAGTCCCGGAACTTCCTGACCAGCGGTCGCACTACCCTTGGATATTTTCGTTTTCTTCGCACTTTAACCGGCGCGGTGGTGCGTTGCTCTACGGGCCCGATTTGGCCTCGGTCTCATGCGCTTGATGGTTCGCTTTCAGAGACGCTAACTCTTCTGAATTTGCCATCTTACGCCGTACAGCCAATAATTATCCTCGGCGGACATAGCGCTGACATGGTCCGCTTACGGTTGCCATTTCTTCACTGACTTGCAGCTCATTACCTCCAAGCCATCATGTCCCCTTGGGGGTTATGAGCCAATCGGAATCTGAATATGCCTGACCGGAAGTGGTGTGATTCAGTTCTGTTCAGTAGTTCTTTGGACTTCGCGGTTTACTCAGTACTTATGGGTGATTAAAGTAAATCGTTAAACGTCAAGTGCTTTTTGCAGCGGCTTGCTGGGGAATGCGGACATGCTCGCTGAGTCTCCTGTGAATGAGTTTGGTGGATTAGTCATTGTTGCACATTTTCTTCTCGAGCGCAAGTAAACCGCGATAGTGTAGCGGTCCAATACTTTTCAGTACGCAGGTTAAAAAAAAAAAAAACAAGACGGTAAGGTTGTCCCGGACTCTGACATTGCTACAGTTCGGCAGCAGTGCCTGTTAAGGACCTACAGACTTCAACAAAAGACACGTTGTGGAGGTTCTCCATTTCTCCTTTTGGTATGTACTCCTTTTTCTCTCTTTGCGCCCTAGGGGACCTTGGTGGGGTTGTCTACTTTTTAGTTCCTAGGGTCACCTTGTCTAACCCCTGCAAGGTGGGTTCTACTCTTTTGGGACCCCACCCGGGTCTGCCCTGGGGGACTTGGGTGGGGTTAGGTTCTTTTTAGTTCCCAGGGTCACCCTGGTCAGCCCCACAGGGTGGGTTTCCTTTCTATTCTGGGGCATGTGTTTCTGTCTACCCTTGGTCCATTCACCTGTATTTGTCTTTTTAAAACTCTCCCAACTGTCTGCACTGCCTGTAGCTCTTGATATTGGATGTGTGTTGCTAAATGGTCTTAGCTTTATTTAGGCCCCATGTTGTAGGTTTATTTAATGTATTTGACCGGCTGGCGACATACATTCAATTTCTGTTCAGTTTTTTTTTTCACGAGCAGTGCAGGCACGTCCTGAGAAAGCCTTGTTGCTGTCGGGACGTTAAGCAATGCACAATCAATAAACTACTCTTTTGGGGGTTTGTATTTCTGTCTTTCTGGTCCATTCATCTGTATTTTTCTTTTGAAATTCTCCCTCCTGTCTGCGCTTCTTGCAGTTCTTTTCTTCATTTAGCGCAGGCACGTCCTGAGAAGGCCTTTGTCGCTTGCGGGACGTAAAGCAATCTATACTCATACTCTCTCTTTGCGTTAAGGCGTTAAGAGGCAGGACCTTAACCTTGGTGGCCAAGTGTTATGTCCACATGAGATCTTCCTGTTCAAATTTATTTTTCCTGTCCAGTTGCAAGACGGTAAGGTCAGGTAGTGACAGTAGGTCCTGGCAGTGCTCGCCGCGGTCTGTCTGCGGCGTGACGCGACACGCAGCTTACTCAGCTTGACATAGTGATATTATTAATCATATGTGGAGAGGGAGACAAGAGACTTGTGTGATATCAAAATTTTGACCTGCCAGTACCTCCTGACAGGGGTCAGCGCCTCTGTCTTTATCCTGTCTCGCACTGATGTGTTACAGTATGCCAGTCCAGACATACTGGCTGTTGGGGCCTTCAGTGGCCCACCAACATGCACACCTTCACCCTGCCGTGTGCTGGCTGCTCGGCTTCTCGGACATGCGGTGTGAATGCCTCTTGAAGGGAACTTAAGTGGTTGCAGTTATGGGGCTTACTGCGGCAACGACCCGCTGCCTTCCGGGACCCACGTGCGCAGCAGGGTAGTCTGTCCGTAAGGAACACCCGTACTGCTACTACACCTTCTGCCCTACACTGGCCATCGGCGTGCGCTATCAGATGATGTGTTGTCCACGGCCCGCTCGGCCCAGCCACCATCTTGCACCCAGTCGTCTCACCCACGACGCTCCCGCCGCTCTCACAGTTCGTGGGCTATGGAGCTTGGTGTCGGGCCCCCTCCCCCAGGGCGTTCAATCAGGGGTGAGATGGCCTCCCCCAACGCAGGACGGCTACGAGTCCCGAGCACTACAGTAGCCAAACGTGAGTATACAGCGTGCTTTGCCTGTTACCGGTATGGAAATGGCAATAGTCTTACGAGCCTCGGTACAACCTTTGGACTATGCGGTCAGTCTCGACTTCCAAAGCATACCTGTACTTCCCGTGCACAAGCTTCGGGCATGCAACACGGTACTCCTGCTCGACGCTCCATTCAGTTGGAACTGGACGTGGACGACAGACCTTCAGCCTCCCCACCTCTTCGGCTCCCCCGCCTTCGGTCTCGACCTCAGCCTTTGGGTCTTTACCAGGATTATGGACGCCGTATTCGCCAGAGCCAGGCAGGATTCCTCGAGCCCTACGTCTAATTATCTCGACGACCTGCTCCTCAGGAATCAGGACTCGGCCGTGCTAGCGGTGGACAGGGACGCTCTTCTAGCGCTGCTTCGCTGACTCGGATTCTTCCTAAACGATGCAAAGTCGGACCTGGTGCAGTCACACCGGATTGTCCACCTCAATATGGACTTCTGACTAATTAATCTCAACAATCAATCGGATCCAGAAGCTGTCGACTTTGGCGCGGCAAGTCTCCCTAGCGGTTGCTCTTATGGCCAGGACCTGGCTCCAGCTCTTGGGCCTGATCAGTGTGGCGGCGGATCTGTTAACACTTGCCAGGCTTTACGCTCGACCGCTACAGCTACTTCTGCTGCTTCACTTTTGGTTGGCGACAGGAGTCCCGTTCTCCCCCCTCCGTTTACTTTCACCATTGCACGGACGCAAGTCATGATGACTAGGGGGGGCCCCCCCCCCCCTTCCTGCCAAAGTTCAGCAGCGTCTTGGACCTGTGGTCATTGGATCTTTGATCCTGCTTCCTCCTGGCCATCGCCACAGTCGCCAGAGTCAGCAATTTGCATGCCCTGTCTGTAGACCCAGCCTGCATGCAGAAGAAGATCCCTGCCGGCGCACCACGAAGCCTTTCCGGAGAGGCTGCTCCTGCCTGGCGGTTGTGTAGGCGGCCTTCACAGCGCGAGGTTACGCGCATGCAGCGGTGGAAGCTATTGCTGCAGCCGCAGACACTCCACCAGCAGAGTGTACGAAGGGAATTGGTATGTCCTCCAGTCCTGGTGCGCGACTCGACGCCTTTCCACCACGATGCTGACCATGCCGCACCTGGCCCAGTTCTTCTTATGGCTTTTGAGGACCAGCAATTGGCGCCCATCACCATCTGGGCTATCTGGCTATGATTGCCGACACTTACAGACATTTGGGGCATGAGGACCCAGGCGCGTGTAAAGATTTTCGGACCTGATGGCTCACTTTGAGCTCCGTCGTCGGTTCCATGCTCGCTGGTACCGCGTTGGGACCTTCCCTGGGTTCTTAAAGTGGCTCAATTCTGAGCGGTTTGAGCCCCTGTCTCTGGCCAACCTTGCCAGGAATACTTGTTTCCTCCTTGCTCTCGCCAAAGCAGCGCGGGTTAGCGAGCTCCATGCCCTTTCCACAGAGCCCGCTTGCCTTCAGTTCCGGGCGGATGGCACAGTGCAGCTCCTCACAAACCCGGCATTTCTCGCCAAGAACAGGCTTCCCTCGGCCAGGGCACAGGTGATCACCATCCGGCCGCTGCCGGATGCCTCCCAGTCCCAGGAGTCCCGCCAACAGGACCCTGTTCGGGCCTTAAAGATATACCTCCGAACAAAACCTTTCGAGAAGTCGCTCCGCCTTTTTCTGCCTTATATCGTGGCAAGACGGACATTACTCAGGGGTCAAAATCTTCCGCTTTTTTGAGGATATCAGCGTTAATTTAAAAAAATCCGCATTTTAAAAAAAGGCAATACCGTGTGGAAAAAATAAAACGTAAAAAATCTGAAACGGTCGTGGTTCTTAAACGGCGCAGGTCCACAAGTTGTCAGATTCGTTTATCGTTAACTTTAGGCAAGCTTCGTTTTTCCAAGATGGCGTCTAGCGATGCAGGACACATTGTTGCTCGCGGCTAAACTTCTAATGAAACGGGAGTGAGAAAGAAATGGAGATGGGAGTGGTGTGAAAAATCGGTGAAAGTTAAGTCGAACCCTGACATATTTGAACGGATATAAGAGCACATTCTAAAGCTGGAATCGGTGGAAGTGAGCATAGGCCCACCTGCTGTTTGAGTTTTCGGCCCCAGGAATCAATGTCTCGCTTCCCCCCCCCCCCCACCCCCCCCACCCCACCCCACCCTCCCATCCCGTTGTTTCCGCCTTTTTCCCCAGCACGTGTTTTGACCCCTAAATTTACTGCGCAGACTATCTCTTCATGGTTGCGGTGGGTTATGCGCTCCGCTTACGAGGACCTCTCCCCCGCAGGGGCCAAGCGGATGCGAATTGGGTGCACAAAATCAGAGCTGTATCGACCAGCCTCGCCTTTGACCGCAACTGCGCAGTACGGGACATTGTCGCCGCAGTAGGATGGAGAGCTGAATCCACCTTTGCACGTTTCTATCTGCGCGACCTCTCAAGCCAGCAGGACAACCTGGCCCTGGTGGGTGACGTCTCGGCGGCTCAACACTCCCTGCCGGCACGCCAGGCGTGTTAGGTACGCTTAGCTGAAATTGTGAGGTGTTGATCCCAGCCTTTTTTGCTAATACGTCCACAGTTGCGGGGTAGTTGGCGGCGCCCTCCTCCTTTTCGTGATTCTTCCATACAGTAATGCCATCGGTAATGTTTTTTGAGGAAACAAATGTATTTTTCTCTAAAATGTATTTTTTCGAGAAAATATTTACCGATGGCATTATTCGGAGGGCCCTCCCACCTGCCCCGCTCGCCGCCAGTAAGCTAAGAGTGAAACTGGTGACACTACGCATGTGCCGTATGAGGTAAGGGAAGCTACTCGGTGAAGGGGAAGCTATTCAGGGATGTTGGTACAGCTCACTCGGTGGTTCCCCGGTGGCTTTGCTGTACACAACGATCCCTGGGCTGAAATTGATAGGCTAAGTGCTACTTCCATACAGTAATGCCATCAGTAAGTATTTTCTCGAAAAAATACATTTTAGAGAAAAATGTATTTTTTCTTAATCTTCTTGGCCACAAATGTGTAAATCCAAGGTATGGAAGGTACCAACCCTTTCAGAATTTGTCATGTCTCTGTGTGTGCTTAACGTTTCTTTCGGTGGAGGGGTGGGGGAGATGGTGACATGCCAGGAATAGAAACCTCCTTGATGCCTTAAACGGCAATGGCATCATGCCTAAAAGAGGTAATCCTGTAAGTTGCTGCTTTTTCAGACCCATGCAGAAGGTCTCGGAATGACGTATAATGAGTCCCCTAGGCTCCCAGCCCTTCACTGGACACAATGCCTACCCTGCCCAAGCTCTCCTAACACGTTACTGCCCTTTTTAAGTACATGGGTATAGATTTATATTTTTGTTTTGTTTTGACAAGACGGTCTCTTTTGTCTTCATCCTTAAAACCTTGTGCATGTATGAAGGGTGACAAACAGCCATGTGGATTTGGAAAGGCCAGCCATTTCTGCACCAAACAGTCGAATTTGAGATTGACCTGTGCTTGCATGTTTTAATTATAAGCCATCACACAAAGTACAGGCTTATGCCATAACATTTGTTCTTCAAAACATTTTATGGCCATTAGCTCTGAAAACAAAAAAGTCCATGCAGGTGCTCTTAGAATATTTTCTTTATTATTGTCGTCATTCTGGAAATGCTCTGTGCACCAGTCGTTGAACATCCTATGTCTTTTCAGACAGCCTGGTAAAAATTACAGTAGTAGGCATCCCTAATTTTGTGGGCAGGATCGCAATAGGTATTATGTCGGGGGTTCTTTCTCCGGGTACTCCGGCTCTTCCTCCCCCACGACTTTGGTATCAGCTTCAGCCCACTTAATCAAAATTCAAATACAAACGATTTTGAATTTCCAAAAACTACAGTAGCTCGCTTGAGCTAGCCCTTAGCACCACGTGAATGTTCTGTGTTTATGTACTGTGTGTGAATGAATGCGCGTGATTCACGTGAGCGTGCTTGTTGGGTTCAGTTCGCGGCGGCGCTTTGAGCCGATTTTCAATTGGGATAAGGCGCCTATTTAATGCGCTTATTATTATTATTATTATTATGTGCATCTTGAAACTGTACTTGGATAACATTCCATTATAATTGTTAATGTAAAACACTCTTTTATGAAATATTGTAAAATCAATTTTTTGATACTCGCCCGTGCTAGGTTTTTCATAAAGAATTTAGTAGCATGCCAATTTAACATGCCTAAGCTGTCAGGGGACGCAAAAAATAATGGGATGGAACTACACACTTCCTTTACAAGAATATGTGATGTTACACAGCGACACAATAAACAGGTAATCAAAAACGTCACAAAACTCTTATGTTGCAACATACCAAGAAAAATCGTGAAAGGAAAATCTGTCTTGTGTTTGCTAAAAGATGGTTCTTCATTTTGAGTAACACTGACATTCTAACGTGTCCAGTCTGTGAGCACCTCTGCAGATTTTGAGTGTGCCTGTAGACGGAGTGGCAGTTTAACACTTCCTCTTGAAAATATTATTTTCAGTTTTTTTGCCTTTTATCAGCAACATTTAAAAGGAATTGAGACATCTGTTTCATTTGTTTTGGTGTGCTTAGCTGGATGAAAGGTAGAACTGTATGGCTAGGGCTGATGGACAACAGCAAACTAGTACATGAACATGTTTTCACTAACAAAAAGCAGATAGAATTCAGAAGGTTTCTATTGGAAAACATGCATGCCCACTTTGATACAGACAGTGTGACTCGCCCCCAAACACATCAAGCATCCCACATTTTTCAGCATCAGAGGTTAAAGAAAATATGTGAAGAAGACAGGGAGACGACTTTTGAGGAGGTGCTTGAGAGCCTTCTGCTGTTAGAGCCCGTTAACTCTCAAAAATCCTTTGGTCATAATTGTCAACTTTGGAAGTTGATGTCTACCGTACATTACCCTTCAGGAGGCAGATCAACCATAATAGTTCAGCCTCTCCATTGCTAGATCACAGATGGTGTTTCTGGCGTGTGTTCATTCAGTGCGGAGGAGTCTTAGCTGTCACAGAAACATGGATACAGAATGCCATCAGCAAGAGGCATAGATATTCATGAACCCCCAGAACTGCAGGGGCTTAGGGAAATCTATGTCTTTTGCAGGTGGATTGTGTTCATAGGTTGTGGCAGAGCGGGGATTAACTCATTACTTTTGGAGGATGAAATTACCAACTTCTTTAGATATCCAGGGCTACCAAGTGCTACGATTTAGGCGTAGCATGCTACGACTTAGACATACTTGCTACGATGCTACGATCGGTCCTGAAAACTACGATTTAAAAAAAAAAAGGTTGCCAGTCTTTCCAGTCACTGACTGAACTAAAAATAACTTTTGACCTAGAACCGTGTCTAGTAAATGACCAATCGCGTTGTGTTTCGACCTCGGGGGGAAAAATCTGCGCTCATAATGCTCCCTTTTTTCTTGGCGGTGGTGCGTTTAGTAAACGGCAGCAGTTTCTCGCTGTGTCTTTTGAACGAAGCGCTTTCTCTCAACCGTTGTCGGCGTGTCGGTTGCCAAAGCAGACGTCAGAGAGATTATTGACTAACCGCTCTAGTCCACGCATAGTTTTTCCCAAGCATAGTAGCAATCCGTTCTGTAGACCAAGCATTCGCTTAAAAAAAACTTAACAAAATTGCTGTGCAGCCCACTGTCGGTATTGAACACACTATGCATTCATGGAGTAAAAAGTAACTGGAGTACTTTCCCTGGCGTGCGCATGTGCATTGCGTTATTATAACTCAGCGTTTGCCAGTAAAAATTTATTCGGTAATGAGTGACTGTAGTTTTGTTTTTGGTCTGCGGTAAAAATGGCTAGTATGAAGAGAATGGCAGAGACCAGCGATCCTGCTACAACTCCCCCCAAGAAGGCACGAAAATGTCGACCCAGTTGTCAGAAATTCAAAGCTGATTACAGCAAGGAGCAGATCAGCGATCAACTTGAACTCGGCAAGATGCACGCACTGTGCTACAGATTTCTCGTTTGCTCATGGGGGCCGGTTTGACATCAAAAAGCACGTGGGTACTGCCACACACAACAAGAAAGCAACAGAAAAGCCAAGCTAACTAACTTTTTTCAAGCCAGCAACAGTCGAGGATGATCAATCTGTGATAGGGCAGAGTACCTTTTCACTTCGTTCATGATTGAACATAATATCCCAACCAGTGCAGCAGATCACGTGGGTCCACTTCTTCAGAAGATGTTTCCAGGAAACATCACGGGCGCACCGTGGAACAGTACAGCTGTGGCCGAACCAAAACAACGGCAATTTTTAAGTGTTTAGCCCGTTCGACAGTGGAAAAATCTGCAACAGCTATGACCAAGGGACCCTTCATTCTTGGAACGGATGGCAGCCAGAAGAGGGGAGACAAATTACAGACCTGTTTACTCTATGGTTTGATAGCTATGGTTTTGAGAGGGCAATACACTTTTCAACTTATGTTTTAAAGTATACATCAGACTCTTGCTTATAATATCAAACTCTTGATTATATGCCTATGTTAATACTGTATGAATAAATATTGATTTTCTCACTCTTTGCCGCGTCTGTGTGTGTGCTACTCCTTTTTCTTAAATGCTACTCCAAATAGGTCTGGATGCTACTCTTTGATGTGATGGTTGGTTGGCAGCCCTGGATATCCATTGAGGGTCCGCATCAAAGCACTTGAGAGAGATCGACCATAATAGTTCAAGGGTGGTGTCAGAATAGCTTGGCTCTCCTATAGGTGTCAAGCTATTCTGACACCACCCTTGAGCTATCATGGTCAATCCACATCGTAGCATGTCATGGCTTTATGGGTTAAGTATAATGTCAGAGTAAGTATGGTGTCTTGCACCACCCTTAACTTTTGTATTTGGTTTTTTGTAGCATCTGGGCAGAGCGCATGATTAAAGTAACTCCTTGTTAAAATTCTTTTTGCTGCAGGCATGCCACCAGTCCAGCAGATGCAGATGATGCCTCCCCCCATGATGATCCCCATGCCAGGGCAGCCCGCGCCCACATCCCAGATGCCGCCAATGTCTGCGGCACAGATTCCTTTACCAGGCCACCTCATGCCGGCACAGTCTGGGGGACCACATGGCTTGCCACCCAACATGTTGCCTCCACAGATGGGGGCTGTGTCCACGACCATGTCCCTGCCTGGTGGTGTTTCTCTATCACAGGTACAGTCTAGAGGCAGCATTAACTCTTTCACTGCTATAGTCGACTTTAGTCAACTTTTCCATGGGCGACTACAGTTGACACAGAGGGGTCAAGTCAAAGGGACAGTATTTCCTGCAGTACAGTGTTTCCACTAGCATTGACAAACAACATCCTACCTTTTATACCCCCGACACATTTTACAGTGTTATAACCCGATGTGTAGTGGGGGTTTCCCTTCAAAAAGAGTGGAGCGTACAAAAATGGCTGCAAGTTTGAAATGCATTTTCATTGCACCAGAGGTTGTTTTAAGAGTCTTCAAACAGATTCAGGAAAGTATGTTTGGATTTTTTAGTGACCATGTTCGTGTCGCAAGCGCGCCACGTGTATTTTAAACATTGTAAATTTTGTCTGTGTAATCAATCGGTCAAAGTTACAATCATATATATGAACTTTGTCATAAAATTAACATGTGTCCCCAATACACACAAAATTTGAATTAATATCTGCAACAGTTTCTGAGATACAAGCAATTAAAGAGACCCACCGTCCAGCAGTCCACACAGCTGAAAAAGCATCTGGCACTGGAAACCAAGCTTTTTTTATATAAATTTGAAAGAGTTAAACGTGCCTCTGCCAAATTCAGACCAAAACGGTGGCTGCCAAGCATGTAAATGCAAAGAAAATCCCATCAAAGAAAAACGCTTGGAAAGGACAATTACAAGACAGTTTATTACATTTTCTCAAAATATAACATATGAACAGTAGTCTGATTTAAAAAAAAAGAAAAGATGAGTAGCACATTGTGTACTTGTTTTTATGTCCATTTTGTAAAAGGGATTTACAGAGATGTTTACCCTTACGATTTTGGAGTAATTTTTTATGATTTTTGGCATAGATTACGTCACTACGATTTTTTTCTCACTATTACGATTATTTTTAAAAAAAAAGAACACTACAAGTTTTTCATCTGATTCCAATCCACTTTTTTTTTTTTAGAAAGTGATCAAACAAAATTTTACTTTGAAACATAACCGGGTCCATGACCAGAGCCAATATTTTTCGTGGCGCATTTTCTCTCATCACTTCCGTTATTTCCGGATCCTTTTTTCTTTTGGCGCAAAACTTTGTTTCCTTAAAATACATTACAGATGGCATTACTGTATGGAAGATACACTTAGCTTAACGATTTCAGCCTAAAATCATTGCGTATAATTTATAGAGCGTATATATAGGGAGAGGCTATCTGGCGTTTATCAGCATGGGGACCGCCCGACATACTGCGGGTTCCATTAACCGCTACCTCCGCACTGTGTTTATGCTATAGCCCGTATATACTGCTGCCTTTTAACACCTGGCAGAGATAACAATAATGGAATGCCAGGCGTGTGAACTGTACGGACTTGTACTTGGTGTTCATTTCCAAAATAATACACACTTTATAAAATAACCAAATGGGCTAAAAGCGTTTGTGTTTCCTTACGGCACAACCACATGAATGTTATCTTACTTTACGTAAGTTTAGGACAGGACTATGACTGTGCTATGCTTGCGGAGGATAAAGCTTTTGACGGTTATCTTGGTGCCTTATTTCTAAGGAATCGCAAAAGTGGCATGAATATCATTGGTCGATCCATTTGGCTCAGCCGAATGAATGCCAGTCGCTCATGGAAATCAGTCGTACATTAATTTTGTTCCCTGTTTTTACACCTCTGTGTCCCTATGTGACTGATCCAGCTCCCTTGCCCCATATCATGTACACTATGTGCATATGACTTTGTGGATGAAATCAAAAACATAAGTTCTTAGGACGTCCTTCTTCCTACACGCACACCGACTGCACTGACACTCCGACTGACACACTACTCACACACACACACACAGGCGCGCACGCGCGCACAGAGAGAGAGAGGGAGAGACAGAGAGAGAGAGAGATGATGATGATGATGATGAAACGTTCTTATTCAGGATAAAAACTTTAAGGCATAGCAATGCCTATCTTCCAAACTGTCCTGCTACTCTACACATATAAAATACACCAGACGATACAGCAAAAGATAAAACACATATAAGTAAAAAGATCCATTCCCCCTTCCCCCCCACCCCCACCCGCCACCTCAGAAAAAGAAATATATATCAAATTAAAAAATATATATATACAGGTATGAACCCGACATGTTAATGCAGACAGTTGAACTATTACATAATCTGTAGCAACAGTAGAAGATTAATAGGTAATAGGAAACTTGTCACTAACTATATGAATAGTAGCATATAGGAGCCGAAAATACTATTACTTCTGAAGTAAATATTTATGGAGGCGACCTTTGAAGACGCGAATTGTACAAATTGATTTCAGGTGTGGAGGTAAAATATTCCACGCTTTACTTACTTACTTACGCCTGTCACCCCTACCCGGGTATAGGCCGTCGACGAGAGACCTCCAGCGACTCCTGTCCTGTGCTTCTCCTTCGATTCTACTCCAGGTGGTTCCCAGTCTCTTTGATGTCTGCTTGGAGGTCTCGACGCCAGGAGTTTCTCGGCCTACCTCTTTTCCTCTTTCCCTGGGGGTTCCATGACAATGCCTGCCTAGTGATACTGGAAGCTGGCTTTCTCAGACTGTGACCGATCCATCCCCATCTTCTTCGCCCAATTTCATTCTCTGCTGTTATCTGCTCTGTTCTCTCCCAGAGTCTGACGTTGCTGATCTTCTCTGGCCAGTGGATTTTCAAAATTCTTCTAAGGCAACTGTTCATGAAGGTCTGTACTCTGTTGACTGTGGTTTTTGTCAATCTCCAAGTCTCTGCTCCATATAGGAGAACTGCTTTTACATTGGAGTTGAAAATCCGGACTTTGGTGTGTTGTGACAGCTCTCTGGAACTCCACACTTTTTTCAACTTGAGAAAGGCTGCTCTGGCTTTACCGATTCGTGCTCTGACATGTGCATCAGTGCCGCCTTTTTTGTCCATGATGCTCCCGAGATAGGTGAAGGACTCCACCTCCTCCAACGGGGTGCCAGCAAGCAAGACTGGTTCTTCCCTGGTTGCGTTCAGCCTCATTGTCTTTGTTTTCTGTTTGTGAATGGTGAGGCCCACTTGGGACGAGATGTCAGCAAGCCTCGTGGTCTTGTCCTGCATTTGTTGATGAGTGTGGGACAGTAATGCCAAGTCTGCAAAATCGAGGTCGTCGAGCTGTGTCCACAGTGTCCACTGTATTCCACTTCGTCTGTGTTCTGCTGTGGTCATCTTCATGACCCAGTCTATGGCCAGTAGGAAGAGGAACGGAGACAGCAGACACCCCTGCCTGACACCAGTTCTGACCTGGAGCTCCCTGGGGAACTGCCCTTCGTGGATCACGCGACATGTCATGCCATCGTAGCTGCTCTTGATCAGGCGGACGAGCTTTGTGGGTACACCGTAGTGTCGTAGGAGTTTCCACAGAGTTTCTCGGTCCACACTGTCAAATGCTTTCTCGTAATCCACAAAGTTGACATACAGTGGGGAGCTCCACTCCAGAGACTGTTCCACGATGATACGGAGAGTGGCGATCTGGTCTGTACATGATCGGTTCTTCCTAAATCCTGCTTGCTGGTCTCTCAGCTGGGGGTCAACGGAGCTCTTCATTCTGTTTCTCTCCAGGATGATCCTGTTGAAGACCTTTCCTGGTACTGACAGCAAGGTGATTCCTCTGTAGTTGGAACACTTGCTGAGGTCGCCTTTCTTGGGAAGCTTTATTAGGTACCCCTCCTTCCAGTCAGACGGCATCACCTCCTCTTCCCAGATCTTTCCAAACAGTGGGTACAGCATCTCCACTGTTGTCTCTAGGTCTGCTTTCAGAGACTCCGCTGGGATGCCATCTGGGCCTGCTGCTTTGCCGTTCTTCAAAAATGCCACTGCTCTTCTGATCTCTTCCCGGCTGGGTCTGTCACAGCTGATGGGTAGGTCGGTCTCTGCTGGCTGGATGTCTGGCGGGTCGGGTGGGCTAGGTCTGTTCAGTAACTCTTCAAAATACTCGGCCCATCTGTCGAGTTGGTCTGCTCTGTCTGCAATAGAAGCTTGCCTTCTTTGTCTTTTACTCGTCTTTCTGTATGGCCATACTTGCCTGACAATCTTCTGGTAATGTCGTAGAGCTGTTTCATGTTGCCACTGCCTGCTGCCTTTTCTGCCTCTGCTGCCAGGCTGTCTGTGTATGCCCTCTTGTCTGCCCTGATACTCCTCTTCACCTCGCGGTTGGCTTCCCAGTATTCCCCCTGTGCCCTTACTTTGGCTGCTCTCGTGCGACTGTTGTTGACAACTGCTTTCTTCTGCTTCCTCACTTCTATCTTCTTCAAGGTCTGTGCCGACAGCCAGTCCTTGTGATGGCGTTTCCTGAACCCTACAGTGTCTTTGCAGGTTGAGTTCAGCGCCTCTCTAACATTCTTCCACTGCTGCTCTGTGGTGACCTCCTCCTCTTCATTTACTAGCTCCTGTAGCGCTTGAAACCGGTTGGACAGCACCAGTTTGAACTCTTCTCTAACTCCAGTTTCTCTCAGGAGGCCTACATTATAGAGCTGTCTTCTTGTTGTCTGTGTGCAGCTTTTCTTTAGCTTGAGCTTCATTCTTAAGGTAAGCAGATGGTGGTCTGAGGCGACATCTGCACCCCTCCTCACTTGAACATCTTGAAGGGATCTTCTAAATTTCTTGCTAATGCAGATATGGTCTATTTGGTTCTCTGTTGTATGGTCGGGTGAGACCCAAGTTGCTTTGTGTATTCTTCTGTGTGGGAAGATGCTGCCTCCAATGACAAGTCGGTTTAGAGCACAAAAGTCTACAAACCTCTCCCCGTTCTCACTCATCTCCAAGCCTAGTCCCTGTCTCCCCATCACCTCTTCATATCCGGTGTTGTCCTCCCCTATTTTGGCATTAAAATCGCCCATGATGATGGTGATGTCTCGCTCCGCACATTTGTCCAAGGCACTCTGGAGTCGGTCGTAGAACTCTTGTTTCTCTTCCTCGTCACTGTCATTAGTGGGCGCATAACACTGGATGACGTTCAGCTTGAGCTTTTTCTTGGTTCTAAAGGCTGCTGTGATAATTCTTGGCCCAAGAGGTTCCCAGCCCATCAGCGCTCTCTGTGCCACTGGTGACAGCATGAATGCTACACCTTCTGTATGGGGGGCATTCTCCTCTTCATGACCTGAATACAGAATCATCTCCCCACTTAACAGCCTTTTCTGGCCAGACTGCGTCCATCTGGCTTCACTGATACCTAGCAGGGAAAGGTTGTACTTTTGCATTTCCGCTGCTATCTGGGTGGCCTTGCCGCTCTGGTACATGGTCTTGACGTTCCATGTGCCCATGGTTGTATCCCTGGATAGAGAGAGGCGGCTCGGTCCTGTGGCTTCCGAAGACTTCCGGCTTTCACCACAGGACGTCATAAGTCTTCTGGTAGAAGAACCTTCCTCCTCCAGGAAAGGAATTACTGTTAGTCTTTTCGTCGGCGTTTTTGTAGCTATTTCCTTTTTTGCAGGGTGGGGAAGCTACCCCCACGCCCAACTCCCTTACTAGGAGGACCAGGGGTTTTCTGTCAGGGTCACCTTCCCTTAGACCATGTTGGTTCACGGCACCTTATTTCATTCGGTGCACCCCTCTCACGAGGGACCCCCTATCCACCACCCAGGGGACGCGCCTCAACGCGATATGGTCCCAGCGCGAGGATTCCACGCTTTAGCACCTGAAAAGGACAGGCTGGTTTTACAGATGCCTAATCTAATTTTTGGAAGGTGGATCAAACTATTTCTGGTGTTTTTCCTAATTTTGTCGGAAAATAGAGTTCTTAGATAGGGTGGGGCTTTTCCGTGCATAATCTTGTGCAGTAGAACACAGCGATTAACTTCAAACTGTTTATTCAATGTTAGTAACTTGAGAAATTTTATTTTTTCGTCAGTCGAAGTAGGACCGGGAAATATTAATTTAATGCCCCGACGATACAAGGAATTAACTTTGTTCATGTGAACTTCGCTGCATCCATCCCAGACGGTAGAACTGTAGTCACAATGCGTTTTAATACGCGCATGGAAAAAGAGTTTACGGATATCAGTATTAACTATGATGGCGTAGTTTTGATAGCAGGCACAGATTTTTGGAGATTGTTTTGCATATTGAGTCAGTATGTGGTTCCCAGCTTAATTGGTTGTCTACTATAAAGCCTAATAAGCGATGCCTAATTACTTGTTCTACAAGCTGGCTATCTAAGGAGAGTGTTAAAGGAGAGTGGTAGGCCATGCTGGTGTTTCTGACGTGTAGTAACTAACGTGCTCTTTGTCTTTAGAATACTAATAATCATGTGATTATCACTGCACCAGCCACAGAGACAGAAGAAACAGAAACACGGACAGACAAGAGGCTGAAACAAACAGACACAAAAGGCAGACACTGACAGACAGACGAGGCAGAAATACTGACAGGTCACATTATACAGTCAAATTTGGCCAGTTGAGGCAGTAAGAGGACCGGTGTTTTTAAAAATAATTTTTGTCTTGTTTGAAAATTTGTAGTAGGGCTGAATGTTGGAATTTGCTGGAAATTTCTGGTTAGCTGAGAGGAGACATGTTTGGTGCTTTGATTCATACTATCCTGAGCTTATCCAGTGGACAATTTTGGGCCTATGTTGTGTTGCCATTGACGTAGTGATTTGAGGGGCACACTGATTTCAGCTGTGCTTGGGTGTGGGGTTGGTAAGGAACCAGTCTCATAGCCAAGAAATGAGACGGGTGATGTGCTGTTTTTTTTTGTATTTTGTGCTTGGCAAATGTGCAGCTGGTGCGCGGTAGTGTTTTTTTAGGGAATTGAAAAATTAGGGGATGACTGGGACTGACTAAGGCTAAGAGACTGGACAGTACGGAAATGGCACTGCGTCCGTGACCTGACAGACAAACCGACGAACATGAACTCTGAAAATGGAGCTGATTATTTGATTATGCAGACGCTTTTTATTTCGTTCCCAACTCTAACATATATTCACTGTCTGTGTTTCAGTGACTTATCCGTAGGATTTACACACTCGTACCTATCTTTATGAACAGAACGGTATGACACGCGAACATTTTCAATTTATACCATGAAAGTATCGTATTTTTAGCCGACTAAACAATACAAAATGTTCAAGGGTGGTGTCAGAACAGCACATTTGGGAGCTGTACACCGAAGACTTTATTTTAGTACAGGTGGGACATAGCCCATAGTTTGTACATTTAGGAGCTTAGGTTGGCACCACCCGTATGAACTATCATGGTTTGGCGCTAAGCTATTCTGGAACCACCCTTGAACATGGTCGATCCTTCTAGGTGCCAAGCTATTCTGGCGCCACTCTTGAACTCACTGAACATTATCACTAGGCGCCAAGCTATGTTGCTATCACCCTTGAACTATCATGGAAGGCACTAAGGTATTCCGATACCACTCTTGAACATGAGTCGTGATCACTCCGAAGTGCCATGCTATTTTGGCACAGCCCTTGAACTATCATGGTAGGCGGTAAGCATTCTGGCATGGCTACCGGCTCCGCCGTTCGGTTCACATGGTCGTGATCACTCTAGGTGCTAAACTATTCTGGCATTACCCTTGAACCATCATGGTTGATCTATCTTCTGTACATGTCAAGCCTCGATGCATTAATGAGATCCAGCCCGTCATTATGTGTGAATGCAGACATGAACTGTCTCTGCCGCTAGTGCCAGAAACGCTGGCGCCGGAACTCTCAAGATGGCGACCGCTCACACGCGACGCCGCACTGTGCAAGGCTGGAATCGCCACTCCCTTTGTATACGCTCTATGGTATAATTACACAACCAGGGAGGCAACTCGTGGGCCGTTACCAGGGCCCAAGTAGCCTCCCTTCCCTCCTCATCCGAGCAGAAGTGCCAGTGTTATCCCAGTTGAACGCTTAGCTTAGTTGCGATAGGTCATGTCTACCACGTGCTCAGCCTACCTTCACTTTTCCTTGGATTCTTTCTTCTCCACCGGTGCTCGCGTTTGTTTCCTGGGATTTACGTGGTGCCCTGTGCTTCACTTGGACTTTGTGTGTTTTGTGTGGCGGCATGCTTCGTTTCTTGCGGGAACACGCGCCGTTTTCCTCCTTCGGGACCACTTGGCGCCATTGCTTCTGCGCGGACTACTTGCGGTGTGTCGTTTCCTAGCCTCCTTCCTTACCTTCCGTCGCTTGGGATATGGCCAGGTAATGTCTCGGGGCATACTTCGGCCGTCGGGTTTCTGACTGGCCGGCGCACTCCTCGAAAGTATGGTTCCGTTCATTCACAAATTCTACCCGGTACGGCACCGGTATTAAATTTCGCTCACGTGGCCCTTTCCTACAATCGGGCCACGTGCCTTATCTCTCATGCATCGGTAAGTATTTTAAAGTGCGCACTTGATGTTTTTGTGTGCTTTACACACAAAGGCAAGACAGGGAACCGTAAGCCAAGTCAGTACATAAATTTGACTGGATGGGAATGAGGAAAAGTCCTCATCCCATTCCTGCCCACCATGTAATGTGCGGCACTAATTCTGTCTTCTACATTCCCCCACCCGGGTCTGCCCTGGGAGACTTGGGTGGAGTTAACTACTTTTTAGTTCCCAGGGTCACCCTGGTCAGCCCCACAGGGTGGGTTTTTCCCTCTATTCTGGGGCATGTGTTTCTGTCTACCCTTGGTCCATTCACCTGTATTTTTCTTTTTTAAACTCTCCCTACTGTCTGCGCTGCCTGTAGCTCTTGACATTGGATGCGTGTTGCTAAATGGTCTTAGCTTTATTTAGGCCCTATGTCGTAGGTTTATTTAACGTATTGGACCGGCTGGTGACATACATTCAATGTTCTGTTTAGTTTTTTTTCACGAGCAGTGCAGGCACGTCCTGAGAAAGTCTTGTAGCTGTCGGGACGTTAACCAATGTACAATCAATCAACTGTCTTCTACATTGCGTGTTGCACATTCACACAAACAACAAGATGAGGATTTCATCTCATAGTCTACTGTATTGTTTGGAGCTCAGATGCATTTATCCTTTAGGAACATTCAGAGCTGTTCATGCTAGGTCTATTTCCCACTTACCCGCCTTAGCACGCTCTGTGGGCTCGTGTAGCGACAGGCATCCACCTCCTACTCACGCTCACCCTCTGATCCATACACACAGAAATAATTACGGAAATGTGGCGATACCCGCCATTTGTAAGCTCTGTGGTCTGGCGTAGCATAGCTATTTGGAAGAATAGCACGAGCAGCGAAATGACGTCACTTCAAGCTTCATAGTGACGGCTCTATGTTTTACGTCACTCTTTGCACTACTAACATTTGATGTATCAGAGGATGAACTTTGCAATTATCTTGCTGGTTTTCACGCCTAGGGCTTACGGGTCAGTGGTTGACGAGCGACGGGGACTCAGCTACTGCAAACCCTGTTTATGAAAGATCATGCGGATATTAAAACTCACGGTTGTGCCTTGCTTGCTCGGGCTGCTCTTCTGCACAGCCGTACGAGAGATGCGCTTCGTGAAAGGAGGCACGGTGGTCCCCAGTGTGAGAGTTCTACCAACGTGAACGCCCTTCTACCTCCCGGGAGCCCCTATTTTCGCCGGCTTCCTCGCGCTCGGCGGGCCACTTCCGACATCGTGGGACTCGCTTCCCACCACGCGCGGCTGGCAGCGTCTGTTTTAGCCCCCACGATCTTGCCTCTTCAATCGACGGGCTATGGAGACCTTGCCCGATGACCGTAAGTTCTACGGTTTCGCTCGATTCGAAGCTCTCGCTCTCCGTCGGTCTTGTTTCCCGGTCCGTTTGGACATTTCGGCACCGGGCGGCGGCCTGAGACCCCTCGCCCCCGGTCCACCTTCCAGACCCCCTGCACTACGCACTGAATGCCGGAGCTCAACAGGGCCCACTCTGGCTTCAGCACAGGTCGGTGCCCCGCGACCGAGAGCGGCCTGCCAGTCTTCAGACCAGGTCAGTGGTTGACGAGCGACGGGACTCGGCTGTGCTTCAGCACGGACCTTCGTCCCGTGACCTGTGGCGCTCAACCGTACTTCAGCGCGGTGCCGCTGTTAGCAACCACCGATAAGACCCGGCTGTGCTTCAGCACAGACCTTCCCGTGATGTCTGGCGTTCCTCCGTGTTTCAGCGCGGTGCCGCCGTCAGCGACCACCGAAAGGGACCCGGCTGTGCTTCAGCACAGACCTTCCCGTGATGTCCGGCACTCCTCCGTGCTTCAGCGCGGTGCCGCCGTCAGCGACCACTGATGGGCCTTCCCGTGATGTCCGGTGCTCCTCTGTGCTTCAGTGCGGTGCCGCCGTCAGCGACCACCGACGGGCCTTCCCATGATGTCCGGCGCTCCTCCGTGCTTCAGCGCGGTGCTGCTGTCAGCGACCACCAACGGGACCCGGGCTGTGCTTCAGCACAGACCTTATCGTGATCTCCGGCGCTCCTCCAGGCTTCAGCTTGGTGCCGCTGCCAGCGATCGGATCATTCGGTGTCTCCGACTTCCTGTGGCAGTGTCCGGTCCTGTGCATCCTCACGTGACCTTTCCTCTGCACCCGCCCCCTCCAGCGGACTGGAGTCGTCGCGCGCCTTCGATGTGGCGTCTTGACTCGTCGCCCGTTTTTTCTGCCTCCGGATTTCTGCCCCCCGTCACCGCCGATGAAGAGGATGGCTTCCGCCCTTGTGGATGCGCCACGGTTAACCAAGAAGTTCAAGTCTCTTCCTCAACCCACCGGTTTTCGGGCTTTGACGGACGCGTTCTACACTTGACTTCAGCATGGTTGGCACTCAGACAAGGGCTCCTTCTCCGACGCCTGCTGGCTGATATCTGCTTCCAACAGCACTGGTATGCAGGTCACTCCCAGTCATTTGTTTGCCCCCTCCCGCCGGTGGATCCGGCCGCAGAGACGCTGCTTGCTTCCCAGAAGGCCTTTCGGCACTGCATCCCCAGCGGACTCAACAACACGGCGACTTTTGTCCGAAATTCCCTCGCTTTGCCTATTGCGGGATGGTCTATCAGTTTCGGTCTCTCCCCTTCGGCCTTTGGCCAGTTTGGGTGTTCACCCAGATCGTAGATGCGGTGGTCGCCAGGGCTCGCCACACCTCCTCCAGCCCCTCCTCCATCTTTTGGACGATCTCCTTCTCCGGAACCAGGTTTCTGCCTCCCTCTCCACGGATCGGGACACGTTCTCGCTCTTTTGCGTCACTTCGGCTTCCTAGTCAACAGTGGAAAGTCCAATCTCTCTCCATCCTGATGGTTCGTGCATCTTGACATGGAATTCTGGACCGTCTGCCACCTCGTGCGACTGCCAGAGGCGCGTGTTGTGAAGTTTGTGGAGTTCTCCTGCCGGGTTCCAGCGCGGATGTAGTCCCGGCATGAGTTGGTTACAACTGCTGGGTTCTTTGTATGCAGCCGCAGACCTGTTACCCTGGGGCGGCTCTCTTCAACTCCTCCTTCCTTGCCCTTGGCGCCCGTCCTCCTGCGACCTTGCGGCCCCGATTCCTGTCTTCCTGCTTGTCCAAGCCCACCTCCAGCGGTGGGCGGACCACTGCTGGCTTCGTTCGGGGGTCTCCCCTTCCTCCCCCCTGCTGTGACTTCCTCTGCACTGACGCCAGCCGCTCTGGCTGGGACGCGCACCTCCTGCCGGATTTCTCCGCTGCCTCGGGCCTGTGGCCCTCGGATTTCTCAGACAGACACATCATTTGGTTGGGGTTGGAGGCGGTTTGGTTGGTCCTCGATCATTGGCAGTCTTGGCTTTGCCGTGAAGAAGTCCTCACTATGTCCGACAATGCCACGGTAGTCGCGTACATCCAGAAGATGGGGGGGGGGGGGGGGGGGGGGCACTGGGCACACCCACTCCCCATCCCCATCCCTTTACCAGCTGCTTCTGTGGTGCAGGGACCACGACATCTCACTCGGGGCTCGCCGCATTCCGGGCCGTCTGAGCGTCCTCGCCGACTCCCTCTCGCAGAAGGGCCAGCTCTTACATTCTGAGTGGTCGCTGAGTCCGGAGATCTTCCGCATGATTGCAAGCGCTGGCTGACCCTGATGTTCGAACTGTTCGCTTCTCATTGGAACAGGCAGCTCCCCATCTTCGTCTCCCCCTTCCCGGACCCTCTAGCGTGGGCGGTCGACGCCTTATCCTTGGTTTGGGAGGGACTGATCTCCTGCACGTATCCTCTGTCTGTGCTGGTGCCCAGAGTTCTTCAGAAACTCCGGGGGTGCAACGCGATCCTTCTGGTCGCCCCCTTCAGCTGGAACAGGAATTGGACCACCGATCTCCTCAGCCTAGCGACGGTTCCCCCGCTCCCCTTGCCTTCCCCCCGCACGATGCTGAAGCAACCCCGGCAGCCACTTTTTCACCCTTGCCCAAAGCGACTCCTCTTTCACGCCTGGCAGTTGTGCGGCAAGCCCTCTCCTCTAGAGGTTTCTCGCGTGCGGTGGTGGAAGCTGTTGCTGCAGCCCGCAGATCTTCCACCCTCCGAGTGTAGGAAATGAAGTGGCGAGTCTTCTGGGATTGGTGCGAGACGGAGTGACTTTCCCCCACAGCGCTGACGTCGCCCCAGCTTGCAGATTTCTTCCTTTGGCTTTTTCGAGAGAAGAATCTGGCCCCTATTACCATTAGAGGTTATCTCTCCATGATCGCGGACACCTACCGCCATTGGGACTCCCAGATCCTGGAGCCTGCTCGGATCTTTCGGATCTCATGTGGAATTTCAAGTTACAGAGACCAGTTCCACACTCTGATTCCCCGCTGGGACCTCGCCTGGGTCCTTACCTGGCTAAATTCTAGCAAATTTGAGCCACTGCACTTGGCTAGCATGGCAAATCTCACCCGGAAGACCTGCTTCCTACTTACGCTTGCCACAGCGTCCAGAGTCACTGAATTACATGCACTATCTATGGACCCGACCTGTCTTCAGCTCAGGGCCGATGGCTCCGTACGCCTCCTAATGAATCCCGCCTTCTTGGCAAAGAATCGGCTCCCTTCAGCCAGGGCCCCAGTTCTCGCCCTGCAACCCCTCAGGGAACCAGACCAGACTCAGGACTCTTGCCGTCAGGACCCTGTCCGGGCGCTACGACTCTACCTGCGCAGGACAAAACCTATCCGGCGTGGCCGGACCCGCCTTTTCCTGCCGCTTTCCCCTGGCAGGCATGACATATCTGCGCAGACGATCTCCTCGGGGCTGGGTTGGGTCATCCGTTCTGCCTATGAGGAGCTCTCTCCGGCGGGTGCTAAGACGCTGCGTATTCGTGCACATAAGATCCGTGCAGTCTCCACCAGTGTTGCGTTTGATAGAAACTGCGCGGTGAGAGACTTTGTGGCGGCTGTTGGGTGGCGGGCCAATTTCACCTTTGCCCGCTTCTACCTCCGTGACCTTACAAGCCAGCGGGAAAATCTGGCCAGGGTCGGAGACATCACTGCGGCGCAACACTCCCTCCCAGCGCCTCCGGCACCGTAAGGTATGCTTAGCCGAAATCGTCGGGAGGTTGCACCTGTTCGCGACCGTTAAGCACGAGCGATGATGGGACCTAGCAGGCGTCACCCTCCTCCTTTTCGCTATTCTTCCATACAGTAATGCCATTGGTAATGTATTTTGAGGAGGGGTCCCCCACCCGGGTCTGCCCTGGGGGACTTGGGTGGGGTTAACTACTTTTTAGTTCCCAGGGTCACCCTGGTCAGCCCCACAGGTTGGGTTTTCCTCTCTATTCTGGGGCATGTGTTTCCGTCTACCCGTGGTCCATTCACCTGTATTTTCCTATTTTAAACTCTCCCTACTGTCTGCGCTGCCTGTAGCTCTTGATATTGGATGTTTGTTGCTATATGGTCCTAGCTTTATTTAGGCCCCATATCGTAGGTTTATTTAACGTATTGGACCGGCTGGCGACATACATTCAATATTCTGTTTAGTTGTTTTTTTCACAAGCAGTGCAGGCACGTCCTGAGAAAGCCTTGTTGCTGTCGGGACGTTAAGCAATGTACAATCAATCATATTTTGAGGAAACAAATGTATTTTTCTCTAAAATGTATTTTTTCGAAAAATACTTACCGATGGCATTACTCAAATGGCCCTCCCACCTGCCCCGCTTGCCACCAGAGCGCTTTAGCGTTCAACTGGGATAACACCGGCACTTCTGCCTGGATGAGGAGGGAAGGGAGGCTACATGGGCCCTGGTAACGGCCCACGAGTTGCCTCCCTGGTTGAGAGTAACCCTCCTCCGGTGGTGACAAGGAGCCAGGGAACGCAGAAGGCGGACACTGCCGGTCCAGTTGTGCCGCCTTCTGTTGCCCCTAAGCCTCAGCCCCCACCCAAACCTGTTAGTCAGTCAACTCCAAAGGCTTCTGGCTCTGGTCAGCCTTATAAGGCCGCTAACTCTAGCGGCAGGAACGCTGCCCAGGACCAGAAGTCTAAGAAATCTATGGGACCGCTGTGCGCACGGGCCCAGAAGGGGAACACAGATGTGCCCCTTCAAAACAAATATGCTGCACTGGAGGAGCGGATGGAGGGAGTGGAAGTTGTTGTTGCTGATGCTGCGGCAGCTCCACCCCCTTCCTCTCCGAAGAACCAGAGGAGGCCCGGGAGCCGGCCCCCCTCTGTTTCTTCAACTCCTTCCAAGGTAAAGGAAAAAGGGGGGAAAAACTCCTTACCCCCAGATCAGACTTAATCATGGACTCTTTGCTTCAGTGGAATTGTCGTGGTTTTCGAGCTAACTTTGAGGAATTACGTCTTTTAGTCAAGTTCTATAACCCCTCAGTCATATCTCTTCAGGAGACTTACCTGAAGACTTCTGACCCTGTGTCTTTTAATGGTTTTAATGTTATACATAAAGGCTCTGATTCGGAGAGGCGCTCGGGTGGAGCGGCTCTTCTCATTAGTAGCCAAATTTTATGTAGCCCCGTTAGCATCGACACCTGTCTTCAGGCTGTCGCTGCTCGGGTTACCTTAAAAAAGACCATAACTATATGCAGTATTTACCTGCCACCATCACTGCGGGTCTGTAGCAATGATATTTTTCACTTAGTAGATCAACTGCCCCCTCCCTTTATTCTCATGGGGGATTTTAACGGTCATGCTCACCTTTGGGGTAGTGACCACTATGATGGCAGAGGTCAGATGTTAGAAGATGTTTTTTCTCAACTTAACCTATGTGTCTTTAACGATGGCTCACCTACATACTCTAACTCAGGTTCCGGATCTAGTTCTGTTCTAGACCTCACTGTGTGTGATCCTTCTCTCATGCTGGACTTTGACTGGAAGGTTCACGACGACCTGTGTGGTAGTGACCACTTCCCAGTAGTCCTGTCATCGGTCAGCTGTGAGGAGGATTCGCCGGTGGGGCGCTGGAATCTCAAGAAAGCTAACTGGTCTCTGTTTGCCTCTCTCTGTCAGTCTCGTCTTACAGAGGAGGTGGTCATGTCAGCTGAAGAACCTGTTTCTTGTTTTACTTCTATTTTGTTGGAGGTTGCAGGTGAAACCATCCCTAGAACTTCCACATCACTCCCTCGGAAGCCGAGAGTACCATGGTTCAATGAAGAGTGCCGCAAGGCCCAAACAATGCGCAAATCTGCTCAGCGACGTGCATTTCGTAATCCGTCGCAAGCAAATATTTTAACCTTTAAAAGACAGCGGGCGAAAGCCCGTTATATTTTTAAACGTGAACGCCGTGCTTCCTGGAGACACTTCGTCTCATCTTTATCTTCTAGGACTCCGTCCCAAAAAGTCTGGAAGGCTGTTCGAAGAATTAGGGGCAGGGGTGGCTCGGCTTCTGTCGGCCATCTTAGAGATGGTGCCAGTTTGGTCACAGATAAAAAGGCTGTGGCCAGTTTGCTTGCCTCCACCATTGCCCATAATTCTTCAACAGAGCATTATTCACCTTTCTTCCAGAGAGAGAAGGAGAAGCGAGAATCTTGTGCTTGTGATTTTATATCGGTTAACTTGGAAGACTATAATGCCCCTTTTACGTTTTCAGAATTGCAGCAAGCCATGCAGAAATGTACTGACTCTGCTGCTGGATTAGATACCATCCATTATCAGCTCATAACACATCTGCCTGAGGATTCACTCCTTGTACTTCTCAAGGCCTTTAACCATATCTGGATAACCGGTCATTTTCCGCCATCTTGGCGCCAGGCTGTGGTTGTGCCAATTCCCAAGCCGGGTAAGGATCCTTCCGACCCGGGCAACTACCGGCCAATAGCTTTGACATCATGTTTATGTAAAACTATGGAACGCTTGGTCAACGCCCGACTGGTGTGGCATCTTGAGTCACAGGGTCTCATCACAGACCTCCAGTGCGGTTTCCGGCGCTTCCGTAGTACAACTGACCATCTAGTCCGCTTTGAGTCTTTTATCCGAGATGCTTTTGTCAACAAGCAGCATGTCTATGCAATTTTCTTTGATCTTGAAAAGGCATATGACACTACCTGGAAGCATGGTATAATGTCTGATTTGTCGGACATGGGTTTTAAAGGGCATCTGCCCGTTTTTATTCACAATTTTTTGTCCAACAGGTCGTTCCATGTCCGTGTGGGCTCCACCCTCTCCGACTCCTTTGAACAGGAGATGGGTGTCCCGCAGGGCAGTATTCTATCTCCTGTTTTATTTAGCATTAAAATAAATAACATTGTAAAGGCCGTCAAGGATGATTCTGAATGCTCTTTGTTTGTGGACGACTTTGCTTTGTGTGCACGAGGTCGAGGACTTGCGTCCCTTGAGAGGCGCTTGCAGCTGTGCGTTGATCGCATCCAGGGGTGGGTGTCTCTCAATGGATTCAGATTCTCGCCCTCCAAGACAGTCTGTGTGCATTTTACTAACCAGACGAAATTTTTTCCAGAACCTAGCCTGAGCATTGCTGGAGTGCCAATTAAGGTGGCCGAAGAGGCTAAGTTTTTGGGGGTCATCTTTGACAAAAGATTGACCTTCTGCAACCATGTTAACTACCTTAGAACCTCTTGTCGGAAGGCCCTCGACATTCTTCGTGTCGTTGGTCGTACTGACTGGGGTGCAGACCGCATCGTCTTACTTCGACTGTACCGGGCCCTTGTTCGGTCCAAACTGGATTACGGCTCTGTGGTATATGGCTCGGCTTCCAAGTCTGTTCTGCAGCGTCTGAACACAATTCACCATCAAGGTCTGCGCATATGTCTGGGAGCCTTCAGGACATCTCCAGTTCCTAGTCTGTATGCAGAGGCAGGGGAGCCTTCTCTCAGGCTCCGCCGCATCCGCCTCATGCTCAGCTACGTTCTGAAGCTGAAGGCCCATCCAGAAAATCCTGCCTATGATTGTGTTTTTAACCCGTCGTTTGCAGAGATTTACGATGCCCATCCGGGAGCTGTCCGTCCACTTTCCTTCCGTGTCCGACCTCATCTGCAGGCGGCCGGAGTGGACCTGGACAAAGTTTCGGAATCTCTGCAACACGTCACTCCACCCTGGCTACTACCAGTTCCTGACATCTTGCTGGACTTGACTGCCCACAAGAAGGATTGTACTCCACCAGCCATATACCAACAGAGCCTCAATGAACTCCTTTCAATTTTTCCTGGCTATTGTCGTCTTTACACGGATGGGTCCAAGTCTGAGGATGGAAGAGTGGCTGCGGCTGCAGTGTCCTCTCGCCATCCTAGACGCCCATTTAAGCTCCGTCTCCCTGACCATTCCTCTGTATTTAGTGCAGAACTGCAGGCCATTCTGCTAGCACTCAAGCATGCCTATCAGTCTCGGGAAAGGAACTTCCTGATTCTGTCTGACTCTCTTTCTGCCCTGCAGGCCCTTCAGGGCGCGGGAACAGACCATCCACTGCTGGTGCAGATTAGAGAGCTCTACGCGGACTTGATGAAGGAATATTATGACATCATTTTTATTTGGGTCCCAGGCCATGTGGGCATCAAAGGCAACAGAATCGCAGATTCTGCTGCCAACAGTGCCCGCAGTGACCCTGTCCCTGACACACAGACTGTCTATAGTGATTTTAAACCTGTGATTAGTGCGTACGTGGCCCGCGAGTGGCAGTTCGAGTGGGACAAAGAGGAAGGGAACAAGCTTCATGAAGCTCTTCCTAAGTTGTCTGACAGTCTACCTTTCCGCTGCGGCAGCCGCCGTGAGGAGACTGTCCTTGCTCGGCTCCACATCGGGCACACGTATGTTACGCACTCTTACTTACTTAAACAGGATGAGCGTCCATGGTGTTTTGCCTGTGATGAGCAGTTTTCTGTTCGACACTTTTTGCTGTATTGTGCTGACCTAATTGACACCAGATATAAACACTTTACAGCAGACTCCTTGAAGGTTTTGTTCCGGGATGTTCCCCCGGACAAAATCTTCAATTTCTTGCGAGCATGCAATATTTTTAACAAGATTTGAGCATTCATAGACTATGTGAATCTTTTTTATTTGCCCTTTTTGAGAGTCTGTAGACATTTCTTTTAAAGACGTGCGACATTTTAGCCTGAGATTTTTAATCTATATTTACATCTTGTCTTAAGACCTTGCTTTTAGTCTGGCTGACCAGATTTTTACCCATCCCGCCGTGAGATGGCCTTAGTCGCCTGCTCGGCGTTAAACCCAAATAACTAACTAACTAACTTTAAAACGGTGGTTTTGACTGGTGGTTACCATCTTCAATTTATGATGTATGTGCACAAGGAGCAACATCACCAAAACATGGTCCTTGCCACCTATATAAAGTCAACGGTCAAAGAGAAGCAACCACATCTAGACTACAGCTGTTGCTTCCCATTATAACGTTCATTAAATGTCACTAGGTACTCATGAGATTTGAAAGCATATGGCAAGGAGAGTACACACTGATGCTCTCAAAGTCTGCGAACGTTGGCAGGGAAGTGGTTATTGGTGTGTACATTAGGGTTTTAGATGTTCATAAACATTAAAGCCTATTGGTTTCTGCCTCGGTGAAAGTCTGGTTGACATGCTGAAATTGGCATCTGAGAGTAATCTCTATTGAATATATTATGAAGAGGTCAGGTGAGATGGTTCAAAGAACAGGTTTGGTTTCCTGCTTCTGTGTTTATGTATAGTACAGATAAACTGCCATTTATGGTAGTGCACCAACATTTTTGAGTATGCCTGCTTAAATGCTGATTATCCATTATCTCTTTTCAGGCCGTGTCTGTGGCTGCCTCGCTACTTGGAGCCCCACCAAACCTGCTGAACACAGTGTCATCTGGAGCCTCTATGGATGGGCTTGGAGCAGGAGTGGGCCTAGGAGTCAGCAGTTCCTCCCCACTCCTCCCCCCAGGTCAACAGCCTGGACTACTGGCACGCCCTGGTTTCCCCCCACCTGGGTCGCCCTTTGGACTGCCTCACAACATGCCCCCACGCCCTGGTTTCCCCATGTCTGGACATGGTCTACGCCTGCCGTGTTTCCCAGGACAGGAGACTGAGATGGAGGAGCCCAAGGAGTGGCCTGCTGATGACGCAATGCTGGAGGAGGAGGCACTGGCTGAGATGGAGGATGATATGGATCAGCGTATGGGGATGGGTGGTGATGCTCAGGGAGGACCCTCGCCACTCATGTCTCTGCCTATGATGGGGATGCGCATGCGCCTACCAGGGCCTGGAGGTCCTCGTCTGCCCATGCAGCTGGGTGGTGGTCCCCCTCGACCGGGCATGATGCTTGACGTCGGTAGACCGGAAACCAGCGCAGCATTAGGCCTATCCATGGGTCCAGGTACAGCATTCTCTCCGGGCATGGGCAGGCCGGGCTTCCTGGGGCCACGTGTGATGCGACCAGGACTGCCGCAGGAGGCAGATGGTGTGATGAGAAGCCCCCTGATGGGCGCGCAAGGAATGGGACTGCGTCTGGGTCTGGGGGCTCAGGGTCCTGGCAGCATACAACTGGGCCAGAGGTTGCCAGGAATGCCTGGCAGTCCAGGGCTACGAGGGATTGGGGGTCAGGGGCCTATCCGCATCATGATAGGCAATCAGCAGAGCCCTCGGGGACCAGCAGGGTTGGGTGTGCGTCCAGGTATAATAGGCATGGGTGATGTACCCACCAGCATGGGCCAGAATCCATTAGAGGATGGACAAGGACCTTTGGGTGGAATGGGTGGGCCCAGTCCTGGACAGGGAAATGGACCAGTGAACCAGGGCTCGGGGTTTCTCCAGAACTTGATGATGGGGGCTGCACTGCGTGGGGGTCGCCCTGGACTCCTGGGCATGCGGCCAAACATGCCCATGAATGGAGGATTCCGCTTTGGCCCCCAACAGCCTGGTGGCTTGAATTTCAGAGGCCCACGCCCAGACTTTCTCAGGCCACCTGGCTTGGATAAGCCTCTGATGGATGGACCACCTGGTGTTTTTACCCACAGCCCCTTTAGTGGTGGGCCAGCAGCTGGTGATGATGATGATAAGAGCCCAGAATATGGGGAAGGCTTTGTTGACAATGGTGGTGACACTGATATGCGTAATGCTGACATTGACTTGCGGGACAGTAACAACAGACCTGGTGCAGACTTGACATCAGACGTTTCGAGTGTAACAAAAAGAGCAGGTCGCCAAAGTCGGTGGAGTGATGTCGATAAAAGTGATGCACAAGACACTGGTGAACCACATTCAGAATCAAATGGACCTACAACAGACGCTTCAGCTGTTGACAATAATCAACCAGGGACACCGTTAGAGGCAGAGTCTGAAGGGTGATACTGCTCTGTGACTGCATGTGTGTGACTGGTGTGTGACGAAGTATTGTGAATGTGTGTGCATGACTCAGAGTGTGTTTATTATAAAGATACCAGATTGGTGTCAGTATAGCTCTATTTATTGAGCATGGTATTAGTTTGACAAATGTTGCATAAACCCATGAATGTCGGACATTTGATTTTTGTATGGGTGTGGTGCTGCAAGTAAAAAGTGAAATTGCAACAGGAGATTTGTCTTTTTCTCACAATGGTTTTGTACTTCATCCCAATGCTTACGTTGGTTCCCTGCTCATTCATCAATGCACTTCTGTGTAAATATTCTTCAGTGTTGCATCGTCTTTAGTGTATAGTTGTTCTTATGGGTTACATGGGGCCTTTGTACTTTTACTGTTCTAGTTCCTTACAGTTCCCTCTTTAGTATGAGAGAGAAAACATTTGCCTCTTTAGTTACACATGCTTGTGTATTCACAAACATGTGATGCACAAACCACAAGTATCAGGATGAAGTTAGCTGTCATGCCCTGCCTATGATGGAAAGCAGTTGCAGCACTAGGTCACATTCATGTGATATTTTGTAGTGGTTCATTTTCTAATAAATTACATATATGCCATATGGACAACACAATGACTTGTTGGGTCATCAAACTGGATTTGAACACTTTTAAAAAAAAAAAAATTGCGATTCAAAGCATTTGCAGTTAAATTACAAATGCAGTTTACCCATCAAGGGCTTTGCAGTCCCACAAACGTGGGTGCTTGAAAGAAGAAACAATACTGTTGCCATTTGTATTTGTAATCATATTAGCAATGAACAAATGATCGTGGACAACTTTGCTATGGAGGGTACAAGTTCAGTGTGTGTGTGTGTGACCAAGGTAGGTGATATTCAAAGCACAAGGCGCAAGAAAGGCTGGCTGGCTGGAACTTGAGATCAGACTTGCTGAATTTCCAGGTGTGTACTTCAGTGTTTCTCTTGCTTACTATAATGTCCTTGAATGAGTGGCAGCCTATTTTCAATAACCAGGGGTGATGTAAAGGGGTAAACCGAGGCCACTCCCAAATTGTCGGGCGATTTGAAACTCCATAAATGATGAGCCATCAGGTGACCTAAACTGTTTGGAGCTCGGAATAGTTTCCTTTAGTGGGAGGTGAATTTTGTCCGATTAGGCTCTCGCCAACCCCGAATAATTGCAGTTTCATTTTGTGAAGTAAACTTGCACACGCGTGTCTTTGCTGCCGTTAATCATCGGTGATGACAAGCTGGGAACAGTGTTCAATTTTTTTTAAATGGTTTTCAATGTATGTGTAAGCCCCCCCCCCAAAAAAAAAAAAATAAATAAATAAAAATAAAAAAAAAATATAAAAAAAAATATTCAGAATGTAAAGCGAGGTGCATTATGTATGCACAAAACATGCTGTGTACAGAACCATAGCATTTGTTTCTAAAGCTCTTCCGTTCTAATAACCTTTCTTCTTTTTTGTTGGTGGGGATGGGGGAGTGTCAACTTTACAAATAAGTTTTCAGTCCTCGGTGACCCTGTAATACCTGGTGCACCAGTGCTCGTTCCTCCTTTCACTGCCAGGTGAATGGATCACTATGGTATGCTCATTTCAACTGAAACATGCTTTTTGCTGCAGTGACCTCTGTACATGCCACTACAAAATTGATTTTAACGGTTCAGCTGGCAGTGAAGCGCGAGCACTGGTTTTTTTAGGTTGCTAGGGACCGTCGCTTGCAGAGCTGATTGCACTTCACTCTGCAAATAGCTTGCCGTGCTTAAACAGAAGACCTCTACTAAGTTTCTCTGTATGCCGAGTCCTTTCTTGCGAGATCTTTGGTGGTTTGTTTTAATATTGCATTTTTTAAATTCTGGTAATGTAAATCCAGTGATGCTTTCACCCCATGTTTGATTGTATCTTGCTGCAAAGATCAATCCACTATGTTTGTGAGGGGGGGGGGGGGGGGAGGGAGGGCTGGCTACATGGCCAGTGTGCAAGTCGGATGCGTGAAGGTGCACTGCAACACAACTGCAATGCTTTGTGTTGTGAGATTATCATTTCAACAAGAATTCATCTCTTGCTCAGCGAGCTGTACATAAATCTTTCCACATTTTTGTAAATTGTTATGAACATTTAATAATAGTGGTTTTTGTTTTATGACCGAGACTGGTTTTGCGTTTGCCACCATGATTTTATACTAGGCTGTTGAATGTTGGACTGACGAGGGCTACATATGTTAGTGGCTCCGTTTTCTTGAATAAACATCATGAACATGATGAAATTATGCATCGTTTATGGTCATGCAAGAGCAAGCATTATACGACGACAGTTTGTGTCTGCATCAGGCCAGTGTGTGTGTGTGTGTGTGTGTTTTTACTTTTAAAGTTTTTCTTCAGCTGGCGCACATCCAGAACAAAGCTGGCGTTTGAAGAAAGCCAACCTAGTATTAAGAAAATTTTTAACTGTGATTTTAGCACAAGAGCCTTAAGAGCAAGAAGAGTTATGTTGACAATTGGAAGTGCATCATTCTAAATGTGAATAAAAAATGCTAGTCATTCGAGTGTCTTGTTGGCTTTTGCGATATTGTTGTAGCCACAGTCTTCAAACTTGGCACAAAGATATTTTGTGGCGTGACCTCTTTTCAACTTTAAACCCAATTTTGGTACAAAAATATCCGATGGCAAGACCTTGCACATACTTATTTGGATAACCCTTCAGACAGGTGAAGGGTCGCAAGAGGTCAGCAAATGAACGAACTCAATTTTTGGCAGAATTTTAGTATTCATCCGCGTTATTGCAAACTCTTCAATCAAATTGACACAAAGGTAGCTGATATTTCTATTTCAGAGAAGAACCCAACAGAGAAAGAAACAGGCTTAGAAAAGACAGTTACAACACAATTGATATTTCAAAATAGACATACAAGTAGAAATCAGTTGCTACTTGTCAGCTGACAAGTAGCGACCAATTTCTATACTTCTATTTTGAAAAAGTAATAAATTGCATTGCGACCATCTTTATTAAGCATGTTTTTTTCTCCGTTGGGTTCTTCTCTGCATTCTACATGCTTGGCAGTCACCTCTCTGGTCTGGATTTTGTCCGTTGTGGCATTTGATCAATTGTACATTAACGTCCGGACAGCAACAAGAATTCTTCAGGACGTGCCTGCACTGCTTGTGAAAAAATAAAAATTGAATGTATTGAATCGCCAGCCGGTCCAATACACCAAATAAACCCAAGACCATTTAGCAACACACACATCCAACATCAAGAGCTACACAGTTGACAGCGCAGACAGTAGGGAGAGTTTTAAAAAAGAGAAAGGAAAATACAGGTAAATGGAAAGGGTAGACGGAAACACATGCCCCAGAATATAGGGGAAAACACACCCTGTGGGGCTGACCAGGGTGACCCTGGGAACCAAAAAGTAGTTAATCCCACCCAAGTCCCCCAGGGCAGACCTGAGTGGGGGGGGGGGGGGTTATGGCATTTGGTTGAACCCTTGCGAAGATAAAGCGTCATACGAGGCTGACAAATATGTGTTAAAATTCGAGAAATCATGAATTTTGCAGGTACAAATGCCATTCTGTTACACGTGTCGGGACACCTGAACACAGTCCCCAAGGTCACAAAAGTCAGATTGTGGTACATCGTCATACATGCAAGTCTAAGGGCTTCACCACATTCTCGTTATCAAAGCGACCTACTACAGGCAGTAAAGGGTTAACAGATCACAATAACTTCTTCATAAATGTTTTTAGTAGGTCTTGTGGTGGACAAAAGATTTAACTTAATAAAGTTTGAATGTCATAAAATGAAACGCTCTGTACACAGAGTTCCTTCTGTTGTGCTCAAAAGGCAGTGTGCCCACTCGCATGGAATGTGAACAAAAGAATAGAACATTTGTAGTAGGCAAGACAACATCGATACCCCATAAGAGAACATTAGCAACAGCCTGCCATGGAGCAGATCGCTTTTAACCCATATCATAGCGAGGCTAAAAGCTTCAAATTTGTACACTGCCATATGCAAACTACATTATAGTAATTGCAAATAAGGATATAGACCAATGGTTTTAGTTCAAGGGTGGTGCCAGAATAGCTTGGCGCCTAGGGGCGCCAAGCTATTCTGGCACTACCCTTGAACTATTTTAGTCAAACTTGTTTCACACACTGGTGTATTCCGAACGATACGGGTTAACCTGCGGCTGCACCCATAAAAGAATAACCAGTACCAGCAGTTGACAGCTACTGCAATGAATTAAATATATTGGATTCAAATTAACAGCTACCATTACACTCAACAAACAACTCTTTGCTCGCTAGTCAAACACAAATGTGTATTGTTACAGCACAATTGTCATAACACCAATCACACATGCACATCCAGTTGGTGGAAGCCTGTAGTCACAAGTTTGCAGTGCTGTGCCTGAAACATACAAATCTTAAATAGCCTATCGGCCTCTGACATAAATGTTTCAGTGAATTATGTTAGGCGGAGGTGTGCAATGAAAATGAAATGAGTTTCTCACAATAATCACATTGATAACCAAGCTGTATAATACATTCTGCATTGACAGAACACATAAGACAAAAATTGTATACTGTTCTTCGTGCAGCATTTTACACATTATATCGCATGTTTGAACTTTACAGGTCGCATATTCCCTAATGCAAATTTTACTAAAACGAGGCCTTGAATTCTTGAACTATAATGCAAAAAATTAATTTTTCTCTAAAATAAATTTTTTCAAAAAATACTTACCGATGACATTACTGTCTGGAAGTGTCTACTGCTTACTCAATTTTAGCCTAAGAACTTGTTGTGTTCCTTTACCACCCGGGAGGCACTCGGGGAACCCTCATTAGGGCTGAGAGTAGCCTCCCGTCCCAGTCCAATCAGGCACCCACTACGTGGCCCAATCACAAATCAGTCGTGATACTTAGCTTACCAGCGGCAAGCGGGGCAGGTGGGAGGGTCCTTCGAGTAATGTCATCGGTAAGTATTTTTCGAAAAAATATATTTTAGAGAAAAATTAATTTGTTTCCTCAAAAACATTACCGATGACATTACTGTCTGAAAGAATGGCGAAAAGGTGGAGGGTGCCACACCCAAATACCATCATTAAGGGCAGACGACAGAGCCCCACACCCATTCGCCAAATTCCCGACAATTTTAGCCAAGTGCATACCTACGGCGCTTCCGGCGCTGGGAGGGAGTGTTGCGCTGCGGCGATGTCCCCCACCAGTGCGAGATTCTCTCGCTGGCCCGACAGATCCCTGAGGTAGAAGCGGGCGAATGTTGACTCTGCCCGCCAGCCCACTGCTGCCACGATGTCTTGAACTGCACAATTGCGATCGAAGGCGACACTCGTGGCCATGGCCCGAACCTCGTGTGCGCGGATCCTGAGCCGCCTCGCCCTGTCATGGGAAAGATCCTGATAGGCGGACCGAATGACCCAACGTAGCCAGGAAGATATGGTCTGAGCTGTTATGTCATTTCTTTTGGGGTTCAAAGGTAGAAAGAGGCGTGATCATCCTCGGCGAACGGGCTTGGATCTGCGTATGTAAATGCGTAAGGCGCGCACGGGATCCTGTTGTCGCGTCTCCTTAGAAAAGGTCGCATGTTTCAAAGGCCGAATATTTATGACCTGGGGAGCAGTCAAAGGAGACCGGGTCTTGGCGAGGAAGGCCGGGTCTGTGAGTAATTGTACAGAACCATTCGCTCGGAATTGGAGGCAGGTAGAACTCGCGTGTAGTTCGCTTACCCTGGCCGCCGTGGCTAAGGCCAAAAGGAAGCATGTCTTCCGTGTCACATCAGCGAAGCTAGCCAGGGAAAGGGGTTCAAATCTGTCCGAATTAAGCCACGTCAAGACCCAGGGTAGGTCCCAGCGAGGAATCAGAGAGCAGGGAACTGGACGCTGCAGTCCAAAATGTGCCATCAGGTCTGTGAGATCTTTACATGCACCAGGGTCCGGGTGGCCTCGATGACGGTAAGTGTCAGCAATCATGGACAGGGATCCTCGTATCGTGATGGGAGCGAGGCCAAGGTCTCCAAAGAGCCAGAGGAAGAAGTTTGCGAGTTGTGGAGTAGTTAATTCGAGGGGAGAGAGATGTTGGTCCGAGCACCATGACTGGAACACTTGCCCTCGTAAACGCGTCGAGTCGAGGGTCGACGGGCTGAAGCGATCGCCTCCACTGCAGCACCCGAGAAGCCTCTTGCGGTGAGGGCTTGCCGGACAATCTCCAGGCGTGAAGAAGGAGCCTCTCCGGGCATAGGTGGAACAGCGGCTGGCGAGGCTGCTTGAGCATAGTCCTCGACGTGGGGAGACGAAGAGGTGGACCCATGGCGAGATAGAGAAGGTCGGTGGTCCAAGACCTGGTCCAAGAGAATGGGGCGATCAAGAACAGGATCGCGTTGCAACCTCTGAGCTTGATTAGGACTTTGGGGACGAGAACCGTCGGTGGAAAGGCATACGCAATCAGTCCGTCCCAGGCTAGAGGGTCTGGAATGGGGGAGACGAAGAGGGAAAGTTGATGATTCCACCTCGTGGCAAATAAGTCGATCATGGGAGTCTCCCAGTGAGCGCAGATCATCTGAAAGATGTCCGTGAAGAGTCCATTCCGTGTGGAGGAGTTGGCCGCGTCGAGAGAGGGAGTCGGCCAAGACGTTCAAGCGTCCAGGGATATGTCGAGCTCGGAGAGAGATGCCACGGTCCTCGCACCAGCACATCAGGCGGTAGAGGAGAATGCAGAGATCCGGAGAGTGTGTACCTCCCTGCTTCTGAATGTATGAGACGACGTAGTGTTGTCCGACAGGACAAGAAGCGTCTGGTTGCAAAGGTGGACTTCCCACACCATGAGCCTTGCCACACTGCTTGTAGCTCGAGCCAGTTGATGTGTCTGTCTGTCAGGTCCGGTGTCCAGAGGCCGGACGTCGAAAGGAAACTCGGAAGCAGGTGTGCACCCCACCCAGCGAGACTCGCATCCACACAGAGCGAGAGCTGAGGGGGCGGCGAGGCAAGAGGAACTCCCGAAGCTAGCCAAGAAGTGTCCATCCAACGCCGCAGGTGAGAGTGAAGGATTGGAGACACCGGCACCAGGGCATCGAGGTCGCCGGAGGACGGCCTCCAATGAAGCAGGAGATGTAACTGAAGCGGGCGGGAGTGAAGACGACCCAGGGGGAGGAGATCCGCCGCTGCATTCATCAAGCCGAGGAGTTGCAGCCAGACTCTGGCGGGAACGGATTCCGACCGGGCAACCCGAGTAGTGAGGGAGGTTAACTTCGTGATCCGAGGTTCCGGTAAACACACACGGTTGAGGTCGGTCGCAAATTCCATCCCAAGATGAATAAACTGGCGAGATGGAGAGAGGTCTGACTTGCGGGCATGAAGTAGAAATCCCAAGCGGGACAAGAGCAGGAGTAGAGCGTCCCTGTCCATCCGCAGCACCGACTCCGACGCATTCCTCATGAGAAGGTCGTCTAAGTAGTTGGAGATCGGACTGGATGAGGATTGTCGAGCCTTGGCGACGGACTGCATCCATGATGCGAGTGAAAACCCACGGGCTGAGGTTGAGACCGAAGGGAAGGGCGCGAAACTGGTAGATCACGCCTTCGAAAGCGAAGCGGAGATACCGTCTGGATGCCGGATGTATGGGAACATGGAGGTATCTGAAAGATCTAGGCTGACTGCAAAATCCATAGGTTGCACAGCGGCCCGGAGCGTCCGGGTGGACTCCATGCGAAAAGTCGGAGCCAGTATAAACTTGTTCAGCGCCGAGAGATCGATGACAGGACACCACTTTCCGTCTGGCTTCGGAACTACGAAGATGCGGCTGTAAAATGCCGGGGAGTCGAGACGAGACACTACCTCCGAGGCAGCCTTCTGTAGAAGGGAGGCCACCTCTCCGCACAAGGCAATAGCTTTTAACTCGTCGGATGGAACGTCTGTCCATAACGGAGATCGTCTCAACGGCGGAGGGGAACGGAACGAAATCGAGAGACCCTCGGAGATGGTAGTAAGGACCCAAGGGTCGTCCGGTAGCAGCGCCCTCCATACGTCGCTGCAAAGGGCCAGTCTCCCGCCGACTGGAGACTCCCGAGGGGCCGGCGGGAACTGGAACGGAAGGTAGTCATTGAAACCTGCCGCGTCCTCGACCAGGGCGGCGGGCAGGCTTGGGCCAGGAGGGGATAGAGGTCTGAACGGGTTTACCGCGGCCGAAAGCGGGACCCCTCCGGGACGCGTTGGAATGACGGGGAATGAAGGTCGAAGAGGGTCTGGAGTTCCGCAGGGTGCGACCCACGGCCTTGCGGGCGGCGTGAAAGCGAGAAGTGGTAAAGCGGTTGGGCCAGCGGTCTAAATTTCGTCCTTCACATTTCTGCCAAGTCTCACCAAAGAAGAGACGTCCACCAAGAGGAGCCCGACGCAGTTGAGACTTCAAATCAGGGGGCAATCCACGACAGGCTTGTAGAACGGCATCCCGACGCATGAGGTCACAGTTAGCAGCAGCCGCCATTGCGTTGACGGAAGAGTGATAAGCTGCCCGGTTAGCCGCGACCGCTAGAGTGAGGAGATCACCAAGAAGGGGTGAAGATTCTCGCGAGTCTTCAATGCGACGAATAAAAGCTTGTGTGAGAAGCTCCAGAAAACCCCCACAGGCCAAGGTGTTCCACACTAGGGACGCCGTCTTAACCAAACCACGCGGGAAAGTGTAATGTAGCTTAGAGTTGCCGCCAAGCTGCGCCACAACTGGAGGGTCCAACGTGGGAAGTGTGCACTGAAAAGACTGAATGGCCCGCGTACCAAGATTGGCAGAACGCGATGTCAAGGTCAGCCGGCCACTTGCGATCCGCAAAAAAGGAGTATTCCTGTGAATCCGTGTGCAGATGAGCGGAGAAGGAATCCCGCATATCTTGAAATCCAGGAGGTTGAGGCAGCGACTTGAATCTCTTCTGTTGCCGGTCCGAAGCAACAAAGGCGGACACCTTCCGCTTGAGCGGAGGGGACGGAGGGCACTCATCTTTCGGGAGGGCGGCCACAACAATACGAGCCGCTTCATTAATGCAAAGAAGTGTTTCCGTGCGCGACAACGAAGGGAGCGTAGTCGACACAGGCGCATCCGACACATCAGAGCGCGGCGAAAGGGAGCGGCCACCAAAGTCGAGGAGATTAGAGACCGAATCCTCAGGAAGGAGACTAAGGGTGTCCTCTTCGCGTGTAGGGAGGGAGATCCGATGGAGGGTCCGTGAGGGAGAAACGGCGCGGAGCCCGTCCGGATGAGAAATTGTAGCCACCGGCGATCGTCGTACCCCTGGAAGATGGTGAAGCGGGTGCAGGGGAAAGATATAAACGGGAGGGGGGGACCTAGAGGGATCCGTGTGACGTGAACGGGGAGAACGACTGCGATGACGGGAGTGGCGGTCACAGTGAACTTTACCAGAGGAGGTCCGACTACGGGGCCGAGGAGGGGAAGGGGACGGGTGACGGAACGGAAGGGGAGGAGCAGACCGAGACAAGCTGGAAGCCGAACGGGGAACCGAAGCGGGAGAAGGAGATGAAAGGGAAGATGATGATGAATGCCGAGGACTGCGGCGATCGGAACGGACAGTAGAACGATGCTCCTGACGGTAGTCACCTGACGCGTGAGTGTGTGGAGTAATGGAGGTCACGTGAGAAAGAGGAACACGGTCATCAAACCGATGACGTCTGGACTTGGATCTCTCGCCGGTCTCTGTACGGCGGGTACGTTGCCGCATAGGCGTCTCTCCGTAAGAGCACGCAGACTTGTGCAAATGAGATCTCATACGACGATTTTCGGACAATGGACTGCACGAAGCATGTCTTGGAATGCGCGCCCCCGGAAGGCAAACGCTACGCCCTAAGGCGGACTCCCCGTAAGAGCCAGCAGGCGTTGTCCGTTTAGAAATCTTTGTGGATGAGCCAATGTGAAGCGGCCGACAGCGCAGTTGATCGCCACGGTCCATTAGAACGCGACTAGTTGCGGACAACGTACTACGTGAAGTATGTCGCGGTATGCGTGCCCCCGTAAGGCAAACGCTAAGCCCTAAGGCGGACTCCCCGTAAGAGTCAGCAGGCTGTGTCCGGTTAGAGAGTTTGGAGGATGAGGAAATCGCAAGCGGAGGACGACTCAGCTGATCCTCACGGTCTCCAGAAATTCGATTATTTTTGGACAACGTACTACGCGAGGTTAGTCGCGGTATGCGTGCCCCCGTAAGGCAAACGCTGCACCCTAAGGCAGACTCTCCATAAGAGTCAGCAGGCGGTGTCCGATTAGAAGTGAGGGAAGATGAGCGAAGCTCAAGCGGCCGACGGCTCAGAGGATCCTCACGGTCCGCGCCCACGCGTTTGGAAACAGCGCCAAGTACTGATGTGGGCTCTAGGAAGGAAGCCCTGTCACTAGGCGAATGCGGACGCTCGCGCCTGTAAAAACTCCAAAGCTGCGACCATTGCTGCTCGGGCCAGGCGGCGCAGACGGTGCAAGTATGGTCCGAATTGCATCCCATACAAGGAAGGCAAAAATCATGGTCGTCACACGGCCACCGGAAAGATCCACACTTGTCACAGGTACGCACGGGGTTACTGCAACATACAAACAGAAATAGCAGGCGACTGGGCGCAAGCACTCTGAATGCGCGAAAACGAGAACGAAAGCTATGCGCGATCCGACGAAACAAACTAAAACAGGCACCCGGGCCGGGGCCTTGTGAGAGAGGGGCCAAGACCTTACCTCTCCTGTGACGTGGCGACGGGTGGAGGAATCTCCATAGCCGGAGCAGTAAACACCACAGGGAGTACCTTCCTTTGTTTGGGTTTTTTTTTTTTTTTTTTTTTTTTTCCCGTTATCACCAGAACGAAGAAAAACACAGTTCACTCGAAGCACAATCCTTGAAAAACACACACAGGCACATAAATCCAAGCACACAAGTCTGAAAGAACACAGTAATCCACAAAAAGAGGAGCAGGGAAAAACCGTTCGCAACGGTCGGTGGAGCGATAGGCTAACACGTCTGAACTTCAGAGCTAAGTAGAAACGACTGATTTGTGATTGGGCCACGTAGTGGGTGCCTGATTGGACTGGGACGGGAGGCTACTCTCAGCCCTAATGAGGGTTCCCCCGAGTGCCTCCCGGGTGGTGAAGGAACACAACAAGTTCTTAGGCTAAAATTGAAGTAGTAGACAGTTCCAGACAGTAATGTCATCGGTAATGTTTTTGAGGAAACAAATTACTACTGGTATATCATGCCAGACAAAAAGTGAAAATACAACTGAATTGATGCACAGTACTTCCTACAGGTCTTTGTGTACTCCGTTGCAAGATTCTCCACCGTGATGAAGACGATACAAAACCTGGACAGTGACTCAAAGAAATGAAAACACATGGCTCAATACTGATGATGTTCACTTTATTGCATTTGGCATCTCCACAAAAAGGTATTTGAACATGAGTCAAGGCATAAACATAGAGTACCAATAGCACAGAATCTCTTCCAAATACTGTACAAGTGGCATACAATGCCTGAGCCTAAGGAATGATTCAGGAATTGCAGTGTTTGTCTACAACATTGCAATTAACCATTCTGCATAATGGGACTGGATACTTAACCACCCTAACCCCCTGAGCATACAGTCACCAGTTCTGTGAACAGTACCGGTGGATGCACGCACAAGGGGGTTAAAATCAAATGCTATGCTTTAAGAGTACAATGTATTCACTGAGTGATTCCGATGATGCCACATGCAAGGCGTCCGCCTGCATTGCCAGTCTTCAGACTTTCCTCGTTGCCACCCTTGCCTAAATCATCATCTTTCTCATGCACCTGAAAAACAGAAATTAGGCACTTTAACTGTAAAGGAGAATGAAACAAGGTCTAGCGTGGACAGTTTCAAGTAGCAAAAAGACTGATTAAAGTCACATACTGATAACATGGCTACAATCTAAAATATGCTTAAGTATTTTTCATTTCTAAGGAGGTGCGGTGTCGAAATTATTTTTTGGGGAGAGGTTGCATTTTTATGGCTTCTCCTGCAGTCTAGAGACAAAACTTATTTTTTTAAATAAGTGAACAAAAAATTTATTTTGAAATAACAGAAATGTGCATATGACTAAGTGCCAAAAGGTGTGCATGGAAAGTGGACACTGGGCAGTGAAAATAAGTTAGTGAGCTTTGAACAAAGATTGACATTTTCTTGAAGGATACATTCGTGGTTACCAGTCTCTGAAATTGCAGTACAATCCTCAAAGTATTTTCAGAATAAACAGTAAATAACATCTCTCTTGACTGGTATGACAGACATCAGTGATTACGACACAAACAAGCAAGTGCACAGCACTTTAGAAAAGAAGATGCTGGAAAAAGTACAGTGCACAAATGTTTTCATCTCCAGGTATATAGTTATACCATCAAAATCAGTTCTGCGCTGCTGACCTGTGCTTGGGCAGAGGTCATTTGATATTCGTCATCAAGTCAGTATCAAAGTTTTTTAAAGTACAGCTCTTCAGACTTTCAGCAACTTAGGATGCAACTGGAAACAAGAACCACACATGAATAATGCTTCCACTTCATAGTTTTATATTCCAGATGTTCTTTTTAACATCAAGCCAGCAGAAAAAATATGACAGATGTCAGTATTACAACAATACTGTCTTTCAAAGTAACCGTCATCATTTTCAACAGTAAATGCATTTCTCTAGCATTCTTCTTCACTATATCCAACATTTTACTAGACGATATAATCACTAGAATAACGGAAATCGGCGAGCCAACAAAATTCCTCAGAAACCAATCATTTCACTGCTTGGCAGGTCAAAAACTTTGATACTCGGCAATCTGATGACAAACGTGAGTTTTACACAATAACGACATGTTATAATCCCTGAAAATCCTTTCGGTCATACAAAAAACGCCAACTTAGAATGACAAATCCTTAACGATGCTGAGCTAGTGCCTTTCAAATTGAAATGTTTCCCAAGAACTTCGCCTTTGCAACTGGATGGCATAATTGCAGATCACCAAAGCTGGTCAAATCTAATGACAAACGTTATTTTGATGACGAACGTTAGAAGAATATGACAACATACCTTTTCACTTTTCATGTGGTCTCCAATATGAGCTGTGCCATTTTCAACGGAACAGGAAGTGTATCATGCTCTCGAAGATTGGGTGTAAAAGTAACAAGGCAAAGGCTCACCTGTATGACCGATTTACATGTGTGTGACCTTTGTGACAGTAAGGGCTGGCTTCTGCAATAGCAAAATCCATGTTTTCTCAAAATCTAAGCATTTTTCACACATCTGTCAACCCGCTGTGACCCTTGACCTTTGTGACGAGTCGACTAAATTAGTATGCATAGGAAGGTCTTATCATCAGCTACCTTTGTGCCAAATCTGATTGAAAAATTTGCAAAAATGTTGACAATACCTACAATTTTATTAAAATAATTGTCATTTTACACACACTTGCCAGCCTCTTGTGACCCTTGACCTTACCGAGGAGTCAACCAAATTAGTGTGCATAGATAGGTCTTACCATCAGGTATCTCTGTAGCAAATTTGGGTTTGAAGTTGTGAATAGCATTTGAGAAAAAACATCTTGTCAAAATATGGCTATTTTTTACCCATTTCCTGAGCTCTCGCGATCCTTAACCTTTCCGAGGGATCAACCAAATTAGTATGCATAGAAAGGTCTTCCCATCATGTGTCTCTGTAGCAAGTTTGGGTTTGAAGTTGTAAATAGTATTTGAGAAAGAAAATCTTCTGTCAAAACATTTTTTTTTTTTACCCATTTCCTGAGCTCTTGTGACCTTTGACCTTTCCCAGGGGTCATCCAAATTAGTATGCATAGATAGGCCTTACTATCAGGTATCTCTGTAGCAAGTTTGGGTTTGAAGCTGTGAATAGTATTTGAGCAAAAACATCTTTTGTCAAAATATGGCTATTTTTTAACTATTTCCTGAGCTCTTGTGACCCTTGACCTTCATAGGGATCAATCAAGATTAGTATGCATGGAAAGGTCATGCCATCGGGTATCTTTGTACCAAGTTTGGGTTTGAAGTTGTAAATAGTATTTGAGAAAAAATAAAATATGTCAAAATATAGCTATTTTTGACCTATTTCCTGATCCCTGTGACCTTGACCTTAGTGAGGTCACTGAAATTTGTATGTTTAGAAAGGTCTTGCCACAAAGTATCCTTGGGCCAAGTTTGAAGATTGTGGCTTGAATAGTCTCCGAGAAAATGCCAACGTTAAAGTTTACCATGGACGCTGGACGGACGACCACTGGCCCAAAACATACTCACTTTTGCTTCACACACCAGCCAAAAATCTTAGATCATATATGTAGATCAATTTTATTAGCTGTGATGACGATCGTCCATTTCTTACAACAAAATCAGCACCCTTCAAAGAACCGTCGTAGAAAAGTCGCATGTATGACAGAAACAAACAAGATGAGGATTTCACCCCATAGTCTACTGAATTGTTTGAAGCTCACGTGCGTTTTTCTTTTTTTAGGAATATTAAGAGTTGTTAATATTTTTAAGCTTATCTGACTGATCCATTAACTCCACCAGGGAGGCCCCTTTGGTGGCTTAACTGCCTGTCCCAAGTCAGGATAAAGGAGGAGGGTTAGGCGTGGGGCTAGCGACTCCACCCTGTAAAAAGAAACTTGCTACGGAAACGACAACAAGGGAAAAAGCGACAACCGGCGCTGGGAGCGAAGCAGACCAGGAAACTGGACTTATGACGGATGGGGACCAAAGCCGCAAGGACGTCTCCACCCCGATAGCGGAACTCCTGACGCCAAAACGATGGATCAGAATTGGATGCTGGAATGTTCGAACGCTCTACCAGACTGGAAAGCTGGCGCAAGCAGTAAGTGAACTAAACCGCTACAAACTAACCCTCATGGGAGTAACAGAAGCAAGATGGACTGGTGCTGGCAAACAGAGGTTGAGCTCCGGAGAAGTCATCATCTGGTCTGGAAGAACAGACAACGAACACCGAGAAGGAGTTGCTGTCATCATCAATAAGAGCAAGGCCAACACCGTCCTACAGTGGAAACCTGTGAACGAGCGCCTGCTGTACGTCAGGATGAATTCCAAATACGCAAAGCTGTCTATTGTTGTGGGCTACGCACCGATAGACGACGCGGAAGAAGAGGATAAGGATGCATTCTACGACGCCCTCCAAGCTGTTTTGGAAGACATCCCTCGACATGACGTGCTGATGCTGATCGGTGACTTCAACGCTAAGGTTGGCTGCGACAATGAAGACAGAGAGAGGACCATGGGACGACATGGAGCGGGTGTGATCAACGACAACGGGGAGAGGCTGGTCAATTTCTGCGAGGAAAATGACTTAGTCATAGGAGGGACCCTGTTTGCGCATAGGGAGATCCACAAACTCACATGGAAATCACCAGACGGCAAGACCCAGAACCAGATCGACCACATCATCATTAACGGTCGCTGGAGGCACTCTCTGCAGGATGTGCGAGTGATGCGACATGCTGACATTGGCAGCGACCATAGTCTTCTGGTGGGGAAGGTGACATTGAAGCTTAGGAAAGTAAAGATAGGAGACACCAGAAATCAGCGCTACGATGTGGCCAAGTTGAAAGACCCAAAAGTGAAAGAAGAGTTTAGGTTGGCCCTCAGGAATAGATTTAGTGTTTTGGAAGATGAGACAGCACTGACTATTGAAGATTTCAACAGAGCCATGAAGGAAACAGGAGGGGAAGTTTTAGGATACAGAAAGAGCAGGAAGACAGAGTGGATCTCAGAAGACACGTGGGCTCGCATAGAAGAGAGAAGACAGATCAAGAAGAAACTTTTGGACACCAAATCACCAAGACTGAAGGAAAGAATATCAAGAGAATACAGAGAGAAAGATCAAGCGGTGAAGACATCAGCGAGAAGAGACAAGAGAATGCACACAGAAAGGCTGGCAGAAGAAGCGGAGGCAGCTGCAAAACAGAGAGACATGAAGACAGTATACCAGAACACCAAGAAGCTGAAGGGCGATTACGGACAGTACCACGACCTTCCAGTGAGAGCTGAAGATGGAACTCATGTCACAGTAGAGGAAGAGAAGCTGAAGAGATGGAAGCAACACTTCGAGTCCATCCTGAACCGCTCAGACCCACCAACCCTCACTGACATTCCTGAAGCGGAGGAGGACCTGGACATTAACCTCGGCAACATTACTATTGCGGAAGTCAAGCAGGCCATTCAAAAGCTGAAGAACGGGAAGGCACCTGGCGATGACGGAGTGTGCCCCGAGATGCTGAAAGTAGAAGATACGGTAACGCCGCAGCTTCTTTGTCAGATTTTTCAAAAGATCTGGGACACTGAAGAAGCGCCGAGCGATTGGAAGTCCGGCACCATCGTCAAACTTCCGAAGAAAGGAGACCTGGGGAACTGTAACAACTGGCGAGGCATCACCTTACTATCCCTCACCAGCAAGATCTTCAGCCGCATTCTCCTTGAACGCATTACGACAGCAGTGGATGGCATCCTTCGCCAGGAGCAGGCAGGCTTTAGGAAAGGCAAGTCCTGCATTGACCATATTTTCGTCCTGAGACAGATCCTTGAACAGTCTAACGAATGGAATGGATCCCTCTATGTGGTCTTTGTGGACTTTGAGAAGGCCTTCGACAGTCTGCATCGAGACTCCCTTTGGAAAATCCTGCGATACTATGGAATTCCCCAGAAACTTGTCAACGTCATCAGGTCCCTGTACAAGAATTTTGAGTGCAGAGTCGTCCACAACAACCAGCTCACCGAACCGTTTAAGGTGGAAACTGGAGTGAAACAAGGATGTATTCTTTCGCCGATCCTCTTCTCAATGGCAATTGATTGGATCATGCGCCGCACCACAGAGGGAAGGAGGCAGGGAATTCAGTGGACGCTGACCTCAATGCTGGATGACCTCGACTACGCCGATGATATCGGGCTGCTGGCAAGCAGAAACCAGGACATGCAACAGAAGACACAACAGTTGACACAGTCAGCAAGCTCCATAGGTCTCGGGGTCAACATTAGGAAGACTCAAGTCATGAGGAAGAACACCATAGTGGGCGACCCAATCACCATCAATGACCAACCTCTGCAAGAGGTGGACGAGTTCACGTACCTGGGCAGCAAGGTTACCACAGATGGAGACTGCACAAGGGAGATCACCACAAGAATCAGCAAAGCCAACCAAGCCTTCGCAATGCTGAAACCCATCTGGAGGACCACAAACCTGAGCATCCACACCAAGCTTCGTATTTTTAAGAGTAACGTGCTGAGTGTCCTTCTCTATGGGTCAGAGTGCTGGAAATCCACTACTGCTACGGAACGCAAGCTGGAAGTCTTCCAGAACAAGTGCCTGCGACGGATCATGAAGGTCTTCTGGCCAAACATGATTACAAACGAGGAACTACGGAAGAGAGCAGGCGCAGACAGCATCGCTGAAACCATCGCCACACGGAGATGGAGATGGCTAGGCCACGTTTGCAGAATGTCACCCGACTTATTACCAAGGGTGGCACTGAGATGGACACCACAGGGGAAGAGAAACCGTGGGCGACCAAAGGAGACGTGGCGCCGAACCGTGGAGCGAGAGCTCAAGAACAGAGGCCTTACTCTGCAAACAGCACCCAAAATAGCAGCTGACAGACAAAAGTGGCGCTCCCTTGCCGTCGCCTCAAGCACCAGACGGCGCAGAGAGGATTGAATGAATGACTGATCCATTTCCCTCCGCTCCAAGCCAACCTCTGATCAACACACATGCCGGCGCACATAAATAAAGATGGACATACAGCGCTTCCCCCCATTAGTACGCTCTGTGGTCTGGTGTAACGACAAGAATTCCGAAGAAGATTAGCACGAGCAGTAAAATGACGCCAGTATAAGCTTCACGTCATGGCATCGCTGGTCTCACGATGCCACGTACACTGTGACGAATTTGATGTTTCATGTCACTCATCCGAAAGGCACTCTTCCAGAGTTGACCGTTTTGTTCCACACAGCCTCTTCCAGGGCTGACCGTTTGGTGGGAGTATATAGTGGCTCCATAACGCGCAAAAACGAATTATTGAAAAATGAATTTTTCTCTAAAATGTATTTTTTTTTGAAAAATACTTACGATGACATTACCATTAGGAAATGCCTCTTAGCTAGCACAAACAATCCAAGTGGTCGTATCCCCAACTTTGTGAGCGACTGTTGAAGTCGCCCACCACAATGAAGTTGGAGGCCTTAGTGGGGATCGTGTCAAGGGTGAGTGGTCTGTTGTTGGGGCAGTAGAAGTTGACCAGCTGGAAATCTGCTGTCTTCATCTGGATCCGAATCACTCGGTACTCAGAGTTCTCCATATGCGTGTCGATCAAACAGGCGTTGATGTTGTTCCTGATCAGGGTCAGGATTCCTCCCTTGCTTCGATCTGTTCCGTCGGACCTGAAGCATTGGTAGCCTCTCACTTTGAAGGACTTTTGGGGTGTCAAGTGCGTCTCCTGAATACAGCAGATGTTGATGTTCTTCTCATGCAGGATAAGCTCCAACTCGGTCTTCTTGTTCAGAATGCTTTCTGCGTTCCAGTGCATGACCTGAAAAGGTCGCCGCTGACTGGGATTCTTCCTGGTTGTGGTGGTGCCAGTAGCTCTCCTCCTGCGTCCCCTGGTGCGACAAGACGGGCGGGAGGGACCTCCAGTAGCCGAGGCTGGGTCCCTTAGAGGCATGGGACCCGACGCTGCTCCACCCTGGAGGGTCCTCAGTGGGCAAGCGCCATTATCGTCGATGGTAGTTGGCCGTATAGTCATGATTGCGGGTTTGCGTGGATCCATGGTTTATCAGAATGCGCCGTGCGGCCTGGGTCCTCTGTCTTCAGCATTCGAGGTTTCTGTCGGGGTTACCTCACCCTTAGCTCCTGATATGCGACATTCCCTGGGAACACAGGGTGGCTAGAGCTTTATGCGGCTCTTGATCGCATGATAAACCCGTCGTTGGACAGATGGGAAATTTCAGTGGAGGTACAGTGCCACCTGCTACCCCGCCCTGGTAAGCTCATCGCCATTTGGTCTGCGACTGCTTGCGCAGCTAACCTCCATATCTGAAGGCCGTTCCCCTATCCGCCACCCGGGGACGCGCTAGGTTGGGGATAGTCGCCCCACTGAAAATCCCACACTGGGTTAAGGAAGTTCGGCATGTCCTAGGTCATCGGCAATGTATTTTGAGGAAAGAAAGTTGAAGAGCTACAACACTGGATTATGAACTCATTCAGTATCTCCCTTTAATCCCCCCCCCCCCCCCCCCCCCCCCCCCCCCGCCTGATCCGCACAGCAACACAAAAAAACACAAATGGCAGAATGGCACACACAAACACAGCGCTTCCTACCGGTTATACGTTCTGTGGGCTGGGGTAGCTACAGCCATTTTGAAGAATAAGGTGGAATGGCCCTTGCCCAAAAAACCTCTCTTGTATGAGCTTGCATTCATATTCCACCTATTTCCACAATACGTTCGCAAATATCATACAAAAATAAATGAAGGAGAACATCGCGCCAGCTCATACACATGTAAAACGTATTTTTCTCTAAAAGGTATTTTTTCGAAAAATACTTACCGATGACATGACTTTATGGAAGTGTCTACTACGTACTCAATTTTAGCCTAAGAACCTGTTGTGTTACCACAAAACCCGGGAGGCACTCGGGGAACCCCCAGAGGGGCCGAGAGTTGTCTCCCGTTCCTGCCCATCCGGTTCTGAGTCACGTGGTGACCAACTAGTCAGTATACTTCGCTCACCATCGGCAAGCGGGACAGGTGGGAAGAGTCCTCCGAGTCATGCCATCGGTAAGTATTTTTCGAAAAAATACCTTTTAGAGAAAAATGCATTTATTTCCTCAAAAACATTACCGATGACATGACTTTATGGAAGAATTGCGATAAGGAGGAGGGTGTCGCACCCAACACCCCCGTTAGGGCCAATTAGAGCCATCCTCCCTGCCTCAAAACTCCCGACAATTTTAGCGTAGTGCGTACCTACAGTGCATGTGGTGCTGGGAGGGAGTGTTGCGCCGCAGTGATGTCCCCCACCAGTGCGAGGTTGTCTCGCTGGCCTGCCAGATCCCGGAGGTAGAAGCGGGCGAAGGTCGATTCTGCCTGCCAGCCCACGGCTGCCACAATGTCTTTGACAGCGTAGTTCCGGTCGAACGCGACGCTCTTGGCCATGGCGCGTACCTCGTGTGCACGTATCTTTAGCCTCTTCGCTCCCTGTGGGGAGAGGTCCTGGTAGGCGGACCGCATGACCCACCGTAGCCAGGAAGATATCGTCTGGGCTGTAATGTCAGGTCTGCCGGGCTTTAAAGGTAGGAAGAGGCAAGAGCGTCCTCTCGGGACGGCTTTGGTTTGTAGGTACACGTGTAGGGCTCGCACAGGATCTTGTTGCCTGGTCTCCTGGGGGAAGTTCGTCCCTCTCAGCGGCCGTAAGGCGATTACCTGTGGCATGGTCAAAGGAGACCTGGTCTTGGCAATGAAGGCAAGATCCGTAAGCAGCTGCACGGAACCATCTGCTCGAAACTGCAGGCAGGCAGGGTGCGCTGACAGCGCGTGTAGCTTGCTAACTCGGGCCGCCGTGGCAAGGGCCAACAGGAAGCATGTCTTACGAGTCACATCCGTGAAGCGGGCCAAAGGCAGCGGTTCGAATCTGGCAGAATTCAGCCAAGTCAGTACCCACGGTAGATCCCACCGAGGAGTGAGTGAGCGGGGCACCGGATGCTGCAGGCCGAAGCGAGTCATAAGGTCGGCGATGTCTTTACAGGCGCCGGGGTCCGGGCGGCTGATGTGCCGGTAGGTGTCGGCAATCATCGACAAGTACCCCCTGATGGTGATAGGGGCCACCCTTGGTCTCCGAAGAGCCAGAGGAAGAAGTCCGCGAGCTGGGGATTAGTTAGGTCGGTGGGGGCGAGGCGCTGGTTGTCACACCAGGAGCACAGTACTCGCCCTTTTCCCTCGTAGACGCGTCGTGTCGAGGGTCTGCTGGCTGTAGCGATAGCTTCCACTGCTGCACTCGAGAAGCCTCTAGCAGCGAGGGCTTGCCGCACAACCACCAGGGGTGAAGGAGCAGGCGCTCCAGGCATGGGTGGAACAGCAGTTGTCGGGGCTGCTTGAGCATCGTGCCCGGCGTAGACAGCTGCAGTGGGGGGGGGGGGGGGGGGGGGGGGCGTAGCGAGGCTGAGGAGGTCGGTGGTCCAGGACCGGTTCCAGGAGAACGGGGCAACCAGAAAGACGACCGCATTGCATCCTCGAAGCTTGAGAAGCACTTTGGGGACGAGGACTGCCGGGGGGTACACATATGCAATGAGACCGTCCCACGGGATGGACAGCACGTCGACTGCCCAGGCCAGAGGGTCTGGGATTGGGGAGACGAATAGGGAAAGCTGGTGATTCCACCTTGTGGCGAACAGGTCAATCATAGGCATCTCCCAGTGCGCACAGATCTGAAAGATCTCCCGGCGTAGGGTCCACTCCGTGTGTAGCAACTGGCCGCGCTGGGAGAGAGAGTCGGCCAACACGTTCAGGTGAACGGGGATGTGTCGAGCTCGGAGGGAAATGTTGCGGTCCTCGCACCAGCGCATCAGACGGTAGAGGAGCATGCACAGGTCGGGTGAGCACATCCCGCCCTGCTTCTGGATGTAAGCAACCACTGTCGCATTGTCGGAGAGGACGAGCAGCTCCTGGTGACGGAGTTGTTCCTCCCACGCGATGAGGGCTTGCCAGACTGCTTGCAGCAGCAACCAGTTGATGTGCTTGTCCGTGAACTCCCGAGGCCAGGGGCCGGACGTCATGAGAAAACGCGGTAGTAGGTGGGCTCCCCAAACAGCCAGACTTGCGTCGACACACAGGGAGAGATGAGGAGGTGGACCGGTCAGGGGAACTCCCGAAGGGAGCCACGCCATGTCCGTCCAACGTAGCAGATGGGGGCAAAGCAACGGAGACATGGGTACCTTGGCGGCCAAATCGCCGGAGGAGGGACACCAGTGAAGCAGGAGGTGCAGCTGTAGCGGCTGGGCGTAGAGACGACTGAGGGGGAGTAGATCCGCACCCGCAATCAAGCCAAGGAGCTGTAGCCAGACTCTGGCGGGGGCTGCATCCTGCTGGGCTACCTGGCCGGCTAGGTCGACTAACTTCAGGATCAGCGGCTCTGGTAAACGCACCCTGTTGAGGTCGGTGGCGAATTCCATGCCGAGGTGGACGAAGCAACGCGAGGGAGCGAGGTCCGACTTGCCTGTGTTGACTAGGAAACCCAACTGCGACAAGAGCCGTATCAGTGCATCCCTGTCCGATGTCAGGTCGGCCTCCAATAGGAGGAGGTCGTCGAGGTAGTTTGACGTCGGGCTGGAAGACATCCGTCGCGCCTTGGCCACTACTGCGTCCATGATGCGGGTGAAAACCCAGGGGCTGAGGTTTTGACCGAACGGCAGTGCCCGAAACTGGTAAATTACTCCATCGCAGGCGAAGCGGAGGTACCTCCTGGATGCCGGGTGCATGGGGACATGGAGATAAGCGTCAGACAAGTCTAGACTGATCGCGTAGTAAATGGGCTGTACGGAGGCTCTGAGGGCCCGGGCAGTCTATGATGAATGCATTCAACGCTGAGAGATCGATGACCAGTCACCACTTGCCTCCTGGTTTGGGTACCACGAAGAGGCGACTGTAGAAGGCTGGGGAGTCGGGGTGTAGCACGACCTCTGTGGCGGCCTTCTGCAGAAGAGCGGCGACTTCTCCACGTAGAGCGCAGGCCTTGAGCTCGTCTGACGGCACCTTGGTCCACAACGGAGAGCAACGCAACGGAGGCGGGGAGCGAAAGGCGATCCGAAGGCCCTCAGTAACGGTCTCCAAAATCCAGGGGTCGTCCGTGAACAGCGAGCGCCACTCTTCGCTGCACAGTGCGAGCCTTCCGCCGACTGGAGACCCTGGTGCGGTCGGTGGAGGCAGTTGAGGGGAGAAGTCAGGCAGCCCCCCCCCCCCCCCCCCCCCCCCCCCCCCCCCCCCGCGCCCTTGGCGACAGGCAGGACTGGGCCAGGTGAGGGCAGGGGCGCTAGCAGGTCTGGGGCGGCCGAAGGCAGGGGGGCGACGAGGGGCCAGCGGGGGCGCGAGACGCGGCGGGTCTGGAGGTCCGCAGGGCGCGACCCACGGCCTTGCGGGCAGCCAGAAAGCGAGGTGGAGCTGTCCTGCGAGGCCAACGGTCCGAGTTTGCATCCTGCACCGTCTGCCAGGTCTCACCGAAGAGCAGAGAGCCACCCAGGGGAGCACGGCGCAGCCGAGTCTTCAAATCGGGGGGCATTCCGCAGCAGGCCAGCAACACGGCATCCGGATGCAACAGGTCGCAGTTGGAGGCGGCCGCCATGGCATTGACCGACGAGTGATACACCGCCCGGTTAGCCACTTCCGCGAGAGCAAGTAGGTCTCATAGGATGGGCGTCAGGGAGGGGTGCCAGGCGTACTCAATGCGATGCACGAAGGCTTGGGTCAGCAGCTCCAGGAATCCCGCGCAGGCCAAGGTGTTACGGACGAGTGAGGCAGTCTTGTCCAGTCCGCGAGGCAGGGCGCGCTTCAGCAGAGCGGGGCCTCCAGCCTGAACCAAGGCCGGCGGATCTACGACAGGAAGAGGGCAGGCGAAGGCCTGGGAGCGGCCCGAGTACCAGTTCTGATGAAAGGCAATGTCGAGTCCAGCTGGCCACCTATGGTCCGAGAAGAATTCGGAGTCCCGGGAACCCGACAGGAAAGGGCAGAGAAGGCGTCGCGCAGGTCACGAAAGCCGGGAGGCTGCGGCAGAGACTTGAACCTCTTCACCTGTCTCCCAGAGTCGACAAACGCGGAGATCTTCCTCTTGAGCGGGGGCGACGGGGGGCAGTCATCCGCGGGAAGCGTGGCGGGGATGAGACGATCAGCTTCATCCAGGGAAAGCACGGTGTCCGTACGCGACGAAGAGGCTAGCTTGGGGGGAACCGAGTCGTCGGAAGAAGGAGAGCGAGGCGCAGGCGAGCGGCTAAGCCCACCGAGAAGAGCGGAGATAGAGTCCTTGGCCAGCAGGCTCAGGGTCTCGTCCTCCACCGGGTGGGGGGAGGATGTCCGGCGACGCAGAGGGCTAGGGGCGACGACATCCAAGCGCTGGAGGCCAGAGGAGGAGGAGGGGAAGCGACCAGATCCGAGGGGGGACTGTCGACGATGACGGGGCGGTGTCAGTGGGGTGGCACGACGAGGCAAAGACCTGTTGACGTGGCCAGGGCGTCCGGAACGCGACGAGCGACTACGCGAACGGTGCCGACGAAGCCGAGGGGAGATGGGGCTCGTACAATGGCGCTGACGAGGAGGGGGCGAAGAGTGGCGGGCCGGGCGCGGAGGGGAGGGACGAGACGAGCGGGCGGCCTGGACGAGGGAAGGACGTCCGCGAGTGGGTTGAGCGCGACGAAGCTGAAGATCGGTGGGGGCTACGGTCCCTGGCGCAGAGCGGAGCGTGGTCCTTCCTGCACTCTCCAACAGGGGAGCGTGAGCGTCTGGTAGAGCTGGAGTAGCGCGAGGGCCCTGAACTACCTGAAGTCATCGGACGTGCGGGTAAGGGTCTCTCTGAGCTGGGCTCAGTGAGGCGGGCTCTCTGCCGACGAAGCGACTCCCCGTAAGAGTCAGCTGGCATTCTTGGAGACGAGCGAGGACTGACAGTGGACATGGGATGCCGCGTGGCGCGTCTCTCCGAGCCGGGCTCAATGCCTGCAAGTAGGCTCCCCGTAGGAACCAGCGGGCTTTGTCCGGGCGGGCTCCCTCCTGGAAGCGATCGCGTTGATAGCAGTCCTGCTCCGAGCGCTGGGCTCCTGCGTCCGATGTGGCGTCCGTTCCACAAGGTCGCTGCGGTCTTGTGCGGTCACTGGTCCAGGCATGGGGGATGGCGCCTCCACTGTAGTCGGATCACACAATGGTGCCAGTCGCTCGCGTCTGTAAAAACTCCATAACTGCGACCAGCGCAGCTCAGGCCAGGTGGAGCAGGTGTCGCAAACGTGGTCGGAGGCGCATCCGGCGCAGGGGAGACGGACCTTGTGGTTATCCGACAGCCATTGGAACCCTCCGCATTGCGTGCAGGTCAGCACTTGGCAACTGCAACACATAACATACCTGGAGGCACGCAGGCGAGGGCCTGTGGGACCCCGCCCAGGTAAGGCGAGCCTTCGCAAAATAATGGCACAAAACAACAAGGTACAAGCCTGCCAGTAAGCGTCTGGTCCTGCAACACCTATCCACGTCACAGCCAGTGGGCGCGGGCACGTGGGGCCCCGCCAAGCTATGGCGAGCATACGACGCATCAGGTACAACAAAACAAGTATGCAGGCAAGAGCCCGGTACTGCAAAACCTGTCAACCAGCAAAGCGAGAAGCATGGGCACGTGGGGCCCCGCTAAGCTAAGGCAAGCACTCAACACAGCATGTCACGACAGGTACAGGCATGAAGAAAGCGTCTGGCACTGCAACATTTATAAAAATAATGGTGACAGGGCGCGGGCACCAAGCTAAGCGAGCCATGGACGCATAAAAGTACCCCAAAAAACAGCAAGGCACAAGCCAGCAGGTAAGCGCCAAACGTGCAACACCAATCAGCTGAAAGGTGAGCGAGCGCAGGCAATTGGGGCCCCGCCAAGCTAAGAGGAATGTTTGGCGCGAAAGGCCACAGCGAAGATGAAGCAAGTTTTGTCTCTGCTCAAACCGGCGCCCAGCCCGGGAGCCGGCCGAGGGCTAACACAGCTACCTTACCTCTCCACCGGAGCGGGAACGAACCTCCTTAACACCCACAGCACGCGAACGCGGGCGGCGTCCCAGCAAAACGCACCAAGCAACCCACGGTGCAGGCAAGGGCAGCAGCCAAATGAGCAGGGAACAAGCAGACCCACACAGGGCACAGGCCGGGCCGGTGAAGCAGAAGTTGTCCGGAAGAGCGGCGAAGCAACCGGTCGAACAAGTCAAAGTCCAAGTCCGTAGGCTAAGGCAAACACGTCTGAACGGCGTGAGCAAAGTAGCATGACTGGTTGGTCACCACGTGACTTGGAACTGGATGGGCAGGAACGGGAGACAACTCTCGGCCCCTCTGGGGGTTCCCCGAGTGCATCCCGGGTTGTGTGGTAACACAACGGGTTCTTAGGCTAAAATTGAGTAAGTAGTAGACACTTCCATAAAGTCATGTCATCGGTAATGTTTTTGAGGAAATAAACACTGACATGCTGCTGATTTGCATCAATTAGGAACATTGTATAAAACACTGACAAGTTTGGTGCTTTTACGTCATCGTCACCGTTTGATTCTTCTGATGAAATCAAGAGTCTTACTTCTGAAATTGTTTCCGCATTGAACTTTTATTTTCAAAAAAGTTGAAGAGGTACAAAGCTGGCTAATGAACTCATCCAATGTCTTTCTACAAACTAGCCATATCCAAAATTTCAAGTGCCCATAATCAAAATTACGGACTCTAATCTGGGTTAACTGACTTTCTATAAATTGTCTTTTATGTCTTCAATGAGACATCCAATTACAATATGCTGAAGGCTCTCTTAACTGCCCACTTAATAAAGTATTTTGATAAGTTTCAAGTTTGTGCATACAGTAATATCGGATATTCTCGTGTTTACATACATACGCACACACACACATTCATACAGCACTTCACGCCAAAATGACGTTCAACAGCGAGGTTAGAGCGACTAGAAGTGACCGTCATTTTTATCTTGTTACTTTTTTGTGAGACCTCGAGCCCCAACCGCCTGTTATGTCCTCTGCATTCTACGGAACACACTCTGACCAGCCCCATCCTAAACCAAAAACGATACTGTACCCACCATGCAGCATTCTAATAAGCTAATGACATCAGCAACCGAGTTTTCAGTGTCTAGACGACACCTTGAATCTGGAAAGTTTCGAGCAAAGTTTGACGACAAAACCGACGTCCATAATTGCAAACTTTTGTACATGATTTCAGCCACAAATCAAACCTGTAAACGTCTGGGTTTGATACATGTTATAAAGGAGTGTTCTGTTTGCAATATTTCAAGTTCTCAAGTTGTTTTTCTGTACTGCCTCTCTTACAGCTTTGTGATGAAATTGGTTAGGGTGCAGTTGTCCGTTTACAGGGTCCTTTGTCATTCAGTTAACTTCAGATCTGCTTCACAAGCAAACCTGATCCTGTCTGCACGGTCTCTTTGACTACATTTTAGCATCCTCCAAACACAAGAACACTGCCACATGTTTGCAACATTTTATTTGGCAGCGAAATTACACAACTCTTATCTGTGCACACCTTTTGGCAGCAAGTCATATAAACTTACAGATTTACAATACCAATTTTCACCCATGCTCTAGTGTCAACACAAGAAAATTTCTCACCACCAAACTGCGACCGATGATAGAGTTGGGTCCCACCAATGGAATCTGCTTGTCTGTGATGCTCACTTTGGCCACACCATCCTCCCCAGCAATGATGTTACCAAGGTCGCCCGCATGTCTAAAAAGCAAAAATATGCTTAACCCACGTTTAAAGTACAGATGGCTACAAGCGCAAGGGATTTCACAGCTTTCACCCTTTAGCTGTTAGTAGCAGTTTTTGCTGGAGTCACGACAAAAACTGCTACTGACTGCCAAAGGATTAATAGAACAATTTAGGGTGATGGCAGTTTTAAAGAAAACAAGAAAGGCAAAGCCATTATGGCTCAAGTGTATGACCAATTTACATGCGTGACCTTTGTGACAAGGGCTGGCTTCCGCAGCAGCAAAATCCACGTTTTCTGAAAATGTAAGCATTTTTCACACATGTCAACCCCCCCCCGTGACCCTTGTGATGAGTCAACTAAATTAGTATGCATAGGAAGGTCTTATCAGCTATCTTTGTACCAAATTCGGCTCAAAATTTTGCAAAAATGTTGGCAATATCTACAATTTTATCAAAAATCGGCATTTTACACACATTTGCCAGCCTCTTGTGACCCTTGACCTTTCCAAGGGGTCATCCAAATTAGTATGCATAGATAGGTCTTACCATCAGGTATCTCTGTACCGATTTGAGTTTGAAGTTGTGAATAGTATTTGAGAAAAAAACATCTTTTGTCAAAATAAGGCTATTTTTTACCTATTTCCTGAGCTCTCATGACCCATGACCTTCCTGAGGGATCAACCAAATTAGTGTGCATAGAAAGGTTTCCCCATCAGATATCTCTGTAGCAAATTTGGGTTTAAAGTTGTGAATAGTATTTGAGAAAAAAACATCTTTTGTCAAAATATGGCTATTTTTAAAATCTATTTCCTGATTACTTCATGACCCTTGACCTTTTCGAGGGGTAATCCAAAATAGTATGCACAGATACATCTTACCATCATGTATCTCTGTACCAAATGTGGGTTTGAAGTTGTGAATAGTACTTGAGAAAAAACATCTTTTGTCAAAATATGGCTATTTTTCACCTATTTCCTGAGCTCTTGTGACCCTTGACCTTATCGAGGGATCAACCAAATTAGTATGCATAGAAAGGTCTTACCATCAGGTATCTTTGTACCAAGTTTGGGTTTGAAGTTGTGAATAGTATTTGAGAAAAAATAAATTATGTCAAAATATAGCTATTTCTGACATTTCCTGATCCCCTGTGGCCTTGACCTTTGTGAGAAGTCACTCAAACTGGTAGGTTTAGAAAGGTCTTGCCACAAAGTATGCTTGGGCAAAGTTTGAAGAATCTGGCTTGAATAGTGTCCGAGAAAATGCCAACGTTCAAGTTTACCACGGACAACGGGCGGATGACCACTGGCCCAAAACACTCACTTTTGCTTCGCACGTGAGCCAAAAATTAAAAAATTGAAACAGGCAAGCCTAAAAGTGGATTTCTGTGTGGAATAAACTCACACACAAATTCTTTTACACGAGTCCCATGTGGCATACATCCTAGACAAACTACTATGTATGCTGCAGTGATGGATTGGCTAAGACAATTCATAGGCAGTGCCTATTGAAGTTAGTGCAAAGAGGCAACAAGATAGTCCGGCACTGCCCTTGAGTTATCATAAATGATCCCTCCCGAGTGTACAAAGGGTCCTCAAGTCTGCTGCCAAAGTTGGCATGCGAAAAAATGTGTGGAAGCAAGCTGCAGATGATGCCATACCAATTAATTTTTTTCTGGTTCTCCAGCAGTTGAAATGCAAGTGACAGTTTATTTTTACCTGTTTGCATCAGTTGGACCTCCGTGAGTTTTACCTGCAGGATTGAAATGGGGCCCAGCAGACACACAACCTGTAATGCAAAAAGGGCATTGTAAGCAACTTTACAACCAACAAACAAATTGCAAAATCGGTGCTAAAACTGATGGGAAACTGTGACTGGTTCAATACTTAATGCATACCGAGTCCACCTACATAACCTGTGCATAGCCTAAGTACTATATTTAAATCCTGTCAGCATAAGAAATTAGAGCACTGCCTCTGTATGGTAGTCAACCATCAGCCATTAACACAGAAGCATGCCTGCTTCATGTTAACAGCTGGCTCTGACATTATTAGTTCATACAAAGCAAAAAGTTCACTGCATATGGTATTATTTTGAAACATGTTGCCACTCAACCCTCGTCAGCGTAGTTATTGGATTAAGGCCAAATAAATGTGTTGCCACTTTAGTGTCGCTGCCCATATCTTTCTAATCAAATATATTTAGTGCAACCATAAGCACAAACATATAACAAATATCAAATAAGCGAGACTAAAAATAAAATCTTGCCATTTGTTGCATCACCGAACTGGTGAATATGGAAACCATGCTTGCCAGGTGTCAATCCCTTTACCTCTCCCTCAACTTTGGTATCCTCTCCAGTCTGTGCACACAGAAAAATAGTTTATGATAAAAACCATGTACTGGCAACACATAGCTACCTACTTGGAAATACTGCAAACACAAGTAAAATAATACACCCTATGGTTCTGGAACGGGTGTGTGGAGGACTGCCTACTGGTGTTAGTGCAGTACATTTTTAATGCAAACAACCATCCTGATAGACTTCTGCATACACTTTTTGATTGATAGTTCAAGGGTAGTGCCAGAATAGCTTGGCGCTGCCAAGTTATTCTGGCACCACCCTAGAACGAAAATGGTGTATCTATCTCCTAATCTGTAATGTAAACTTCATAGGACATTAGGCAATTTTGAAAACTTTTAGCCCCAGGATGTAATGGGTTAACTATTTTCCTGTCGTTTTGAGAAAGGACACCGAGCGTGACTAACCTAATCAGCACGTCAGACCAAGGTGGCGCCGACTGTCTCAAGGCCGCGCTCAGTCATACAGATTCAATGCAAAGTTGCCTCGTATTGTGACTTTGCCATCACAGAAATTTGGAAATCCAAAATGTCACTCCGCTAACAGGTCAAATGTTTGTCGCATACATATACAGGACGTGCATATCACTGCTTTGGAGCCGAGACTTGAAAGTAAGCTTGAAAACACCAAACCACAAAACACGAGGCAGGCGTGACAAAAACGCACGGAATAAAATTTGTAAACCGACATTTGCCCCCCACCTGCGTGAAAGAGAGGGTCCCTTGCACACTTCCCACAAGGACGCAAACACCTTTGACGCTTGCCATCTTGCAGAATCCTGTCGTCTATGTTTTGTGGAACTGATATCAATGCCGGCGGCCAAGGTTCTTTCCAAGCACGAGAAATTTGCTACGTAACGCATCAACAGTGTCGTGTGCAAAATTTGAGTTGTTTAGAGTAATCTTTCCTTTATACAAGCAGACGACAAGCGTACAAAAGAATTTTTTTCGGCCAGGCTAGTAACTGCCAACGATCTGTCCTTCTGCCTTGCCGCGCGAGATTTTTGCGAGGAGTGAAAAAATAGCTTTAAAAAAAGCGGTTAGGACTATGACAGGCATGTACTGGCTATTGGAAATTTCGTGCAACTCGACCCAGGCCGTGGCCAAAGCCGGCGCCGCAGTCAGACTGAGTCCGTTTCAGGCGGCTAAAAGTCGGAGCGACTGAGACAACGAAGGGACAGCTGGGTCGTAGTGAGTTCGAGCCCCCGTCCCGACTCAGTGTGGTAGTTTCCAGGCCGGAAAAAAGACGAACTTGTTCGGCTGTAGCATGCTCGTTGTTGAAAGGTCCTGGTAAATGCGGCGATTCACATTAAGGTCGCCGGTACTAGGTAATAGCTACCCCTGTCCCCCATAACCCGCCTGTTTAGCGGAGCCGTCCATTATCACTGACTCCGCCGGCCGTGGACGCCGTTAAACCCCAAACTAATCAATCATCACAGTGCTCGTAATAACTAGGCGAGCTAGGACACTTCCAATGGCAATCCGGCGCAGCGTCACCGCCGCAGGTCATTCCGTGTGTCTATGCGAAAACATACTCCCTTCAGTCCTCAGATCTTTTATCGAACACCCATAAATGTTAATAAACAAAGAGTTTGTTTACATCTTTTCCCCCTCAAAATATGTGCATTTTGCCTACTTCAGTTCGAACCCTAGGCACGGTCAAAGCGCACATTCTTCTTACCGCATTGAAACACAATGGGACGAACCATAACCCACAAAGGAGTCCCTTCTATACGAGTGCCGTCCTCGCTGTCCGAATGGTCTCTACCTTTTGTCTTTGACCTGATTTTGATCAGTGTTGAATTATCTCCTATTGATAAAGTCTCGCAGATCTGCCAATGCGTCAGTGAGTTCTAGAAGAGGCGCAGGACTGACATACGCGTCATTGCCGATTCATTATCAAACGTCATTTGTCATGACGTAAGTTTTAGTAGTTTTTTAATTTTATATTTTAAGTGATATGAGTTTCACTTTCGCTTCATAGCCCGGCATGAGAAAATGGTGACAAAACTAGAACTTCACGGTACAACTTGATTTCGGTCAGTCTTGCTATAATATGTGTGAAAGCAGGTTGACTTTACCTAGCTATATGGCCATACTAAGTACACGGCTCAGTTGACCTGCATGCTCTTCTCAGTGAAAGAGCGTCGATGTGTGTGTGCGTGTTAGTGCGAGCGCGCGCTCCGCCAAACACTACTGATCTCCAAGAGGCATAGATCCTCATGCGCCTGGAGGGCGCATGAGGATCTGTTCCTCATGGAGGTGTGTGTGTGTGTGTGTGTGTGTGTGTGTGCCGTGTGTGTGTGTGTGTGTGTGTGTGTGAGAGAGAGAGAGAGAGAGAGAGAGAGAGAGAGAGAGAGAGAGAGAGAGAGAGAGAGAGAGAGAGAGAGAGATGAAATGAAATGAAACTTTATTTCTCAACGGATGAAGTAATTAGCACGTGTGCCATTTTTCATACTTGCCGTTGCTACTCTATAAACACAGGATAATAATTGTAATAATAATAATAATTGTAATACTAATAGTACAATCAAGAGAGAGAGAGAGAGAGAGAGAGAGATGATGAATCTTTTTTTATTCAGGATAAAGCCATTAGGCAACTCACTGCCTGTCTTACAAGCTGTCCTGTAAACAAAAGAGAACACAGCAGGAAAAGATTGATTGTACATTGATTGATTGTACATTGCTTAACGTCCCGACAGCAACAAGGCTTTCTCAGGACGTGCCTGCACTGCTTGTGAAAAAAAACAACCAACTAAACAGAACATTGAATGTATGTCGCCAGCCGGTCAAACACATTAAATAAACCTAACACATGGGGCCTAAATAAAGCTAAGACCATTTAGCAACACACATCCAATATCAAGAGCTACAGGCAGTGCAGACAGTAGGGAGAGTTTAAAAAAGGCAAATACAGGTGAATGGACCTCGGGTAGACAGAAACACATGCCCCAGAATAGAGAGAAAACCCCACCCTGTGGGGCTGACCAGGGTGACCCTGGGAACTAAAAAATACCTAACCCCACCCAAGTCCCCCAGGGCAGACCCGGGTGGGGTAGCAGGAAAAAGAAACATAGCATGCAAATAATAATAATAATAATAATAATAATAATAATAATAATAATAATAATAATAATAATAATAATAATAAGATGAGGAAACAAAACTACGGGGAAAAAAAAACACAATAGGGGAATCACCGAAAGGAGGGGAAAAAATGACAATGGAGAATTTGTAACTGCCTCCGATGCAAAAAGCAAGAGAACGAAACGCGTGCATAGCATTAATATTATACTCATCTAAGACAGTGTCATCTCCTGGAATTTGCCAGTTCAAATGTTCTAAAGCTGATGAACACGTTTGGCCCGCACAAAGCATCCAGAAGGTGGACATGGCACAGCCCGAACGGAGAGCACCATAACCAAATTGACTACATCATGGTGAAGAGACGCTTCTGGCAAACCAGTGTGAACATTGCCAAGACAAGAAGTTTTCCAGGAGCAGACATAGGAAGCGACCATGACTTAGTGATGATGACCTTCCGACTCCGCCTAAAGAAGGTCAACAAGCAGGGTCCCACCAGAATCAAGTTTGACCTCGAGAAGCTGAAAGACCCAGCAAAGAAACCTTGGGTTACAGCTGACATCTTTGTTCTATGTGACAAGCGTCGAGAATTAAAGAAAAAGAAATCAGAGGTAGAAGGAGCTAAACAATACAGGGAAATTAACCAGGATATCAAGAAAAGCATGAAAAAGGCAAAGAACAAGTGGATTGAAGATCAGTGTAAACACGTAGAAGAAAATCTGAACTTAAATAATAGCAAAAAAGCATACCAGCTGGTGAAAGATCTGACCAGTGTAAAACAAGGACGCTCCTCGATCATTCAGGACAGTGAAGGGAACTGTCTTACGGAAGACCAAGACATACTGAAGAGATGGACAGAGTACTGCTCAGATTTGTACAACCACCGAGCTGCAGGGGACCCAGGCATACTTGTCAACCCACCCGTGACCAACAATGGCAACTATCCCATCCTCCGAGAAGAAGTAGAGGCTGCAGTGAAGTCGCTGAAAAAAGGAAAGGCAGCAGGAGCAGACAACATCTCTGCAGAGCTAGTCCAAGAAGGGGGAGAAGACACGATAAGTGCCTTACTAACAATCTGCAATAAGATCTGGCAGTCAAGGGATTGGCCCACACCATGGACCCAATCACTTATAATAACTCTCCCCCAAAAAGGCAACTTTCATCAATGCCGGAACTATCGCACGATCAGTCTTATATCCCACCCAAGCAAAGTCATGTTAAAGATCCTACTGAACAGGCTAAAGCCACAGGCAGAGGAAATCATAGCTGAGGAACAGGCAGGCTTCAGACCAGGGCGCAGCACAACTGAGCAGATCTTCAACCTGAGAGTTCTATGTGAGAGATACCTCCAGCACCAGCAGGACCTCTATAATGTCTTTGTGGATTTTAAGAAAGCGTTTGACAGGGTGTGGCATGCAGCCCTTTGGTCCACCATGAAGCTATACAACATCAATGCTAACCTGATCAAAGTCATAGCAAACCTTTACAACAAGGCCACTAGCGCAGTCTGCTTCAACGGCAAAATAGGAAACTGGTTTAGGACTACAGTTGGAGTCAGACAAGGCTGCTTGCTCTCACCTACTCTTTTCAACATCTTCCTGGAAAGAATCATGACAGACGCTCTGAAAGATCATGAAGGAACTGTCAGTATTGGAGGCAGAACAATCACGAACTTGCGCTTTGCGGACGACATTGATGGCCTTGCAGGAACAGAGAAGGAGCTAGCTCAGCTGGTGGAAAAGCTGGATAGTACAGCCATTGCATATGGGATGGAAATCAGTGCACTGAAATCATGGTTGGAGGCCAAAAACTGGAAACAGTTAAGAAATTCAAATACTTAAGAACCATTGTGACAGATGAGGGATCAAAACCAGAAATACTGTCCAGGATTGCGCAGACAACAACAGCACTGACAAGATTGAAGACCATATGGAAGGACAGAAACATCACACTCTGCTCCAAGATCAGACTGATGCGCTCCTTAGTCATCTCAGTGTTCTTGTATGCCTGCGAGTCATGGACCCTCACAGCAGACCTTGAAAGGAGGATACAAGCCACTGAAATGAGATGTTTTCGAAGGCTGCTTGGCATCTCATACAGAGATCACATCACAAACGAGGAAGTGGGAAGCAGAATCAGGCAAGTGGTATGGGCATGTCACGCGTTCAGCAGGGCTTGCCAAAACAATCCTGCAAGGCACTGTGCAAGAAGGACGAAGGAGAGGAAGACAGAGGAAAAGATGGGAGGACAATATCTCAGAGTGGACAGGACTGAAGCTGGGCGATTCGCTGACAGAGAGGAATGGAGGGAGCTGGTTGCCAAGTCATCAGTGGTGCCCCAACGGTCGGCAAGACTACGGGATATAGATATAGATAAGACAGTGTCATAGAATCAGCAGCATCAATAGCGTATAGTGACACCGACAAGATGATCAGTTAGCAAATGTATGGAGAAAGAGAAAATATTTGACGTTTACGTGTTATCAGCACTATTATTCTTATATGGCAAACTGTGAAGTCACGCTGATTGGAAGTGAGTGTGCAATGCACGTTTAAAATGGGTTTTATCGGAAAATGATTTAATGTTTAATGGCAATGAGTTCCAGACAGAACAACCTGAAAATAGAAGGCTTGACTTGTAGAGATCTATCCGTGGGCGGGGTAAGTGAAGCAAGTCATTCCTCGTATGTAGTTGATGCCGAGGGCTGAAGTTAAATATCATGCGCAGATATTCCAGGGCTTGATAATGAAATATTTTGTGCATGAGGACACATTTGTTAAATTTGAGTTGTTCCTTCAGTGTAAGCTGGCCAAGGGATTTTATTTTCTCGTCCGTGGAAGTAGTGTTAGGAATAATTAACTGAACGACGATACAGCGAGTTTAGTTTTTTTTTTTTAATGAAGTTCACTGCATTCGTCCCACAAAGAGGACGCATAGTCACAGTGGCTTTTAATGTGTGCGTGAAAGAACAATGTACAGCACTTTGTACTAAGAATATGTTTAAGTTTAGAGAGCAGAAATACATTCCTGGACAAGGTTTTGCACAAATTGTCGATATGCGGCGACCAGTTCAGCTGGAAGTCAATTACAACTCCCAGTAGGCGGTGCCTGGATACTTGTTGGATAGGTTTATTGCCAAGTGACAGTTTCAGAGGGGCAGGATGTAGCTGACGCTTTTGGCGGGTTGTTATCAACATGCTTTTGGTTTTAGAAGTACTGATTAGCATGCGATTTTGCGTACACCAATCTGACACTTCATCGAGACTTTGCTGAAGGATACAATTTAGCGTCGTTTCACGTTTGTCTGATGCATGCAGCGTTGAATCGTCAGCAAAGAGTTCGCATTTAACCTCATGATTTGAGATGGAAAGAGGCAGGTCATTGATGAATAAAGAAAATAAAAGAGGCCCTAGGATAGATTCTTTGGGGACTCCGTGCCTCACTACACCTTCTTTCGAATACCTTCCGTTTGTACACCTTCTGTCGGCGGTTACTGAGGTAGGAGGAGAAAAAAGCTATAGAGTTCGAATCAAGCTTATATACTGAAAGTTTCTTTAAAAGAATGTTGTGATCGACTAAATCAAATGCTTTGGTTAGGTCCAGAAAAATTGCACTATTTAATTTGGAATTGTTTATTGATGAGAGCCAAGAGTCGACAATGTGAACGAGTGCAGTATGACATGAGTGTTTAGGTCTAAAACCAGACTGAAGAGATACGAGTAGGTGGTGATTCTCCAAGAATTGGAGTAGGTGCTTATGAACGTGTCTTTATAGTGGCTTCGATAATAGTGATAACACTGAAATAGGACGGAAATCGTTTGGACTTTTGGGATCTGTACATTTGGGAATGGGGACAACTTTAACATCTTTCATGGCATCTGGAAAAATACCTTGCTTGTGATAGAAAGGTTGAACACTGATAAATGTCAAGGTGTCAGCTGTGTATGGAAGGGACAATTTCAGTACCATGTTGTTTATTCCATCCAGGCCACACGATTTACTTGTTAGAGTAGAAATATATTTACCTACTTCAAACACTGTCATAAGAGGTATGGAGAATGACGCACCTGTTGCAGACTCACAGTGTGTGCGCAGTTTATCAGAACAACTGTAACTATCAGTGCCACTGGAAAAAAAGACTGTACAAGAGACTCAGCAATATTTAAAAAGTGGGAATTGAAGTCGTCTGGAGTTATGCCTGGAGAGGTAGCAGCATTGATGGAACTCCTCTTCTTTGTAAACAAATTGATTGCATTCCAGACGCTTCGGGTATCTTTACCCTCTGCGATACCTTTTTCCGCAAGTGTTTTCTGTGTTTTTCTAACTAAGGATTTTACAAGATTACGTTGTTTCTTAAAATCCGCAAACTTTTTCTGCCGTTTTAAGTCATCTCTTTTTTTCATTGCGTGAATGATGTCCTTTGACAACCAAGGCGGAAGGGTAGGGTGTTTAACGCGTTTAGTCCTTAGTGGGGCATGTTTATCGAGGACCCAAAGAAATAGCTTGTACCAAAGCGAGAGGGCTTCATTGGGATCATAAGTGCTATAAATAAGGTGAAAGGGCGTGATTGAGAGGTCATGAAGAAAGTCTTCTTTGTTGAACTTTGTGTAAGACCTGTATGTGATGGTAGTGTGGTGTTTGTGCTGGGGTCTATCACGTTTAACTGAAAGATTAAAACAAGTAGGAAAGTGATCGCTAATGGCAACATTCGGCATGTGGACGTTTTTGACAGCAGGTGCATCTGTAGTGTAGATGTGGTCAATCAATGTGGCGGATGACAAAGAAACTCTAGTGGGAGACCCAACCATCTGCTACAGGCCAAATAATGAGGTGGTGCAAATCCACGCCGCATTAACAGTCTTCAGCAGGTCAATATTAAAATCGCCTAGAAGGTGTATGTATGTGTTGTGACGTTGTTGCAGCTTATCCATCATGGTGACAAAATCATCATACCATGAGAATGTGGCTGAAGGGGTGCGATAAATAAATCCAATTAGTGTGGGGGAAGATTTGTCACATTTCAATTCAAGAAATAAACTTTCTACGTGACAAGACTCTAAATCCATGCGGCGGGTAACGTACTGGCGGATAGAGTTATGAATGTACACAGCTATACTGGTATGACCGGGGGGGATGATGCGGCATCTCTACGGAATACAGCATAGTTATGAATGGAGATCGAGGCGTCACTAATATGTTCCCTGAGTCTAGACTCAGTAAATCCAAATATACGAAAGGGTTGGGGTTGTGAAAGTAAAACAGTGGCGTCGGGCACTTTGTTGTAGTTAAATCATGATAAACGTTAAGGTAATCCGTAAATCATGCTTATTCAGCGAACACTGGTGTACATGTGGGCTACAGCCGCTACAGGCAGGCATGATGAATCAACACGTGGGGGGGGGGGGGGGGAATGTTTACAAAAGTCAATTAAGAACAAATGAAAACTTTGGAACGCTAACAAAGTTAAACAAAACCCAGGAGAAACTACAGTGCTGAAAAATCAGCTCAGTCTATCGCTTTCGCTGCAGACAACGTCATGCCCCACGCGGGGGAAATTAGGTCGTTACGTTCTGTAGGCAAATGAGTCACTGAACGTATACCGTATCTGCGATATATATATAAATATCTAAACTGGCTCCTTAGCGTCACATCCCACGTAGGGGAAATAATGTTTTTGATATGTTCTAAAAAGTGAAATAAATGAGTCACTGGTCGGAGACTGTATAATATACAATACACACACTGGCTCCTTCGCTATACCAAGAAGAGTTCCTCAGTTTTGATAGAAATGAAAATGCAGGAAGATAATAATCGTCACCATTCACAGAAGAAAAATTTGTGTCACGAATTAAATTCAAAGTGCTATTTGATTTAAAAAAAACTATATATTCAATGTCGGACACTAAACATTTTGCCAAAATGTCAGATGCCGATTTCATAATTAATGAGAGGTAAGGTCTGTGCCACATTGAGTGACTCTCTTTCCGTATGAGAGGGAAGGTGTGTGCCACACTGGTTGACTCCGTCGATTCACAATAGAGAAGCAAGGGAGACAACCCATGTGGACTTATAAATACGACATTGAGACATCATGGTACGCCGCGCAAGTTGTCTTCGTCGCTCCGCCAGAACGAATCAAGGGAGACAACGAGCGTGGGTTCAGAATGTCACTTCACTCAGTCAAGGGACGAACTATAGACGACACCGATTGTGCCCGTCGAACCACTGGTGAGAATCGAGAGAGGCAACCAGTATGGGTTCCCACTTAAATTCACTCAGACGAGGGTCTCATAGTGCCGCCCATGATACTCTGGACAGGGGATGTAGCCGTACCGGCCATGGCTAGGGGCAACAGGTGGCACAGGGAAAGCAACACTCCAAGTGGCAGGATCACAGGAAATTTTGGGGGAAGGGGCCACGGGGTAGGAAACACGCTGATTGGTCATTGACTGGGGTGGATAATGTGGGGTGGGGAGGATGGGTACTTTACAGTTGAGATCAATGGGCAGGTGACCGTTACGGTGCAAGCCTCCTAGAGGCGGCATGGGGGGGTCCGTATTGCAGGCGGTCGTCACACATAGTTGGCCGCAGCACAGGCTGGTGGGCAGAGCTAGACCGCATAGACGGCAGGGATGCACGAGCTGTGGACCGAAGGTTGAAGGCAAGTCGCGAGGCCCCCTCAGTGCTTGGATGGAAATTATCATTCTGTCTGTAGAGCAACTTACGTAGGGCCCCACCACGAGACAGAAACACTGGCACGTTGTCCATGTACAGAGCCCTCGCCTGATCACACGTCGCCATCAGGTTCCTGTTGGATGGATGATGGCGCTGTTGCCGGGGTGTCGACCAAAAGCAGGCAAAACAGACGACATTTTGACGGAGGCGCATGGAAACTTATTTTTTTTTACCAGTTTGAGGAGGGCGGCCCAGGTGTCCACACTGATCACTTCAGTCGGCGTTTGCATGTGTTGATCCCGACATGCTATCTATCTATCTATCTATCTATCTATCTATCTATCTATCTATCTATCTATCTATCTATCTATCTATCTATCTATCTATCTATCTATCTATCTATCTATCTATCTATCTATCTATCTATCTATCTATCTATCTATCTATCTATCTATCTATCTATCTATCTATCTATCTATCTATCTATCTATCTATCTATCTATCTATCTATCTATCTATCTATCTATCTATCTATCTATCTATCTATCTATCTATCTATCTATCTATCTATCTATCTATCTATCTATCTATCTATCTATCTATCTATCTATCTATTCTATCTATCTATCTATCTATCTATCTATCTATCTATCTATCTATCTATCTATCTATCTATCTATCTATCTATCTATCTATCTATCTATCTATCTATCTATCTATCTATCTATCTATCTATCTATCTATCTATCTATCTATCTATCTATCTATCTATCTATCTATATCTATCTATCTATCTATCTATCTATCTATCTATCTATCTATCTATCTATCTATCTATCTATCTATCTATCTATCTATCTATCTATCTATCTATCTATATCCCGTAGTCTTGCCGACCGTTGGGGCACCACTGATGACTTAACAACCAGCTCCCTCCATTCCTCTCTGTTTTCTGCCATTCTCAGCGTATCGCCCAGCTTCAGTCCTGTCCACTCTGGGATATTGTCCTCCCATCTTTTCCTCTGTCTTCCTCTCCTTCGTCCTCCTTGCACAGTGCCTTGCAGGATTGTTTTGGCAAGCCCTGCTGAACGTGTGACATGCACATACCACTTCAGTTTGCGTTTTCTCACAATGGCTAATAAGTCTTCATAGGGCCCGATGGCTTGCCTGATTCTGCTTCCCACTTCCTCGTTTGTGATGTGATCTCTGTATGAGATGCCAAGCAGCCTTCGAAAACATCTCATTTCAGTGGCTTGTATCCTCCTTTCAAGGTCTGCTGTGAGGGTCCATGACTCGCAGGCATACAAGAACACTGAGATGACTAAGGAGCGCATCAATCTGATCTTGGAGCAGAGTGTGATGTTTCTGTCCTTCCATATGGTCTTCAATCTTGTCAGTGCTGTTGTTGTCTGCGCAATCCTGGACAGTATTTCTGGTTTTGATCCCTCATCTGTCACAATGGCTCCTAAGTATTCGAATTTTTTAACTGTTTCCAGTTTTTGGTCTCCAACCATGATTTCAGAGCCAATGCCACTGGCGTTATTGGTCATCAGTTTGGTCTTCTCTGCACTGATTTCCATCCCATATGCAATGGCTGTACTATCCAGCTTTTCCACCAGCTGAGCTAGCTCCTTCTCTGTTCCTGCAAGGCCATCAATGTCGTCCGCAAAGCGCAAGTTCGTGATTGTTCTGCCTCCAATACTGACAGTTCCTTCATGATCTTTCAGAGCGTCTGTCATGATTCTTTCCATGAAGATGTTGAAAAGAGTAAGTGAGAGCAAGCAGCCTTGTATGACTCCAACTGTAGTCCTAAACCAGTTTCCTATTTTGCCGTTGAAGCAGACTGCGCTAGTGGCCTTGTTGTAAAAGTTTGCTATGACTTTGATCAGGTTGGCATTGATGTTGTATAGCTTCATGGTGGACCAAAGGGCTGCATGCCACACCCTGTCAAACGCTTTCTTAAAATCCACAAAAACATGATAGAGGTCCTGCTGGTGCTGGAGGTATCTCTCACATAGAACTCTCAGGTTGAAGATCTGCTCAGTTGTGCTGCGCCCTGGTCTGAAGCCTGCCTGTTCCTCAGCCATGATTTCCTCTGCCTGTGGCTTTAGCCTGTTCAGTAGGATCTTTAACATGACTTTGCTTGGGTGGGATATAAGACTGATCGTGCGATAGTTCTGGCATTGATGTAAGTTGCCTTTTTTGGGGAGAGTTATTATAAGTGATTGGGTCCATGATGTGGTCCGATCCCCTGACTGCCAGATCTTATTGCAGATTGTTAGTAAGGCGCTTATCGTGTCTTCTCCCCCTTCTTGGACTAGCTCTGCAGGGATGTTGTCTGCTCCTGCTCCCTTCCCTTTTTTCAGCGACTTCACTGCAGCCTCTACTTCTTCTCGGAGGATGGGATAGTTGCCATTGTTGGTCACGGGGGGGGTTGACAAGTATGCCTGGGTCCCCTGCAGCTCGGTGGTTGTACAAATCTGAGCAGTACTCTGTCCATCTCTTCAGTATGTCTTGGTCTTCCGTAAGACAGTTCCCTTCACTGTCCTGAATGATCGAGGAGCGTCCTTGTTTTACACTGGTCAGATCTTTCACCAGCTGGTATGCTTTTTTGCTATTATTTAAGTTCAGATTTTCTTCTACGTGTTTACACTGATCTTCAATCCACTTGTTCTTTGCCTTTTTCATGCTTTTCTTGATATCCTGGTTAATTTCCCTGTATTGTTTAGCTCCTTCTACCTCTGATTTCTTTTTCTTTAATTCTCGACGCTTGTCACATAGAACAAAGATGTCAGCTGTAACCCAAGGTTTCTTTGCTTGTCGGTGTTTGCCAAGGATCTCACTGGCTATTTGGGTTACAACAGTTACGACATGCAGCACGCTAAAACAATGTGCGGTGCAGGAGGCTGCGAGTCGAGCCACGCCATCAATTCAGCAATGGACACGCCCGGCATGCAGATCTTCAGCAGAGGTACAGTCGGTGATACAATTTTGCTACCCACCTCTCGCAAGATCGAATCACCTATTGGCACAGCAGGGACCCCAGGCCAAATCCTCTCTTTGGTCAAGACATCAGCGGGGATAGGTTGATCCTGATGTTGATCATGCTTGGGGCGGCACGTGTTGCTGAGCGATTCCATGCCTATATTTTTTTACCTGGACGTTTGTGCAGCAAAGCGATTGGACACAGGCACGGCGGCGACTAAAACGTCACGGTATGAGGCTCGGTCAGTGTTGTGTGCGGGCTGGGTCGGCGAGGGAGTGGAGGGAGTGAGTCCTGAGCTTTGAATGGATAACGGGGAAGCCATACCCACTGAGGGAGTCTTGGCTAGGTTGATGGCAGGCGGAGATTGGTCAGTGGGAACGGCCCCTGTCGGGGCTGAGAGGAGGTCAGTGATGGACCAGGTGTTACGATTGTGGTTGTGTTGTCCTGTGAGAGCATGCATGTGTTAATCGTAGGAAACGATCCGATGTTTATTTGAGCTGTGATGGTTACGTACGTATTAAGTACCTTTTCAGTGAGATTCTTTATTGTTCGTCCATGAAAGCGGTGTTGGCTTTGCTATGATATGTTAATTTTAGTACGGAAGCTTTTAGAAAAGTCGTACAGAGAAGAGCGGTCGATTTTTGTTTTGCGTAGATTAGTTGAGAATGAACCAGAACGTTCGAATCAGGGTCGCGCTGTCTAGTGACATCGTACATGTGACGTCAGAAGAGTAAGAAACATTTCGCTACTTTGTTTTATAGACGAGTCATAGTTGTTTACTGCTCGCGTGAAGTTGGCAGCCAGTCAGTACGGTTTTTGAAAGATCGTGTAAGTTCTGGAAGATTCCGACTAGGTCGTGAACTGCCTACCATACTTTTGTGAGATGTCATTTTACATTAGGATTTGGAGCTGAATTGAGCAGCCGAATTTTTGTAGCTTATTGTAGTTATTCCAGAAAATTCTTTCTTTATTAATATTTATGAGTTTCAGTTACGGGTTCCATTCTGATTGGTTGCGTTGAATGATTTTTTTGGATTATTCTAGAAAGTTGTCTTACTATATAACGTTGGTGCTAGGAAAGCGCGGATGTACATTGTCTTGCATTGTCAGTTTTAGAGACACACAGTTTATCGTAGGTACGTGGCCCGTATAGGGTGTACATTGTGAGAGACACAGCGTAACAGTGGTGTACGTCGTGTGAGGAACTTTGTGTCGCCAGTGTGGACATTTGCAGAAGAGACTTAAATTTGTATCGGTGTTGGTGCATTTGGAAATGCATTGTGTGGAGATCGCATCGCTGAATTAAATTATTGTTGGAACTGTTACTCCAGTATTGTCTACATCCTTAAGCCACGTGTGACGGGTTGCAGCTGAATGAAGTTTATTTAAAAGAACCTTACGTGCGTGCGTCTGGTGTGTTTATCATACTACGACTACGACTCCACCACGTAACACCAGGCTTGGTTGACAACAGGGAGTGCCGTCCACCTGTGCATTTGTCATCTGCTTCTTGGAGGGCTGGGAAGTGGAGAGAGAGAGAGAGAGAGAGAGAGAGAGAGAGAGAGAGAGAGAGAGAGAGAGAGAGAGAGAGAGAATGACGTAATATTTAGAGTATTATGTCAGTGTCTGCGTGGTGACGGAGTTGCCTCTTTCAAGTTACGTCACCGCCACTGTCTGACTTTCTCTAGAAGTAAAGTTTTTTTTTTTTTTTTAGTGTCATAAGGCGAGCTAGGACACATCCAATGTGATAAATCTGTCACGTTGGCCTGTTTTGGGTTTTCCGGATTTTCTGCGGCAAGTTCCGAGTGTCCTCATGCGAAAACATACTCCTTTTTCCTAAGAGCTTTTATCGAACACCCATAAATGTTAAATAAACAAAGTACCTGGAGTTTGTTTACATTTTTTTACCCCTCAAAATATGTGCATTTTGCCTACTTTCGAATCTTGTCAAAGCGCACATTCTTCTTACCGCATTAAAACAAGTTATGTCGTTTGAAAGCCACTTCTCTCCCTTGCAGTAATTTGTCCTTCACCCTAGCGTAAACGAACAATCAACGGCAAAAAACTGCCCGAGGCAAACCTAGGAATTTGTCGATAACCTCCAAATTTGGTCTTCTGACGATTTGGATCAGGAGCACCACATAAATGTGCATCTCTGATTGGTTCAAATGTATTTCCGAGTCTGTTTGGCTAACTTTGTGTCGGATACAACTCGCACCTTGCAAGTATGTTTGTTTTTTCGGATTACAAGCTAAAACGCGTTGTTTAGATAAATCAGCAGAGGAATTTAGTCAACATGACAGACAGAGTGAGACTGAAGAACGTGTATAATCGTAATATACAGGAAAACATAACTGCCTGTGTCCAGAATACCCGCACAAACATCATCTGCAACTGTGAGTCGTTTCGAAAAGACCTGCGGATTTTCGCAGGAAGGTGCTCTAACGATTTGCATAATGTGCAAAAATCAAAGATACATAGGTCGAGATCGAAGATTTTTATGATTTGTTTGTGAGCTGCTTGACCTTGGAGCAGAAGTGTGCATTCATAGAAATCCGAAACTCATGATTCTGCATGCAGCGCTCATTAGAGCACTGTAGATATGAACGATTTAGATTCAGGAATATCACGTCTTTCGTCTGTTGTAACATCTGAATATGTTGGTCTGATCAGAAACTGTACATTAATTGTGAGACGCGCTGATCACTACTGACGAAACGTATGCATACGTGAAAGCAAACACTTCATTATCTGATCTTCCATTGTAAAAAGATCAATGTACACCATACACGTATTTCTTTCCCTTGTTCAAAGAGGCTAAAAAGTGCACTGTGAACGTTCTGAAATCGTGTAAGATGCAGCTGTCATTGTGATGGTGTAGGTGTGATTCAGCAGTAAACCAGTATGGTCCAAATTATAACATGCAACCTCATTAGTATGGTATGTGTTTTACATTTTCCACAGCAATCACCATGAGCATGCAAAATGGGTGTGTATGAGGTGTGATGTGGACAGGTTGCTTTTTTTTTTAAAGCTGTATGCGCGTTTCATGAACTAACTGATTTATATATTGTCGGACATACAAGATGTTTAAATACTTTATTTACGTGTGGTAAATTATTATGTTTTCATTACGAATTCAGCCTCTCCTATTTTAAGTAATGCAACAAATGGTTATGGCCTGTGCATGCAATGAACACAGTGCAGGGGCATGTAACTAACTAGATTGCAGCTTCTGATGCTTTAGGAACAGCACTACTCCTCAAAGCTGACAGATCTTGTTAAAATGGTTTACTGTCACCAAGCAGTTGTGACATTAGTGCTTATTAACAAACTGGACGTGATAAGTGTGCAGGCTGAGTACAACAAGCAATACATACTAAGCATGCAAAACCGAAAGGATCGGGGTGTAGGTCATAGTACACACAGGGTTTCTGGAATGTTTGCATGTCTGCACTGCATGAAGGTTTTATCGTGTGAAAAACATAAGCCAACGATTTCAGGTGACATGTTAGAGCTGTGTATGATGGGGGAAAAACGGCACCTTGCTGAAACTTGTTTTTGCTGTTTTCTCAAAATTGTAATTTTGGGGGTTGGTACATACTGCAAAAACAAATATCTGAAAATGTACTTGTCAGATGATAGTGAAAGTTTACACGGAAGTTCACAGATGGGTTTATTATGGAATGTCAATGCCGATTGTTTAATTTCAGCTTGGTTTGGGAGCTATGAATAGCTTCCCTTGGCTAATATACTAAAAAAAAACAACCAAAAAGACCAAAACCAGAACATTTATATAAAAATATTTTTTTCTTCAAAACAAGGTAAAATATTCAAAATCAGCATTGACATTCCGTAATGATGATATCAGTTGATATTTTGACCAAATTTGGCTTTGCAGAACAATCAACGGTAGCGGAAATTTGCTTTCTTATCAACCAGGTGTAACGGTGTTCGTTGCCATGGTAACGGTGAGGATACCTGACTAAATGAGCACGTTTGAGCGTTCAGGAGAGACAAATACTGATTCTAATGATATACAATAAAGCATATGCCCATAAACCCAAAAAATTGCGCTGAAGTGTCCTAGCTCGCAATTTAAAAAAAAAATCCTCATCCAGAATAACTGATTTGGGCGATCTCATCTATACAGTATTTCAGTTCACACTGAAATGAACGACACTCTGAAATAACTCTTAAACTCCCAGAACTAAATGACTCCCATTCCAAAGAATGGAAGTCATTTAGTTCTGGGAGTTTAAGAGATAAATACTAGAGAGAGAAAAAAACACAGCGCCTAGCAGAAAGTGAGCCAAAAGTTTTTCACTGGCCGGGAAAAGGGGTGGGGTGGGGTGGGGGGGGGGGGGGGGGCAGATAACATCAGTTTCTAATTATACAGTCCGGAAATAGACTTTCACGTTCCACGAAGTACTACCAGGACGTAGTTCACGCCGCACGGCAACGAAAAGCTTATAATAATAATAATAATAATAATGAATGGTTCTTGTATGGCGCAACATCTGTTTGTGGCAAAAACTCATTGCGCTAACACACGCTTTCAAACATGACGTAGACGATATGAAACATTACAAATACTGAAATACAACAGGACCACGGATCTACAACTGAGGAAAAGCAAGCTGGAAGAAGTGAGTTTTAAACTGAGCCTTAAACTCAGAGAGAGTAGGGAGATTTCGCAGACTGGCAGGCAGCGAGTTCCAAACTGAAGGTGCAATGAAGCTGAACGAGCGTTCACCAACAGTTTTTAAGTTACGTTTCGGAGTCTGGCATTCATGCTTCGCTGACGACGACCTGTTCTTCGATCAGTTGACAGATCACAAGGACTGGAAATTGCAATCACGAGAACACAAAACAAAAGTGATAAACAAACCCGATGACGTCACTTATCAGTCAAGGCAGATTTTATGGCAAACCCCCTCCTCCGTCTCTCTGAACTGGTCATATCTATCTCAAACCAAAGTTTGTTAAATGTTCTCGGCTGTGACTTTTGTTTGAGGCGGGAAGCGTCAGTGTATTTGGCAGTGTGATTGTTTATTATCAGTACTTTTATTATCAGTTTTTGAGGAATTTTCCGGTCAAAAATTGTCCTAAAGAACACCACACGGGAACTTGATTACAAGCCAGTAACGATTCTCGCATCTGTCCTCGGTAATGACTCCAACACCTCACGGCGCTTGCTCGATTACGCTGACTAAGGGAGTAAGGACTTGGAGAAGTATTGAACCATCGGCTATCCGGGGCACTGAAAGGTGTTTTTTTGTTTTTTTTTTTTTAAATCTGTTTTATCTGTTTTTATCCTGAGGCAAACTCATCAAACAGGCTGTATCGTATTGATGGGGAGGGGGGGGGGGGGGGAGGGGTACCGGCTTCTGTGAATCATTCAGGCTGTATTTTGTATCATTATGGTCATGACAAGTAAATTAATTATGCGTTTCAGTGATCATAAAAATGAATGTATTCAGGTGCATGGCCTCTTGATGACCTTCTTTATGTCTGTCAGTACGTCAGTGGTTACGAAAATACAACTGATGTACGAGGCATATCGTTGGACCCTGAGGATCTGGCGATGCTAGCCAGAAAAGGTTCGTGAAGATTTCACATGCATGACCGACTCATTAGACTCCAATTTCTCAGATTGAATGGGCTCCTGAGGATCTCAGAGTATGCATGACTGACTTCATAAGGACTGTACATAGGGGTCCATGGATAGTAGCTTTGACTAATGCAAATCCAGGTAAAGGTATTGCCACAAAATATCCTTGGGCCAAATTCAAAGACTCTGGCTTGAATAGTCTCCGAGAAAATGCCAATTTTAAAGTTTACTACAGATGACGGCGGACGGACGACAGCCGACGGACGGACGAACACTGGCCCAGCCCAGAAAGTAGAATCACTTTTGCCTCGCACCTGAGCCAATAATGCTGCGCATTGGCTTTCGGGGTCATATGAAAGGTCAACTTCCACCGACGTCATTTGTCCTTGAGTAAGCTGAGACTGAATGGCACGGTTATTTCGAAGATTATTTCGACTTGTCTAACTACGTCTGTAAAACGTTAATTCACGTGACTTTAATTATTGGCCGGGGTCAAGGGCTCTCTGACTGAATCAAAGGGTGGGGCCCCCAGGGAACGAGTTGCGTTGGTGGTGGTTGGAACTCTTACAGCGCCTCCCCCGGGATCCCCCTAGTCTAGGGCCTCTTGGCCTTTGTGAGGCACCCTCGTGTGTAATCCCTCCGGACTAGCATAGCATCCCTCTATCCCAAGACTGCCCGTGCGTGGTCCCCGGCCACCTCCTCTCCGAGGTGACCCCAAAAACTGGGCAGCACTAGCCCCCAAGCTAAACAAGGCGGATCTAGAGGAGAGAACATCGAAAATAAATCATTGTCCTGCTGCCTTGCAGGCCTGGCCGCTTGGCTGCGGAAAGGCTAAGGGATGAAAACCCTGACATCAAAACCCCCATGTCTCCGGGGAAGGTTTTTGAGCCAGAGACTAGGACAAGGACAGTCTGATATAAAACCTACGACCCGAGGACCTCGATGCCACCATCCCAGCTTGCTAGGCCATGGCAGACGAACCAAGGGTTTAAAGGGTGGGGCCAGTACTGCGCACACTGCACTCCACCAAAATGCTCCACCGCGAAGGCTTTAGGAAACGTTCACGGACCATGACACTGACCATTCCAAGTCCTGTAGCGAGGGGCGAAACGGCAGGTGAAAGATATCACTGGAAGCCGCAGTCTCAAACCTGCCTGCAGGCGGTTCAGGATATTGGTCGCCTGATGTTGACCTGGGGATGATAACGTCACTCGGCACACCCTGAACGACCAAGCAGCCTTCTCTAGGGACAGCACTGCTTGCTCCACACGGAGAGGGGCCTAGAAAAGGTGGCCTAACCAATGCTCGACCCCTCGCAACCCCAGCTGGCTAGCCGGCGGTCAACGGGCATCTTCTCCTGCGGTCAGAAAACAAGAAAAAACAACAGATCCACTCCCATGACGACCACGACCGGACTCAACGTTGCATGCTGGAACATCCGAACCATGCTCGACACAGCAGACCGCGGACGCCCTGAACGTCGCTCCGCCCTCATTGCTCATGAATTGTGGAGGTTAAACATCGACATCGCCGCGCTCAGCGAAGTACGCCTCCCGGACGAAGGCAGCCTCCAAGAACTTGGCGCTGGCTACACCCTCTACTGGTCAGGCAGGCCTGCATCAGAAAGACGACTCTCAGGCGTGGGCTTCATGGTCAAGACCTCCATTGCGACTAAGCTGGAAAACCTACCAACGGGTCACTCCGACCGCATCATGTCCATGCGCCTCCAACTGAGACACCAGCAATACGTCACCCTTCTCAGTGTGTACTCCCCAACCCTCCTGGCAGAGCCTGCAGAAAAAGACAAGTTCTACACTGACCTGCGCAGCCTCCTACAGAGCACCCCTGCAGACGACAAAGTCATCATCCTTGGCGACTTCAACGCCAGAGTGGGCCATTACTCTGAAGCCTGGAAAGGAGTCCTCGGCAAACAATGCGTTGGGAACAGCAATGACAATGGCCGCCTACTGTTGGAGTTCTGTGCAGAGCAGCAACTTGTCATCACCAACACTACTTTCCAGCAAAAGGACAGTCGAAAGACCACCTGGATGCATCCTCGCTCCAAGCACTGGCACCGTATCGACTATGTCCTAGTACGAGAGGGACCACAGTGATGTCCTCCTCACCAGAGTGATGCCCAGCGCAGAATGTCACACTGACCACCGCCTTGTCCGCTGCAAACTTTGGCTCCGCCTCAAGCTGAAACCCAAGAAATGGGGCCCCTCCAAGAAAAAGCTTGATGTTGCCAACCTTCAGCGTGACGATGTGAAAGCTGCCTTTCAGACAGATTTGCAGCGCATGCTCAAAGACACAGCTGATCCAGCAGACTCCTCCCCTGAAACACTCCGGGAACAACTGAAAACTGCTATTGCAAAATCCTCTGCGGAAGTCTTGGGCTTTGCTAGAAAGAGGAACAAATACTGGTTTGATGAAAACAACGTAGAGATCCAGGAACTTCTAGCAAAAAAAAAAAAAAAAAAAAAAAAGAACCGCCCACCAGGCCCACCTAGCCCAGCCTTCCTGCCCTGTGAAGAAGTCTGCCTTCTGCCTCATCTGCAGCAGTCTCCAGCGCAAGCTTAGAGAGCTCTAGAACGAGTGGTGGTCCAGACTCGCACAGAGGGCCCAGCTTTGCGCTGACAACGGTGACTACAGGGGCTTCTACGAAGCACTGAAAGCAGTGTATGGCCCCAGGCACCTGGTTCAAAGTCCCCTTCGAAGCGCCGATGGACAGGCACTCCTCACAGATAGTACGTCCATCTTGAACCGCTGGTCGGAATACTTTCAGGACCTCTTCAGCGCTCAGCGCACTGTTCAAGAAGCAGTCATTTTCCAAATCCGACATCTCCCAGTAAAAGTTGAATTGGACGAACCGCCCACCACTTAAGAGACCCTCAAGGCCATCCACCAGCTCAAGAGTGGCAAAGCAGCAGGCATTGACGGAATCCCGCCAGAGATATGGAAACATGGCGGCCCAGCACTGCACAACAAACTCCACGACCTCTTTCTCTGCTGCTAGGAGAAAGGAACACTACCAAAGGATCTCAGTGAGGCAGTCATCATCACCCTGTACAAGAACAAAGGAGAGGTCTGCCCGCTCTAATTATCGTGAAATTACCTTGCTGTCCATTGCCGGGAAAATTCTCGCAAGGCTCATCCTTAATCGGCTGGTACCTGCCATCGCCGAAGACCACCTCCCAGAAGACCAGTGTGGTTTCAGAGCCAACAGGAATACCACCGACATGGTCTTTGTACTGAGACAGCTTCAGGAGAAGTGCCGCGAGCAGAACAAAGGGCTGTACGTAACGTTTGTCGACCTAACGAAAGCGTTTGACACTGTGATCAGGCAGGGCATGTGGCAGATCCTGGAGCGACTTGGCTGTCCCCCAAAGTTCCTCAGCATGATCGCCCAGCTCCACGAGGACCAGCAAGGCCAGGTCAGATGCTGATGACGCTGCCGTCGTTGCACACACAGAGAGAGCCTTGCAGCGCATCACGTCCTGCTTCGCAGATGCAGCCCAGCTCTTTGGACTTGAGGTCAGTCTGAAAATGACAGAGGTCCTTCATCAGCCGGCACCCAAGGAAGAGCATTGCCCTCCCCACATCACCATCGGCGAGTCCGAACTGAAGTCTGTACACCAATTTACCTACCTTGGCTGCATCATCACGTCAGACGCCAAGCTGGACAAGGAGCTGGACAACAGGCTGGCAAAAGCAAACAGTGCTTTCGGGCGACTATTCAAGCGTGTGTGGCACAATCAACAGCTGAAAAAAGGCACCAAGATCAGCGTGTACAGAGTTGTGGTTCTCACCACCCTGCTGTATGGTTCCGATTACTGGGCCCTCTACCGCAGCCAACTACGCCTCCTCGAACGCTTCCAGCAGCGCTGCCTGCGTACCGTCCTCGACATTCACTGGAGTGACTGTCATCAACGTCGAGGTCCTTGAACAGGCGAAACTGTGAGCATCGAGGCTTTGCTGCTGATAATGTTCATTATTATTGTGATTATATTTTCACACGTTCACTATAAATAACTAATAGACAAGTCTTGTTTTTAAAAAAATGTTGGGCATTGACTTTCTGGGTCATATGAAATAGGTCAACTTCCACCGATGTCATTTGTCGTTGAGTAAGCTGAGAAATGGCACGGTTATTTCGAAGAGAACAAGGTAGGCTAGCTGTCAGTTTCCTGCCAGCTCATCTCTTCCTCACATCAGCTTGACTCGCTCAGTTTTGCATTCGGCCCCCTGACAACATAAAGTCAAGTCGATTCGAGATTAGTAATGAGCTGATAAAATTAAGTGCAGCCTGAAAGCCGGATCCGAAGGGGCCCATGAATCCAGACTACAGTCCCATAGGGTTCCGTGGATAGTAGCTTTGACTAATGAAAATCCACTGCGCCACCGCGTGCGCGCAAGCGCCCATACTAAGCTCAAGACAAAATACGTACTTGGCACAAAGATATCTGGTGGTAGGACCTTTCTATGCATTTTACTTTGGTTGACCCCTCGGAACGGTCAAGGGTCACAAGAGATTGGGTAATAGTTTTTTTTTTAAAAAGCCATATTTTGACAAAAGATGTTTTCTCTCACTCTTCACAACTTCAAACCCAAACTTGCTACAGACTTACCTGATAGTAAGACCCTCCTATGCATACTAATTTGGATGACCCCTCGGAAAGGTCAAGGGTCACAAGAGATCAGAAAAAAGGTCACAAATAGCCATTTTTTGACAAAAATTGTTATTGTGAAACATGTCTATTATTTTTGGTCGAATTTAAGTTTTTTATCAAAATTTTTGCAAAACTTTTCAACTAAATTTGGCAGAAAAGTAGCTGATGGTAAGACTTTCTATGCATACTAATTTGGTTCACTACCTGTACTTAAAAAGGTCAAGGGTCATGAAGGTTAACAAAAGTGAAAAATGTGTAAATGTTTAGAAAACATGGATTTTGCGGGTACAAATGCCAATTCTATCTTTATGTTATGTTAGAACGCTTGAACACATGCTTATTTCAGTGACTTGTTGAAAGGTCAATATCACAAGGTCATTAATTGTGTGGATCGTTCATGCACGTGAGCCTTGAGGGCTTTGCCATTCTTGTTTTTCAGGATTTTTGCTAACTTTTCAACCAAACCCAAACTTGGTAGAAAGATACCTGATGACAAGGCCTTTCTATGCATACTAATTTGGTTCACTACTCACAAAGGTCATGGGAGGTTGACAAAAGTTAAAAATACGTACGTTTTGAGAAAATATGGATTTCGCAGGTACAAAAGCCAACCCTTTCGTTATGTTAGAACACGTGCTTATTTCAGCGACCTGTCGGAAAGGTCAATGAGGCTCAATGGTTAGATTAACTATGTTGATCGGTCATGCACGTGAGCCTTAAGGGCTTCGCCATTCTTGTTCTTAAAAACAAGACTTGTCTATGAAGTTATTTAAAGTGAACGCGTGAAATATAATCACATAGTCGTGTAATAAATAGCTCAGCTGATATGATCTCGTTATCTACCAGAAAATGAAACACTCCGGCGTGGATTCAATTTTTGCTGTAGAAAACTCGCCGCAGGCTGGTTTGAAATTTCATGCGTGCATAATGTGCACAGCTCAGATCATTGGTACCTTGGGCTCTTTGAGTAAAGGAAAGTATATTTCTGCATAACAAATCAACCTAACAAAGATTTGTCAGTGCAAAAATGTACACAAAAGATGTAAGAAGCAAACGGATGCAAATATAGAACAATCATCGAGTTGTTTAATGGTTTTTGTGAGCGCCTAAATTTCGAAAACGCACGAAAACTCGCAACCATTTTGTTACATGGCAACATGTTTCTGCTTTCTATGAACAACTGTCTTTCCTGATTCACCATATGTGTTGTTTGGTGCTTTTAATCTACAGACCATAGTCTCTTTTGTATATCTGTACCTCCATTTAGGCTATCCATGTACTTACAATGCAATAGTGACGTAATTAATATTCCCTTCTGCTCATAACGCGTCGTGTCACTGACATCCATTAGCAGACGACAGGCCTCATCAACAAAGCACTAATCCACACAACGTCAGTGCTTTGTACTGGCAGAAGAGGATATTTCATACAATAATTATTGTGTTTTTTGTAAATACCCATGTTTGGTTATGGTTGACCTAGAGACACTGAACCGAGTTTCGCGTACCTGATGAGCGGAAGATCGATCTTTTCCGACTTCAATTCAGTGTTCACGCGTGACGGTCAAAATGCGCCACAAGGGATCCAACAAACACACACAACTTCGACGTAAGCAGTTAATGTGCGAAAAGTCACGTGCAGAGATATCCAGAGAGAGCTCTCTTGATCTCTGGTCACGTGATAGGCAAAAATCGACCACGAGGTTTGACGGCGTGCGTGATGAGCGGAAGATGATGTTACGCCCCAGGCTGTGCCGCGCCCCAGCTTGTGTACAAAGGGTCTGCCGGCCTCGAATTAATCACGTGACCAATGGAACGCCTTGGGGTGTCCGATGTGCACACTTACAATGGCCGACGGCGGAACCGCCAGTCTGAAAGTCTGATGAAACTGATAATACAAAAAATAATGAAATCTAGTTGTGTTCTGCTATCAATTCACTGAAACACTGAAAGGTACTTTTTAAAATTCATACTGATTACTTGTGTTTTTTTCCGAGTCCCTTCTGTTTTTTTTTAAACAACTTCTTCTATCAACTTATGATTTTCATTTAGTAAACTTTGCTTGTGTACAGCCTATTGTTGGGTCCCCACTATAGCCGTATATTTCTTTATGCAAGGTGAATTCGTCTGATATTTTTGTGCATGTTGTTTGTTTGCACACATTCACTGTATCACACTTTTTTCCATTGCTTATATCCAATTACCGTGAATTACCATGAATAACACAAAAAAACACTTAAATCGTGATTTAGTAGCCCGCACAGATTTAATTTAAACATAACATCTGTTGTTTTTTTTAAAAAACAAATAGCAGCAACTTCCTGTACATTTTGCTTTCGCAAAAACATGGCGCCGCCCCAAATGATCCACCAGTCACCAAGGGGCAAGCCACCACTACGAGACTTATTCGAGACCGGAAAGTTTTTTTGTGCACAGGGGCGCGGCACAGCCTGGGGTGTAGCAGAAGAAATCGCAGAGCGACCGAGAATTCTTCAAATTTCTTCTCTTTAATTCTGATGATCGATAGCCGTGGCAGACATTTCTTTCCACAATAAAATGACAGTTCTGAGATTTTCGATAGCCGTTGCAGATATTTTTTTCAACAATAAAATGACAGTTCTGAGCTTTTTGATCGCCGTGGCAGACATTTCTTTCCACAATTAAATGACAGTTCTGAGCGTTTCGATAGCCGTGGCAGACATTTTCTTTCCACAATAAAATGACAATTGTGAACTGTGATTTTGAGTTGTCTCATTACTCTGTTTCTCGTGTCTTCGGGTTATGCGCAGAAGATGCGGGGTACACCTTTTAACACTTTTTGTGTGCTTCATCCATCAGATGACTATAAAATAATAACTGTAAAAGTATTATCATAGGCCTTGAAAGTATCATGTATGAATTACATTTTTTTGCCCCTGATGTGATTACTTCGCAAACTTCAAAACTACCATCTTCTGCGCATAGGGCGGTGTCCCTACATTTTGTTTAATGTTTTAAAACCACCTTTTCCGCTCATATGTCTGGAATTGCTTAATAACAGGTAGAAACAGTATTTCTGATGAATCCTTAGTGGTTTTTGGACTGTTCATCAAATTCTGTGACCTTGATATATCACCCAAGGACACCAAGTTATGCCGGCGCAGAAGATACCCAACACCAGTTCTCATTCACCTCATTTAAAGTCACTTTTAAGAGATCTTCCTCCGTAAAGCAAATTTCCAGAAAGTGCTCACGCTAAATTATATATTTATATCCTCAAAATGTCTGTCAGTCAATTTTGATTTTGGCATGGTTGTGTAACACAGCTGGTACCCATGATCTGAGCTGCACACATATACACTAAACCTGCGACAGTAATTAACAGCGGAGCGGCGGTGTGCAAATTCACTGGGAATATGCTACGACACACTGACGGTTACTGGAACTGCCCGTTTATATTGAATATTCTTCATGCCACCTGGCACCTGAAAAATAGCGACATTGATCAGTGTGCCTTTTATCATGCAGTGATTTTAGTGCCGTCATTTGAAATGACGCGAAATGTGGGTGGCGACTCAATGTATGACGTAAAATACTGTGTTACCTATAGGGTAAAATAAAAACCAAAACTGTTGTTGCAAGTATGAAAATAAAATTAAATAAGATAAGTTAAATTAGACCAGATACATAAGAAACTACAATTGAAGTGCTTCAGATACCTGCCTGTGAGTTGTTTACAAAGGCATTAAATGTGGTTGTTAGTGAAAGATATTGACATAAAAATGTATAATCGGAAATGTCGTCGACATTATTTTGGACCCCTATCATGTTTTGAGGTCACCAAAATGAAAACTAGCCCTTTGGCCGTCTCTGTGTCAAGCCCCGCGTTTTTATTTCAGCAGAATGTGGCAACACAAAAACTGAGGAAAGCATGGCGAGAACTGGAGACCCAGCAGTTACGAATCCTCCGGGACATTCGAGTGGAACGTAATCGCCTAAAAGGCGCTTACTGTACTCCCTCCGTCAGGTGAGACAATAGCCGAGACAGAAAGAAACGCGCTTCGGCAGAACAATTTTTTTGTTGTTGTTCTCTCGAAGCGTGTTGCTTTCTTTCTTTGTTATATCCTTGCATTTCACACACTTCGGTATCCATTGATGATATTCGGCATCCGCCTCCTGTCAAAGGCGTCTTGCATTGCCATTGACCCTACCCATCATTGGAGCGATGAATTCAATCCTCGGCCGGCAGTTAGAAAGAGGAAGCTTCAGGGTCCCAAATCCAGCGAACGCAGCGCTACGGTAATTCGTTCGTTCCGCCGGAACGAACGAATTACCGGTGCGCTGCGTTAAAATCCGCCTGATGAATGATAATCACAGGCGGATTGCAAGAGGAGCCAACGCCCACAGCCATATGGTGCGAGATTTAAAAAAAATAAATGTGTATCTTGTATGTGATAAGTATATGTATTGGGTTCGTATTGTATCGGAGCAGACCTGACCTTTTCCCCTGGCGTGATAATAAAGTATTCATATCTTATTGTTTTTAGGCGCATCCTTCAGATGACGGACACTGATGACACGGAGGGATCACCGTTTGCAAATTGTAGTGCTGGTTTTTGCTTCAAAGCCAATGGAGATCTGAAGAGAAGTATTAAATCTTTACGGCGAGATCGACTCAACAACTCGATTACAGGTGATTCTGATTTTCTTGAGGACAATTGGCAACAATTACAATCACACATTTCTGGCTCTTTTATTTCAGCAAAAGTGAGTATGGAATAGGTCATCGGTCATCTGTTCGTCCGGCGTCCCTCATCTGTCTGGAGTAAACTTTAACGTTGGCTTTTTCTCAGAGACTTTTCAAACCATAGACTTAAAACTGGGCGCAGGATTATGTGGATATTCTATATGGACTAATACGAGTGACCTGCATCAACTGGTCAAGGTCACATAAAGTCAACAAATAAGTAAAAAATCGGCATATTTTGACAAACCTCATGTTTTCTCCAATACATGTATTACTTCTGGCTCACGTGTGACGCAAAAGTTCTGGGCCAGTTGTCGTCCGTCCGTCCGCCGTCGTCCGTGGTAAACTTTAACGTTGGCATTTTCTCGGAGACTATTCAAGCTACAGTCTTCAAACTTGGCCCAAGGATACTTTGTGGCAAGACCTTTCTAACCATACCAATTTCAGCGACCTCTCACAAAGGTCAAGGTCACAGTGGATAGGAAATGTATCAAAAATAGCTATATTTTGACATAATTTATTTTTTCTCAAATACTATTCACAACTTCAAACCCAAACTTGGTAAAAAGATACCTGATCTAAGACCTTTTATGCATACTAATTTGGTTGATCCCTCGGAAAGGTCAAGGGTCACAAGAGCTCAGGAAATAGGTTAAAAATAGCCATATTTTGACAAAAAGATGTTTTTTTTTCTCAAATACTATTCACAACTTCAAACCCAAACTTGCTACAGAGATATCTGATGGTAAGACCTTTCTATGCATACTAATTTGGATGACCCATCGGAAAGGTCAAGGATCATAAGAGCTCAGGAAATAGGTGGAAAATAGCCATATTTTGACAAAAGATGTTTTTTTTTCTCAAATACTATTCACAACTTCAAACCGAAATTTGGTACAGAGATACCTGATGGTAAGACCTATATATGCATACTAATTTGGATGACCCCTTGGAAAGGTCAAGGGTCACAAGAGATGGACAAATGTGTATAAAATGCCAATTTTTGATAGAATTGTAGTTATTATCAACATTTTGAGAAACTTTTCAATCAAATTTGGCACAAAGGTAGCTGATGATAAGACCTTCCTATGTATACTAATTTAGTCGACTAATCGCAACGGTCAAGGGGGTTTGACAGATGTGTAAAAACTGATTAAATTTTGAGAAAACATGGATTTTGTTGGTGCAGAATTTTACTTAATGTCACACATGTGTTGTCAAATACTATTTTTAACTTCAGTGTCAAACTTGGTACATATATACCTGACGATATGAATTTTTTGTTATGCATACTACATGTGTATAATTTGCCCCTCTGAAAAGGTCAAGGGTCATAACAGGTCAACACTGAAATGTGTGTAAATGCCTATTTTTTAACAGAATATTAGTTTTTCCTGGCATTTTTGCAAAATATTCAATCAAACGTCGCACAAAGGTAGTTTACGATGAAATCTTCAATGCCTACGATTTCCGGAAATCAGAGTTAAGTCAAAATTGCAGGTCATTGTTTCGACGAAAATAGTTGATTTAAAAGCCCAGTTAAACATGCGATTTCTCATGTTTCCCGCGCTTTTAGATCCACTATTTTCGTCGAAAAAAAAGTGTTGTTTTACTTAGATCTGATTTCCAAACAACGTCTATTCAGCTTGTACCATGCGCATGAGGATTCATACCAAGAAAAAAATGTATAACTATTGTATGACATCAACGCAAACGTGACTGGTGCCACTGGGTTTAGTTACTGTTTCTCGTCTTCCGGCAGTTCATAAGAACCGCCACTCCACGTTGACCAGTGCCTACGGGGTTGATTCCAACACCAGCGTATGCCAGCCGACCACCTTGGCTGATGACACTGAAGGCAGTTTCGCGGGAGATGAGATCGTCGCACCACCGCAAAGCGTCAAGAGCAGCAAGGTCTTTCTTTAACCTGCTCAGCCCTGAAATACTGCAGCAGAATGCGCTTCCACAATGATAGCTCAGTGGTAGTGCCATAATATTTTTTCTCGTCGTTGTCAGTGAGTCAGCCGTGAGATTTCGTTTGCAACGAACGACTCCCAACCACGAACGATAGCGAAGTCATGGCGGATTCTATTATAAGCACAGCTTATATTATAAGCACACACAACACTCCGAATATCTCCAAGAGGCATAGATCCTCATGCGCCCATAGGCTCAGGGCTCATGAGGATCTATGCCTCTTGGAGATGTTTGGAGTGTTGTCTATGCTTCTGGTACACATAGGTTATCCGCCAGGACTTCGATCTCGTTCGTTTTTGGGAGTCGTTTGTAGCAAACGAAACCTCTCTAACCTGTCTAACCTCACTAACGTCTCTATATTTTGACGTTTAATCTACTTCTACCCAGCGTATAATAATCTCTACTCAGGCTTGAACCTGTCCTAGATATAGTGCAAGTGCAACATACTTTGCCCTAAATTAAAATATTCTTGACAGTTCATATAATGCAAAATATGATCATTCATGCCACAAGAATGCAGATTACACTTGTGAAATATGCAGGTTCCATTTAGCACTATTTTCTGTCTTCTCGTTCGTGACAAACAAGGATCAATCAAAACATTTTTGCGTCTTTCTGTCTTTCTTGATTGTTTACTTGCATCAGTTTTACACGCTTGTCTTTTGGTCTGGATTTTATAGATTTTAAGGTCCCGTCACAGCGTGGGAAATTTGTCAGGGTTTAAAGTTGGACCTCAGCGGATCCGCCATATGTCAAGCTTCAACATTTCACCCAATAACAACGAAAACAGGGCCAACTTTCTAGATCCCACCCCCTCGTTCACGGTGAGGCAGGTGCAGCGACAGCTGGGTCTCCACAAGCGCATGCCAGATTCGGCCCAGGGCGGAGGAGTGGACGTGACTTCAAAGGAGGTGATGCAGTTGGAGCGAGCCATCACCGTTCTGCAGATGACCATGAGGTGAGCTTACGTGACTGATCAGACGGTCATGACGACTGATATCAGTAAAGCTGTGTGTTGCGCATTGGTCTCTTGTCGTTTTGGACATGTACTGTCCGTTGACCCCTGTAAATTCCTAAATTTTGGAGTTGTCAGCTAACGGCTATGTACCAGTGGCAGGCGATGGATCGACCGTGATAATTCAAGGGTAGTGCCAGATTAGCTTGGCGCCTGTCGGTCGATCCATCGCCTGCAGTAGTGCGTCGGGGCCATTTTTCCAATGTCTGCAAGATGCAGAGATCTGTATCAGAGATACTCCTTTCTGTCTGCGACGTGTCTGAAGATCTATGCCTCCTGATGTCAGTCCCTCGTAACATCTCAGTTCCTCCGGTGTAACTGAGAGAGATCATGAACACAGGTTTTTCTCTAAGATGAACGGAAGCTTCAAGAAATATATTGTTTAACACATTCACCTTTGATATACCAAAGGGGATCTGTCATGCTAGTTCAATGGTTAAGCCGGATTTGCTTGGTGCCTTCCCAGTCGCCAAGTAAAATCTGGCAATATCCTTGAACTAGTCATGCATGGTCGGTCTATTTCCACAGCTGAACTTTATATGTAGTCTTTATAGACGCTTCCATAAGTCTATTGCTATAATAGTAATAGACTTATGACGCTTTCTATTCTGACATGCAGTATGATATTGACAGGCTTCTTCTAATCAGTTGGTAGAAATGAGTGACAGTAAGGGAAAGTGACTAATGATATAAATATCTCAAACTCCCAGATCTAAATGACTTCCATTGTATAGAATGGAAGTCATTTAGTTTTGGGAGTTTAAGAGATAAACGCATCATGCATTGCTAGCCACCCCGTTGCTGACACAAGCTTGCTGGAGTCTTACGGGGAGAAGGCAGAGGAAGGTGCTGCTACCCCCCGGAGACGTCATTGTGAGGCGTGTCAGCTAGTGCTTCGCTCTTCGGAGAACATTCCTGTGCGAGAAACTGTTCACTACAATAAGCCGCGCTGGCAGATAGCACCTTCAGGGCGCCTGGTACCGTCCCCGCTCAAAAGCATGAGCATACCCTTCTTGAAGTTCCAACGGAAAAGTGGGTGTACATGTGTGTCTCTTCTTTTGTCTGGTTGTCTCTCAAAAGCAGCAGCAGCAGCGTCAGCAACAACAACAAACAAAGAACAATAAAATCAACAAGAATAAAGCAATATAAACGCAACAGCATCGATCAGAGAATCAAAAAATGCTTGTTGAGATCAAAGTTTCACACCAGTGGCAGTACTCGTATTGCAGAATCTTTAGATGAGCAATGCGTAAACATCGCAGGATGAAGTCTTATCGACCCTGATAACTGAACTCATTCTACCCCAGACACACCACAGCAGGATAAGGATCCACCATGATAGTTCAAGGGTGATGCCAGAATAGCTTGGCGCCAAGCTATTCTGGCATCACCCTTGAACTATCATGGTCGATCTTTGTCCTGCACTGCAATGCGGTATTGAGAGGACAGGGGCAAAATTTAAGGATTTTGGTGTTGGGGTAGAATGAGTTAAGGCTAGCGCCCGATTAACTTGGCGTAAAAATCGCAAGAGGAAGTTTGATCGACCCCGATATAATAAGTAAAGGGAAGTGCTCGATTATCTTGGCAGGTATCCAGAAATTGAAAAGTCGCACGTGCTTGTTAACTTTAAACTCACAGAACTGAATGCCTTCCTAGAATTGAAGTCATCAAGTTCTTGGTGTTTAAGAGTTAAACTTACTGTAAATAAACCATCATATGAGTCATACCGTGATGCATAATCAGTCATAGGTCATCATACATGTGCTATGTGGTGGTCGTTTGATTCGATTTTGGACCTTACGACTCTAGGCCGTAGGTCCAATATCACATGTCAGCACACAGCAGTATTACTTGCACTACTTGTTATGTTCGGCGATAGTTACGATGATCATTGATATGCCGGTGTTCTTTTGCAACAGACTTCAACACCACCTTCTTGAACAGGCCGAGGGGAGACAGTTTGACCAGCATCAAAAGCATCCCGAGCCGCTCCGTGCCTTCTTTGTCCGTGCTAAACAAACTGTCCAGCAGTGAGCTAAGCTCGAACGAGCTCCTCAACCTTATCCTGGACTCCGCGCCCAGTCTGCCTATGACAGACAACTGTTCCACCATATCAAACCAGTCTTCCCGCAAGAAGGCAGGTGGCGACATTGCAAGTCATACGAAGTGAGCACAAGGTCCTCGGGCCGACATCAGCCGCAGTTGAGTTGACCCGCGCGGACCTACCGTGACCTGACGTCGTCCTGGGACCTTTTGCTTAAAGATGAACTTGTCCTCATCGTGTGCATGCAGCCACCGGTACTGTGAACAGTACCGGTGGCTGCACGCAAAAGGGGATTAACCCATTTAGCCCCACGGCGACATTTCCCTTGAATTATCATGGTCGATCCATCTCCTGCTGTAATTCGTCGGGGCTAAATGGGTTAAGCATATAATTTTGGTTGTCACAGCAAACCGGCATACAATTTCTTTTCAGTAATAGTAAAAAGCCCCGATCACTTCCAGAAGCTGCAAATTAAATCTCTGAAACTTTGTAGATTGACCAAACGTCCTCGCTGCGGGAGGAAAAGTGAACACCATCCAACAGCAAGAGGCATTGATCCTCATGAGCCCCCGCAGGCGCGGGGGCTCATGAGGATCTATGCCTCTTGCTGACTCCGCTTTGCATTCATGTTCTTTTACCGGCTAGGATTCTCTGGTCTTGAGTTATCAAAGATTTCAGAAACCAAAACTGCGTCCACTGCCAGTCGAAGGGTTACGACTACTAAGAATAAAAAGGAGACTAGCGAGAGGTTTAGACCCATCGTGTTCCTCGGCGGCTCATGAGGCCATGTACCTCATGCAGCTCGGTGGCGTTGGCCGTGTCCTGGTAGCGAAGGGGTTAAATTTTAATTCCTGCAGTCAATTTTTGGCTCACGTGCGATAGCAAAAGTGAGTCTATGTACTGGGCCATGCGTTGTCTGTTGTACGTCGCCCGTCTCAAACACCATTTTCAACTTCAAACCCAAACTTTGTACAAGAATACCTGATAGTAAGATTTTTCTAAGCATACTAAATTGGATGACCCCTTGGAAAGGTCAAAGGGTCATAATAGGTCTGTAAATGTGAGAGAAATGCCGATTTTTATTGGAATTTTAGTTGCTGTTGTCAAGTTCTTTTATTTTAATCAAAGTTGTCGCAAACTGTTCAATCAAAGCTGGCACAGAGGTAGCTGATGATAACTTTCAAAGCATTACACTATAGTTAACCCCTTGTAAAGGTCAAGGGTCACATATAGTTACCTAAACACTTGCTCATTTCAGTGACCCGTCGAAAAGATGAGGTCACAAATGTCAGAATCATGTGGCCCGGTCATACACATGAGCCATAAGGGTTTTGCCATTCGTGTAATTTCTAAATTGCATTTGTCTGTGTACCTTTTATTCATTGCATGCCATATTTCGTCCTCACTGTCGTGACTGGAGGTAGTACGCTTTTCGGCATCTTTTGGCGTTTTTACAGAACTTTTTAAATTCACACCTTTTTCAACAGCACGTGTTATTGATTCTCAAGAGCACTGAAGCTGCATGGTGTGCCTCTTGCTGTCCGAGTCGGCCCCATTTTAATTACTGGACTGTTTCAATTTCACAGACTACAAAACAGCTCTTATGCATTCAGTTTGTGCATTGGTCTGTGAGTTGCATTTTACGGCCCCGAAACCATCGCAATGGCTTTACGATTTTCAATTTAAGCGGGGTTTACATAGTTCGCCGGAGATCTTTTTCGACCGTGATTGCTCAAGGGCAGTGCTTGATTAGATTGGCGCCTCCGGCGCCAACTTAATCAAGCACTGCCCTTGAGCAATCACGGTCGTATGCCTTTGTGCGTTGGTCTGTGAATTGCACCTTTTCACCTTTGCACATCGCAGAAAGGTCTAACTGACCACAGACCAGCAAACACTTGATCTTGCGGCGTGCAGGGAATCAGGAAAGTTATTTGATATTGGAATGAAATGATGACAAAGCTTTTACCGACTGTGACATTTGCTGTCACTACTGACACAATAAACTACCATTCAACTGTCTGCGGAAAGCAGTGACGGTACAATTAAACGTTGGCCCGCCGGCGCACGGTTGCCATCTGGCCGTGGAACTTTTGCTCACTGCCTGTTTACATTCTCCTCATTAAAGCACACATTAACAATATTTCTGTATTATTTGTAATTAAGTAATTAACCTCATTGTCACAGTGGCGCAGCCACTGACTGAGGCACTATTTAACTCCTTGACTGCCGAGAAGAAGTGACCACGATCAAACTGTAAGAGACATAGATCCTCATGAGCCACCGTAGTTGCGGGGGCTCATGAGGATCTATGTCTCTTGCTGAGACCTATTTGTATCCATGTCCTTTGGGCGTGCAGGTGTGGCTTTGAGGTCGTTGAATGAACAAAGACTTCAGAAATACAATACACGTTTAGTGGCAGGGAAGGGGTTAAGCAGACAGGGTCAGTGAAGGTCCCAGTGCGCAAAAGGCCATTGTGCTAATGTTAGCCGCTGTTGGCCAGATAACCTTTACGTATTGGGGTAATATTACAGCCGTCCGGAAACTTCAACGACGCTGTGGTGTCTAAGCTTGGAGGGTTCCACGCCGTATTGCCGGAGGTTATGCCAGCCTTGTTTCCGGAGCTACGCAAGCGACCCAGACACATCATCGCCACCAAGTATAGTATGAACATGCTGCGCACAAGGAACGTGAGTCGTTGGGGCAGATGACGTACACAATAAACACATGTGCAAATGCGCGCACACACTGAAACGAAATCACGCGCACCAGCGCAAGCTTACAAACTCTTGCGCCGGAAAAAAAAAAAAACTGCAGGAAAATAGCAATGCAGGAGTGCATTCATCCTGTAAAATAACATTCCCAGTGTTATTTTTCTAGGAGGAATACACTGCCTCTTCCAGGTTAATGAGTTCGCCCAGGAAATCTGCACTCCCCCAGGAAAAGAAGTCTTCCTACTTTTCGTAAGAGCATGACAACAGGTAACACTGCTTTTTGGGTGCATTTTTGTTCCAATTTAAAGTAGTATTCATTTTTGGCTCACATGCGATAGCAAAAGTGAGTCTGTGTAATGGGCCCGCATCCCGGCGTCGTCTGTCCGGCGTCTGTCGTCCGTGGTAAACTTTAACTTTGGCATTTTCTAGGAGACGTTTCAAGCCTCGTACTTCAAACTTGACGGCCCAAGGATACTTTGTGGTAAAACTATTCTGAACATACCAATTTCTGTGACCTCTCGCAAAGGTCAAGGTCACAATGTAAAAGGGGTTAAAAAAAATAGCTATATTTTGACAAGAAATATTTTTTTTCTCAATTACTATTCACGACTCCAAACCCAAAATTGCTACAGAGATACCTGATGGTAAGACATATCTATGCATACTAATTTGGATGACCCCTCAGAAAGGTCAAGGGTCACAAGAGCTCAGGAAATAGGTAAAAAATAACATTTTGATAAGAAATGTTTTTTCTCAATTACTATTCACAACTTCAAACCCAAATTTGGTACAGAGATACCTGATGGTAAGACATATCTATGCATACTAATTTGGATGACCCCTCAAGAAAGGTCAAGGGTCACAAGAGGTCGACAAGTGTGTATAAAATGCCAATAATTGTAATTATTATCAACATTTTTGGAAACTTTTCAATCAAATTTGGCACAAAGGTAGCTGATGGTAAGACCTTCCTATATATCCTAATTTAGTCGATTCATCGCAAAGGTCAAGGGTCACGGGGGTTTTACAGATGTGTGAAAATTGATTAATTTTGAGCAAACATGTATTTTGTTAGTGCAGAAGCCATCCCTTTACTTATTGTCAGACATGTGTAGATCGGTCATGGCTGGCTTGGCTTGACTTCGCGAACGAAGATTTTATAGGAGTTGCCCACGACGTCTGCAGGCTTGTTCGTGGCTGCGGAGGCCAATCCGAGACAGGCAGGTTCGACCGCAGTGGCTGCAGGGGAAGGTATAGCCAGGGTTCTGAGCTGCGGCATCTCTGTTTTTTCTCCTGAGCCGCTTGTCCTTAAGGCTAGCTCTGTGAGAGTCCTCAAAGGAGACAGCTGCCTTGTAAATGGTGGAGCGCCAGGTGTCACGGTCCGCAGCAAGCGAAGACCACTGGTGGTGGTCGATCTGGCAGGCACTAATAATAATAAATAATAATTACGGTATTTATAATGCGCTTATCTTATAATAATTATAACTCTAAGCGCACACTCACAACTCGCGCACGCATGCGCACGCTTTAGACAATGACTCACGTACCACAAACAGTGAAATACATTACGACGGTCAGCTTGGGGTGGGGAGTGTGGTGATATAGTGCTAAAACTGTTGAAAGAGGTGAGTTTTGAGGGCGGACTGGAAGGAGGAGAGAGAGTGTTTCTGACGGAGAGAGAGTGGGAGAGTGTTCCAGGTGGATGGACCGTAGACGGAGAAGGAGCGGGGGCCGAAAGTGTTAAGTTTGGTGCGAGGGATGTGGAGGCGGAGAGGGTCGGAGGCAGAGCGGAGAGAGCGGGAAGGTGTGTAGGGGTGAAGTAAGTTAGAGAGATAGGCAGGAGCGCAGTTGTTCAGGGATTTGTAGCAGAGAGACAGAACTTTGTATTGGATGCGTTGGGGGATTGGGAGCCAGTGACTAAGTGACTTCTTGAGACAGTCTTTGTATCTCTTCTTTGGTGCCCCTTTGTCACGGTGTCCAGTAGCAAGCTCGCCGAACAGGGTGATCTTTGGTAGGCGATGATCCTCCATCCTGGAGACATGCCCCGCCCAGCGGAGCTGTGTCCGCAGCAGCAAAGCCTCGATGCTCACAGTTTCAGCCTGTTCAAGGACCTCGACGTTGGTGACATAGTCACTCCAGTGAATGCCCAGGATGGTACGCAGGCAGCGCTGGTGGAAGCGTTCGAGGAGTCGTAGTTGGCTGCGGTAGAGGGCCCAGGACTCGGAACCATACAGCAGGGTGGTGAGGACCACAGCTCTGTACACGCTGATCTTGGTGCCTTTTTTCAGCTGTTGATTGTGCCACACCCGCTTGAAAAGTCGCCCGAAAGCGCTGTTCGCTTTTGCCAGCCTGCTGTCAAGCTCCTTGTCCAGCTTGGCGTCCGACGTGATAATGCAGCCAAGGTAAGTAAACTGGTGCACTGACTTTAGTTCAGACTCGCCAATGGTGATGTGAGGAGGGCGATACACTGTCTTGGATGCCGGCTGATGGAGGACCTCTGTCTTTTTCAGACTGACCTCGAGTCCAAAGAGCTGGGCAGCATCTGCGAAGCAAGACGTGATGCGCTGCAGGGCTCTCTCTGTGTGTGCAACGAGGGCAGCATCATCAGCAAAAAGCAGCTCACGAATCAGTTGGTCTAGGGTTTTCGTGTGGGCCTGCAGTCGTCTGAGGTTGAACAGGCTGCCATCGAGACGATACCTGATGTACACTGCATCGTCATCATCGAGGTCCACTGTGGCCTGCTTCAACATCATGCTAAAAAAAAGATGGTGAAGAGGGTCGGTGCCAGCACGCAGCCCTGCTTTACGCCGTTGAGAATAGGGAATGGTTCTGAGAGGTCATTGTTGAGTCTGACCTGGCCTTGCTGGTCCTCGTGTAGCTGGACAATCATGTTGAGGAACTTTGGGGGACAGCCAAGACAGCCAAGCCAGAAAGAAGAACAAAGACTGGTTTGACGAAAACGATGTAGAGATCCAGGAACACCTAGCAAAAAAAAGAGCCGCCCATCAGGCCCACCTAGCCCAGCCTTCCTGCCCTGTGAAGAAGTCTGCCTTCCGCCTCGTCTGCAGCAGTCTCCAGCGCAAGCTCAGAGATCTCCAGAATGAGTGGTGGACCAGACTTGCACAGAGGACCCAGCTTTGTGCTGACAATGGTGACTACAGGGGCTTCTACGAAGCACTGAAAGCAGTGTATGGTCCCAGGCACCTGGTACAAAGTCCCCTGCGAAGCGCGAATGGCCAGGCACTCCTTACAGATAATACCTCCATCTTGAACCGCTGGTCGGAATACTTTCAGAGCCTCTTCAGCGCTGAGCGCACTGTTCAAGAAGCAGTCGTCCTACAAATCCCACACCTCCCAGTAAAGGTTGAATTGGACGAACCGCCCACCGCTGAAGAGACCCTCACAGCCATCCACCAGCTCAAGAGTGGCAAAGCAGCAGGCATTGATGGAATACCGCCAGAGATCTGGAAACATGGAGGCACAGCACTGCACAACAAGCTCCATGACCTCTTTCTCTGCTGCTGGGAGGAAGGAACACTACCAAAAGATCTCCGTGATGCAGTCGTTATCACCCTGTACAAGAACAAAGGCGAGAAGTCTGACTGTTCCAACTATCGGGGAATTACCCTGCTGTCCATTGCTGGGAAAATCCTTGCAAGGCTGCTCCTGAATCGGCTGGTACCTGCCATCGCTGAAGACCAACTCCCAGAGGGCCAGTGTGGCTTCAGAGCAAACAGGAGCACCACCGATATGGTCTTTGTGCTGAGACAGCTACAGGAGAAGTGCCGCGAGCAGAACAAAGGGCTGTACGTAACATTTGTCGACCTAACAAAAGCGTTCGACACTGTAAGCAGGCAAGGCATGTGGCAGATCCTGGAGATCGGTCATACACGTGAGCCATAAGGGCTTTGCCTTTCTTGTTTAAATTAAATTTGGCACAAAGGTAGCTGATGATAAGACCTTTCTATGTATACTAATTTAGTGGTGTACTCACAAAGGTCAAAGGTCATGGGGTTCCAAAAAGGGGTAAAAAAATAGCCTTTTTTTTTTGACAGAAAACTTGGTTTTTTTTCTGTTTTTTTTTCCCCCTCAAATACTATTTCAACTTCAAGTCCAAACTTGGTATTAAGATATCTGCTGAGATATCTATGCATACTGATTTGGATGACCCCTCGAAAAGATCAAGGGTGTAAGGAGGTCAGCAAGTGTGTGAAAAATAACAGTTTTTGATAGAATTGTAGTTTTTAGCAAAGTTGTTCGCAAACTTTTCAATCAAACTTGACATAACACTGATGATAACACCTTTCTATGCATGCTAATTTGGTTGCTCCCTCACAAAGGTCAAGGGTGACGGAGGGTCGACAAATGTGTGAAAATGCATACATTTTGGAAAAAAACTCGTATTTCACTGGTACAAAAGCCAACCCTTTACTTATGTTTACACACATGAATACACAAAGGTAACACTTCTTATGTGGATTGGTCATACACGTGAGACATAAGAGCTTTTTGTCTTTCTGTGTTAATATTACAACGCGAAATCATGACAGCAACATCTGATCAGTGACCAAACATAATATGAACAAATCAGTTATCACGGATGGATGACAGCAGACTTTTTCTCCAGATGTATTTCTGTACCAGTTCAAAGTGTCAACCAATGTTCATTGATTCACTAATTCTCGTCCCTGGCCATTCTTCTTCTTTTTCTTCTGCGTCCGAATTTGCCCTGATACACTTTGAGTCCGGATGATGTAGTCAACTAGGCTGTCGGTTGAGGTTCCCCAGAGTTTTTAGTGTTGACGCTTGCTCCCTGCAGTCACGTCTGTCGGCGTAGAAGACTGAAAATGGGGCAGGTTTGCAGAAAATGTTCTGTCTTATCCAAGGCTCATGCCCACAATCACACACAGCATATTCGGTGACACCAGTGCGTCCCTTGTCATTAACCTGTACTTTCAGACACTTATGACGACAGATCAGTTTCTCATTAAGAAGTCTTGCAGTGTCCTTTGCCGACTGTGACTGCAGGGGCAGCACTTAAACAACGATGTTGCTGACGTCATTCTTAGATTCTGGTAATTGACGTCGACGCCGATCATAGTCCTTGGGGAGGGTAGCACGGCCACACTTTGAAGAAACGGCACAGACTGGTCAAATCGTGTGCTCATGCGTTTACACTAGCCAAATGTCGATACATAGTTTTGCCACATCGATCAAAAGAACAAGCCAGTACTGAATCACAATCTTTGATTTTCTTGAAAAGTTTATCTAGTCCGATTTGACCTACACTGCTCTGGACTCGACATTATTTTTAGCTTTCTTTTGACACTTCGGCATATTCTCCTTTGAACGACCCATCGTGCCAAAATGAATCGAATTTCAACAATCAGAATCAGATCTTTTTAAGTGTCTTCTGTTTATAGAAGGGACTTTTTAGAACGGATCGCGGTGGGGCGAATTTAGTAGCATGTCCCTGATGTCAAAGGCGGGCAGGCCTAAGAAAAACTCTGACAATTGAAGTAACAAGATAAAAATTACGTCATGTCTAGTTACGCTAACCTCCCTGCCAAACGTACATTTGGCACGAAGCGCCGCGCGCGCGCGCGTATGTGTGTGTGTGTGTGTGTGTGTGTGTGTGTGTGTGTGTGTGTGTGTGTGTGTGTGTGTGTGTTCATATGTATGTAAACAAGAGAATCTCTGATATTTCCGTACACACAAGCTTGAAACTTTGCGAATTACTTTATTAAAAGGGTGGCTAAGAGATGGCATATATTGTAATTGAATGTCTCATTGAAGACATAAACAACCGTTTATAGGGAGTCGGTTGACCCAGATCAGAGTCCGTAATTTTTGTCATATTTACTTGAAATTTTGGATATAGCGAGTTTGAAAGAAAGACATTGCATGAGTTCGTTAGTCAGCTTTGTATCCTTTCAACTTCTTTAGTAAAAATTAATTCTTTTCAGAAAAGAATTAAAATAGTAAAAAAAAAAACCCAAAAAAACCTTGACTTCTAGAGAAAGTCAGACAGTGGCGGTGACTAAAAGAGGTAAAACTCCGTCACCAAGCAGACATCGACATAATACTTTAAATATGACGTAATTCTCTCTCTCTCTCTCTCTCTCTCTCTCTCTCTCTCTCTCTCTCTCTCTCTCTCTCTCTCTCTCTCTCTCTCTCTCACACACACACACAGACACACACACACACACACACACACAAAATGAACATGCGCGCATCTCCAGGAGGCATAGATCCTCATGCGCCCGGAGGGCGCATGAGGATCTATGCCTCTTGGAGATGTTTGGAGCGTGCGCGCATGCACGGTTTATCACGCACACACACATCGACGCGCTTTCAGAAAAGCATGCAAGTGACACGTGTACTTAGTATATCATATAGCTATGTAAAGTTAACCTGCTTTGGCATAAATTATAGCAAGACTGAAATTGTACCTTGAAATTCTAGTTTTGTCACCATTTTCTCAAGCCTATAAAGCGAAAGTGAAACTCATATCACGTAAAAAATAAAATATAAAAACTAAAACTTACGTCATGAGAAATGACGTTTGACAAACCAATGACACGTATGTCCTGCGCCCCTTATAGAGCTCACTGGCGCATTGGCCCATCTGCGAAACTTTTTCATTAGGATTAGGAGATATTTCAACATCAGAATCAGGTCAAAGACAAAAGGTAGAGACCCTTGACAGCGAAGGCAGCTTTCATATAGAAGGGACTTTGTGGGTTATGGTTCATCCCATATTGTTTTAAAGTCAGTGACAGACCAATCAGTGCTGTATTCTACACATGTAAACCTACAGAGATCACATCACAAACGAGGAAGTGGGAAGCAGAATCAGGCAAGCCATCGGGCCCTATGAAGACGTATTAGCCATTGTGAGAAAACGCAAACTGAAGTGGTATGGGCATGTCACGCGTTCAGCAGGGCTTGCCAAAACAATCCTGCAAGGCACTGTGCAAGGAGGACGAAGGAGAGGAAGACAGAGGAAAAGATGGGAGGACAATATATCAGAGTGGACAGGACTGAAGCTGGGCGATTCGCTGAGAATGGCAGAGAACAGAGAGGAATGGAGAGAGCTGGTTGCCAAGTCATCAGTGGGGCACTACGGGATATAGATAGATAGATAGAAACCTACATTAACTTTTTGTGCAAAACGGGCACTGATTTTGGCTCAATGAGTTCCAGTTGTGCACTCGTAAACTATCCAGGAAGCAGATTCTTTCTTTCGGCGTGCTTTTCTCCTGGAAGTCTTATTTGCTGCCGTAATGGGAGTGTTAATTTCCGGGCACCAGTGTATTTTTCGTTCTGCTGAGATGGGAGTGTTTCTTTCCTAGGATAAAAAACCCACTCCCAGTGTTTTCTTCCTTGGAGCCTTTTTTTGTGCCTCCTACACCGTAGTGGGAGTGTTATTTTCCGGGCGCTAGTGTATTTTTTTTCCTTCTGAGATGGTAGTGTTTCTCTCCTAGGAAAAAAACAACACTCCCAGTGTTTTCTTTCTGGGAGTCTTTTTTTCCCTTCTCCTACACCGTAGTGGGAGTGTTATTTTCCGGGCGCCAATGTATTTTTCCTAGGAAAGGACCGCTGCCCTTCGGAGATGGGAGTGTTTCTTTCCTAGGATAAATGCACTCCCAGTTTATTCATCCCAGTGCTTTGCCTCCTACACCGGCACAACCGTGCCTTTTGAACACACTACGCGTGCATGCGCGCACGCACGCACGCATGCACACATACATGAACACAATCTCTCTCTCTCTCTCTCTCTCTCTCTCTCTCTCTCTCTCTCTCTCTCTCTCTCACACACACACACACACACACACACACACTCTCTTATTCTCTCTCTCTCCCTCTCCCTCTCTCTCTCTCTCTCTCTCTCTCTCTCTCTCTCTCTCTCTCTCTCTCTCTCTCTCTCTCTTTTCAGCAAAAGAATGATGTTACTTATTATTTCAGAGCGAGGAGACCCATGCCCTGAAACCTAAGGTGGACAACTTTGTCAAATCCATTCGCAGATTCCCTCAGATTCACACGGTAAACATTTTATTTACGTGGTATGATAAAAAAAAAAAAAAGTAATGATAGTTGGGCCGCTATTTGTAAACTACTTTAGTCACATAAACAAAATTAATATTAAAACAAATTTTAGCTTTTGTCCTTTATTCATGCACAATATGGGACTGGTATCTTCACCTATTCCGCTGGGTGACGTCACTGAAAAAGTGATGTAAGCAGCTGTGCTTGAAACAGTGGGGTCTCCAAGATAATACATATAGTTCAACATTTTTAAAAGAGTGAAACTTTGAGACAGTCCTGTCAAAATCCAAACAAATTTGTAAGTTTTTTGATAGGGTACTTATGTATTGTCTACCCCAGGAATGGATTGTGCAATAAAGCTCTCAAGGAGAGGACTTTGAGAACGAGTACTGGTCTGCCTGTCAAATCATTTCAGCCGGGAACGAGATTTGCTCATTATTTACACACTGATAGGAAAATACGCTTTTATTTAATTTTGAGAAAAATCTTAAACTTCCAATTTTTCTCTTGGAACAGTTTAAAGGGCACGTCCGGCCTTTTTTCAGACTTGAGTTCGCAAAAAGCTTTTACTGGGCTTTAGCATACATACCCACTTAGACAGTAATCACCCTATTGTCCCACCAAATGCTTTTTTTCGTCCGGCCAAAGCGAAAAGAGGCCCACCGGAATTTTCTGACGGGACACGTAGCAAAACTGCTTCTGATAGGCGATGGTAGCTGACGTCATAACTATTTTATACAACCTTAGGTCATCTGCATTATTATAACCAATCAGAGACAAGATGGTGGATGAACCAGCGAAGAAAAAAGAAAGTATCATCGACTCGCACCGACAATGACAGACTCGGAATTGAAGAAAATAAAGAGAAAAAGAGACAAGATACCCCCTAAGTAGAATTGGCATCGGACAAGGGAACATGGACATGTGGCAACGCGTAAAGCAAGAGCTTGGCTTGTCCGCCCACTCGGCGGAAGTTGATGCTTTCCTGCTGAAACAGTTAGTAATCTACGGTCTTTGTCGATCTTCCTATAGTTCCGCGAGCGCTAGTGATTTTCAGAATTCATGATCTTCAGTAGAATTTATCTCTTACTGCTTTCGCAAAATTTTAAACCTGTTTATCATATAGTTACAAGCTAGTCATCACATGTTATGCTGCAGAGATATGAAAACTACGGTGTGTGTCAAAGCCGTTGCACATCGCCGCATGTCGTAACATGTTTTGTCTGTGCCAGCTCTCATGCACTCGATTCAGAGAGGTAGTGTTTCTGCTGCGATGGTGCATTTGTCGTTTCCGATGATGCTTTCAGTTAAGTAGACTTCGATGTGTGAGATGTGAAATTGACCGCAGTACAGAAAGCGGGTATACATAAATACCAATGTTCTGTTTCAATGATGGAAAGACGGTGCATGTTTCCGAGGGGTACGAAAGGATCAAAGGTCACGCCCTCGATGCACTACTGTACGCACGATTGTTACTAGTAAATACTAGCAGGTCGAGCGGAACCCTCATTTTGATTTTGACAGCATAGCGAGTATGGAAGGTTATTCTACTTTCTCGTTAAAAATTACGTCAAAAAGGATGATGCGGAGAACATCAGTACACGTGCACACTGACACCTGTGTACACCACACCGATGACCTCGTAACGTGACCTGCAGTATTGCGATAGTCAGCCGGGTTCTGCCTTGTGAAGTAGGCTCATAAATATGCATATTAATTCAAAACAAGACCGATGCAGACGATAAATCCGCGACTCGGATACAAAAACAGTACACATTCAAACGATGAATTTCGACATTTGACATTGTACTTACATCATACAGCTCTAAGATAGTACACAAAGGACCCATACCCAGCAGTACCTGGTGCAGACAGTTTTCTGACAGTGTTGAGATGCTTAATTCTGGGGAAATAACTTTAAAGGATAGTGCGCAATGACTTTGACCTCCAAAAGCTATCTGCAATAACGATACCCCATTCCTTTACATAGGCTCAGATGTAACTGAAAGTTAATCGCTTAGATTACTACTCACCATAAATGGCTTCTAACGACCGTTTCATGTCATCACTGAAGACGATACTTGCTTATCTTGTAACGGTATCCCCAGAAAACAGGAGTGTTCGGCCTCTGTTGTCAGATTTTCAGAACTGACGGCAGTATTTTCACTAATTTTTAAACTTAGAGGTCCATGTCATTGTTCGTATTTTGTCCGTGGAGCGCGCAGTCAATGCAAATTATCATGTCAGTTGTTGTTTTTTTCTCCGAACTGAAAGTGTTGAAATATGTTCATGAGGAGCGGCCAACTCAATAGCCAGAACATCTTGTTTTCCTTGAAAATGCCCGTGACCACAAAGCCAAGGTCATTGTGTCCTACACACAGGAGCAAAACATTCGTGTTCTTCCTCAAACATCATACAGTCCTTGCCTTGCTTCGACCCATGCGACTTTTGGTTCTTCCCTGTACTGAAAAAGAGGCTGGCAGGACGGAGTTTTCCTGCATCCAGGCCGGGACCTAGTAAAAGCCGCAAATTCACAGATCCGAACCTGACCTTCTTCAGAATACCACATTATTTTTTAATCTTGGCTACTTTTGCACAAACAGTGGAGGATTGTGCTGTTACAAAGTTTGAAAATTTCAAGTAAATTGGGCTCATGGTTTCGGTTTTATGGCACAACTATCATCACTTTCTGGTCATACCTGGTTGTCCCGCGTCCCATTTGCAAATTTCATTTGTACTGCATAGATGTGCGGTGCAAGGGCTCATGAGAATACTTGCTTATTGCCGGCAAGGATCGGTGTGTATGCGTGCGTGCGTGCGTGCGTGCGTGCCTGTGAGCGTGCGCGCGCGGTAAACCGAGTCGGGATGGTCAGTCGGTCAGTTATTCCTCGCATGTCCCACTATCGACGGTTTAGTTACACTAGCTGTTACACGAGCGCGAGTGAGACTCGTGACTCTTTGTTCTGGTGATCAGAGGCTCGTGCCACGAACTTGATATTACGTTAACCATTTGCGTGTCGGTAGCGGTTTTAGTCGCGATGATTCCTACAGGAATTATCGCGACCAAAACCGCTACCGACACCGGCGCAAAGGTTTTTTTCCCTGTGCGGTGTCTCTCCACAGGCTGAGACACGTCTAGAAACCACAGCGGCAGCATCACACAACGCCATCATGGCTTTGGTTTGCTAGAAGCGGGACATTGATGCAGGACCCGGCCAAGTCTGGGAAACATTGGACCATTCCATGATGTCATCAGGCAAGCATGTTACTCTTCTGTTGACACGATTAAGATAGGGGATAAACCCCAGCCAACAACAGCAACAGCGACAACAACATCAACCATCATTAACAACAACAGCAGCGTCAACAGCAGCAAGAGAATTGCAAAGGACATTACACACTTTTCCTGCACGAATTCCGTCATGTAAAGAAAGCTGGTTTTCACTACCAGAGCCAAATGATTTTCAATTCTGGCGGGGTTTATACTTCACCGGAGATATATCGACCGTGATTGCTCAAGGTCAGTGCTTGATTAGCTTGGCGCCTCCGGCCCCAAGCTAATTAAGCACTTGCCTTGAGCAGTCTCGGTCTATCCATGCGCTGTCATGGATCCGCTACAGCAATCACGGTCGATCCATCCATCCACTGCCCTTGAACTATCATGACTGATGCATCCCCTGTGGTTAGCGGTAGGAATGAATTAGCGATACCCGTGCCTATTTGTGCAGCGCGTGACTTCTTGTTATCTTCAGGACAAAAGCGCTTAGTGCGTTCTTTCAGTGGTGTTAGAAATACAGTCAAACCTGCTACACCGGCCACTTTTTATACATCTTTACACAACGGTCGCGTTTCTATAGCAGCCACCCATGGAGTATACCTCTATATACAGGCACCTGTCTATAGCAACCACATATGTTTATCCTTTTTTGACTGGAGGCGACCGTTATGTGCAGGTTTGACTATACCACTGACATATCCTTTAGATCGATGCACGTCAAGAACAGCACTGAAGTGGCTAAAATAAAACAATGCACTGCGTGATAACTTCAGTCTGAAATTTATTAAATAATCTTTGCAGAATGATTGGTTTTAGAATGAGGCGGCCAAAAATACCGAAGTCGTTTGATGCACACACACTCAAAATTCTGTGACGAAAGTAGGTTTCGAATCACGCACGCACGCACATGCACGCGCGCGCACGCACGCACGCATGCACGCGCACGCATGCACACACACACACACACGCGCACACACACGCACACACACACGCGTCAGGGTTCATATGGTGTTAGTGCGTGCGCGCGCGAGTTAGCGAGTTTGGTTGTCAAAGTCTTCATAATTGTTTTAGGTAATTTGATTGCTTTGTACACAAAGACGTACATTTCGACACAAATAAATAAATTTATTAAATAACGTGCAATACATTTGTACACTGTGGCACAAAAGAAAAAGACCAAGACCATCGACGCCCACTGCTAACGCAGAAAAACTAAATATGAGCCCGATCCGCGTGTTTAACCCTTTCAGTGCCGATAAGTCTGAACGCCATACAACTGCAAGAGGTATAGATCCTCATGAGCCCCCGCAGTTGCGGGGGCTCATGAGGATCTATGCCTCATGCTGACACTAATTTAAATCCATGTTTAGTGGAAAGCTATGGCATTTTGGTGTCGAATTAACAAATAATGCAGAAACACAAATTGCGTCAACTGCCGCCACAGAACGGGCATATTTGAAATTTAAAGACAGCGTGATATGCGACATGGCATTTACTGGAGGCGTGTCACGACATGTCATGGGGCGCCGTGACAAGTTTATTTGTGAAATTACGAATCGTGCACATTTAGGCTTGAACCATCACGATTTAAGTTACAACATTTTACACAGATCACAACAATGTTCTATCACGAAGAACGTGGGGGAAAAAATCTCGCGTATCAAGAGTTTTCCAAACTCGCCCACCACCTCCACCACCACTACAGTGTTGAGTAAGCACAAGGTCCTAGGGCTGACATGGCTGCGGTTGGCTCGACGATGGCTGACTGAAGTCGTGGTTGGTGGTGATATTTTGGATCCTCTCGCTCTCGGAACACATAAGTTCACTGTAGACATCATGGCGCACAATATAAGTTGAGCTGATCCGTTGCTCAACTTGGGATGAATAGTTCTCGTCGTTTAGACTGAAATAAATCTTCATCTTTGAACATGTGATGTTTTTATCTCCACCGCAGATATGTGGTAAAAAGATTTAGCTGGTGGTGTAGAATTTCTTACTCGACGGTATCATTTTCTTTTTCTCCCCGTAAAGAACATTCAAGCATTGAGTACAGTGTTTTCTATGTCACGAATGAGGCGTCGACGAAATTATGAACTACAAGAATATGACATCATCTCGCTGTCAAGTGAAGTTAATGTTTTCTCACGTTGTTACGGTCATTATATATTAATGTCGTGGAATCTGTTTATCCCTAAATCTTGCGGACAAAATGGCAGGATGTCTGAAATCTTTCACGTCGCTTTAGCTGTCAGTAGCTTGCGCACTGACTAGAACCTTCTTCGTGAGTTTATGGTGGCATAGGGGAGCGCCAGTTAGGTAGTTTTTCTGGTTTCTCCCTTTCTTTAAAAAAAAAAAATTATGTTGTTTCGCGCCACGTCACGACCCCCACGCGCTTTTAACATCAGTATTAGGGACTCCAAGCGGTGTACTTTGGTACGCGCTCGGTCTACGAGGTCGGGAGAATCTGGGTGGGGGTCAGTGGTGGTCCAGGGGGCCTTCTATGTCAGGTTGAAGGTCCCAAGCAAATAATTGGAACACACCTGTCTCCCCCCCCCCCTCCCGAACTGGGGAAGTAACTGATCCGCCTCTGTTTACTTTAAATTGTTAGTTTTTCATCTCGCTTTTCGGTGTAAGTGTGGATGTGCGCGGAATGGTTGGTGTTTAATTAATATTTTACTTGATTACACTGTACATTTGTGAACCAGCAAAGCAAATTTCCACTAGTTTTTCCTGTGCCTAAAAAATTCTTATTCTTATAAATAGAGGATCTTGGTTAGAATAGGGACTATTAAAAAAAAAAATACCAAGTTCGCCATCGTGACAAAACCTGCGACTCAGACTAAAAATAGTACAAAATAACCACTCACGACAGAAGTTAACCCATTGAGCCTTGACGCCCTACAGCAGGAGATGGGTCGACCATGATAATTCAAGGGTAGTGACAGATTAGCTTGGCGCCTGTCGGCGCCAAGCTAATCTGGCACTACCCTTGTTTTATCATGGTCGATCCATCTCCTGCAACTGGTGCATAGTCATTAGATGACGCCTCCAAAATTTGGGGAATACGTGCGCCGGGCTGAATGAGTTAATCACCAATGTTGGCATGCAGCCACTGACCTGTGCTGAAAATACTACCCGTCGCCGCAAACACAAGGGAGTTAACCTTTTGGCTGTCGGTAGCGGTTGTTGTCGCGATGATTCCTACAGGAACATCGCGACAAAAACCGCTACCGACAGACAAAGGGTTAATAAACCCTTTTCAGCTCTGGGGTCAAATAAGTCACATTGTTTGCCTCTGACATATAGGCTGACAGCTGTTGTTATAGCAGTGTTTGTGTGTGTGTGTGTGCGGGAGGTGGGGGGGGGGGGGGTATCTTCAGCCGTGGTTAGCTCCTAGCGTAACAGCCGCCATTCTCTAGAATCAGAAATTTAAAACAAATTCCGCTGAAGTCAGGAGTGTGGCCATGTAGATGGTGGGGCTAATTCACACGTTCGAATGGACGCAGGCTGTGTTTTGAGATCTTTGTTAATTCAGTGTCGAAGAGCCACAGCCGTCCAAGGCCGCCGGAAGATGGATTTCAGAGTGGTTTCAGCATGAGTATCTACGCCTCGTGCAGCTGGGTCGTGTTTACTTTTCTCGGCAGAGGGCTTAAAAGCAAGCCGACGCGGCAAAAGTTGCTTTCCTGTGACTGACCAAAAAGGAAAAAAAAAAAAAAGTGTGTGTGTAGTGGGGGAGGGGGGTAAGTGCGCCAAGTGTGTTTGACAAACCTGTTGCACACAGGCTTCTCACGGCCACCCGCAGAAAGCGGGGGGAGAGGGTCCGAACTATAAAGAGAGAGACAGAGAGAGCATTTTTAAAGAATCTTGGGGAGGGGAGGAGGTGTCCCCCCCCCCCTCACCCCCAACCCCCGATTCTCCCCGGCCTAGGCACCGTCTTTGAGTTGTCATGATCAGTTGGTTCATCTCCTGCAGTGGGCGGCGCTGGGGAGTGAAACAGGCCTACGTAGGTCAGTGGTGGCACGGCCGCGGATAAAATCATGAACAGCAAGACGTTACTCAGCGAATCTTCGAACACCTCCTCAGTTTGTGAATGTTGAAGTTGCAATGATGCTTATTTACGCCGAAACGTTCACAACCCCCTTCACCTGTAGTATAGGGGCGTAAAGTTAGTCAGGCAACATCTCTCTTGTTTCTTCAATTCGCTGTAATGAAAACATAATTGCAAAACGTGCCCATCGGATTCCCTCATTCAGAAGCTATCGTCATGAGGAGACATAGATTCCCATGAGCTCCTGTAGGCGATTCCTACCGGTTTAAGCCATGTACAGTGTGCTCCAATCCGGCGTCAATCAGTGGTATATATTTTTATGAGCTCCTGCAGGCGTAAGGGTCATGGGAATGTATGCCTATTGCTGAGGAGCCCCTTCAACCGTCCCCCCCCCCCCACCCCCGTCCACGCCCCACCCCCCAAGCACCACCACCATCCCCTCATTGCTGACGGAGTGACTGATGATACACCGATTCCTGCCCGTTGGAGATATAGATAGTCATGAGAACCTACAGAATCCTGCAGTTGATGAGAGTTAGCCGAGGACTAGGGCTGGCGATTTCTAGACACGAACTAAATCCATGCACGCACGCTCACAGCTGAGTTGATAGATGACAGCTCACGAACAGTTTGCATGCCAGACTTAATTCCTTCAGCCTGAACAGCCGTTTCCCTCCGAGTTTTGAGAAAAACAGGTGTGAATGGATATGTTCCTGTCTTGGGCTGTCGAGAATCGCGGATCTTCACTGTTTAAAAAAATAATAATAAAATAAATAAATTATGAAGAAAGCTTATATAAACAAGAAGGTAAAAATATTTATAAAAAAAAAAGTAAAATCAAATTAAATTTAATTAATTTTTTTTAATATAAATAACAATGTCAGTTGTTTGTTTTTTTTTTTTTGTAAAGAGAGAGTGGAAATATATGCCGCCCAGTAGCGCAATGGAAAAAGTGTTAAAGCGTATTGCAAGGGGCAACGATCCTCACGAGCCCCTGATAATGCAGGGGCTCGTGAGGATCTATGCCCCTTGCGGATTGAAAACTGCATCATGATTCAGTTTCTGGCATGACGACGCAGCATCGTGACGCGATCGCACCGTAAGCGGTCCAATGATGACACGCTCCGCCACAGTGCCGCTCTCACGCAGACGACAAACGGGCACGATTTGGTGATCTCCCCTGGGTTCGATTTCAGCGCGTGCAGAACTCTCGTGTCATGTGGGGTGTTTTTTGGGAACTGGCGCGTGCACCACGATTCTTGCATCCACTCGTCTAAAATTTAAATCTAAATAACACTTTTAGAAAACGTGTCTCTTCTCAAAAGCTTACCCTTTTTCTGTTGTTTTGGGAGGAAAATTAGTTACTCCTACACTTTGAAGTGTTTGTTTATTTATTTATAATTTATTTCTTTATTTATTATTTATACTGACGAGCAAAAGAAATGCGATATTATCGGAACAATCGGGAATACTTGACCCTTATCATCCGGAATACATCAGTGTGTGAAATAAGTTTGATTAAAATAATTCAAGGGTAGTGCCAGAGTAGCTTGGCGCCTCTGGGCGCCAAGCTATTCTGGCACTACACTTGAACTAAAGCCATTGGTCTATATCCTTATCTGTAAGTACTATAATGTAGCTTGCATATGGCAGTGTGCAAAATTTGAAGCTTTTAGCCTCGGTATGATATGGGTTACGGTGTTTCCGATGGTCCGAAAGTGTCGAGAAGAACCCAACGGAGAAAGAAACACGCTATTTAGAAAAGACAGCTAAAACACAATTTATTAATCTTTAAAGTAGACAAACAAACAATACACAATTCAGTCGCTACTTATCTTGTCAGCGAAGAAGCAAAGCGGCAACTCTGGCACAATTTTGGTCTGGATTCCGAAAATGTCACGTTTCTTTTGCTCGTCAGTGTATATAATTTATTTTATTTTTGTTTGTTTGTTGTTGAACGTTTTGAACCAGTGTCTTTCATACTTTTTAATTCCATCTATCTTATGTTACTTCCATACCATCGGTCCTCTCCCCTACCCCCTCTCTGCAGTGTATACACCTACCTTGATGATATATCTTTGAGTGGCCCAACATTTAAAAAAAAAAAAATGTTTTCCTCACGATTCAGATTTAATCAAACAGATTACAGCCGTTTCTGTTCACGAAATACTGAGCAAAACGGAAAAAAAGTCTGGAAATTGAAAATTTGGTTTTCGTGTGTGTGTGTGTGTGTGTGTGTGTATGTTTGGCGTAGAAATTATATCGATTAAAAAAACCCGTTTCTGTCACTTTTTAGATTTTACATACCTCTTTTTTATTTATTTATTTATTTATTTATTTATTTATTTATTTTAACCGCTGCACATACTATGTTGTTTGTCTTATCTTTTAGAGTTTAAAACCGTCATGATCTATTGCGGTGGCATCGAAACCGTTGGGTCCCTCGCTCCCGTTAAGAAATGTAGAGAGGAGGGGGGGGGGGGGTGAGTATACCCTGATAACCCCCCACCCACACACACACACACACACACACACACACACCCACCCCCACCCGCCCCAACCCCGCCCCCATCCCCTCCTCCCGCAATATGTTTGGATACAACAATTAGTGAAAAGGAAAAAAATGGAGAAAATTGATAAGATTTGTTGCGTGATATTTTGGGGAGGCTTGATAGTAACATGACAGTCACACTGGCTCCTCTCTCCCTCCCCCCATGAAAAATATCTGCCTACACTACTGTAATTTTGACATCCTCTCTCTATCCCCCCCCCCCCTCCCTTCCCACTCCCAACACAAGCACTACACCTCCTTCCCTCTATATGCGAACGTTCGAAATTCATCCGAAAGGATGGATGTGTTATGAACATCGGCGACCATGATCTGCCCTGGTCAATACCGTTAACCCCCACGACGGCATTTCCACAATTGTGGAGGTGTTACCTAACGACTGTGAGATGAATTGAACATGATAATTCAAGGGTAGTGCCAGATTAGCTTGGCGCCTGAAGGCGCCAAGCTAATCTGGCACTACCCATGAATTATCATGGTCAGTCCATCTCCTGCTGTAGGCCGTTGGGACTAAATGGGTTAACCTGACTTCAATTAGAAGCGAGTTTCTGTTTTGGTTGTACTTCTGGGAAAGCTTTGCAGTTCATCGCCTTCGGCTGTTTTCGAAAACGAAGACGGCACTTATGTACTAACCTAGTTTTTATACACTGGCCAGTTTTCAGTTAAAACCGTTACTGCCGGCGGAACTGAACGAGCAAAACTTCGACCACAAGAGGCAAAGATCCTCACGAGCCCTCGCAATCGCGGGGAGGGGGGGGGGGGCGTGAGGATCTATGCCTCTTGCTGAGCTAAATCATGAGTACTGATGTTCTCGGCCGAGACATTATCAAACGCTGGCATTAAAGGGTCAATTCCCAGCACAAGGCAAGCTTCTTTTTTCTTCTCAGTTCTTCAAATTGCTTATTGACCTATTTAAAGCTGTGATTTCCTAGAAAACAACAACGAAACGTTGTATTTTTATTATCTTATTTTATTTTATTTCTTAATTCTTTTGTTCTTTTTAGCCCAGCGGTATCCGGGCAAGCTCAAACCTTCCTTCGAATCTTTCGCAAAGTGCAAACACATTTTTAGTCTTTTTTGTTTGTTTGGAAGCAGTGTCAGTTGGTGTCAGTGTCCATATGTTTGTGGGCTGTTGTTTGAAATACTGTGCGGTCTCCCCTTATAGATTTTTGAAAGCGTCCTCTGAACCGGGATAACGTCTCAGGCACCAAGCTGCCTTTGAGCTGTCTCACGCTTGAAGCCAGGCTCCGAGCTAATCGAGCAAAACGGCTTGAACAACAATGGTCGATTCATCTTTTGTTGTGCAGGATGTCAGTGTTAACCCATTTAACCCCAGCCCCTGCAGCAGGAGATGGATCGACCATGATAATTCAAGGGTAGTGCCAGATTAGCTTGGCGCCGAGCTAGTCTGGCAGTATCCTTGAATGATCACGGTCGATTCATCTCCTGTCACTGGTACATAGTTGTTAGACGACATATGGGGCATTTGGGAAATGTGATCGTGGGCTTACATGGATTAACTCATTCTACCCCAACATCAAAATCCCCAAATTTTGCCGTTGTCCTCCGAATACTGCACTCTAGTGCAGGACACAGATCGACCATGATAGTTCAAGGGTGATGCCAGAATAGCTTGGCGCCCATAGGCGCCAAGCCGATTCTGGCATCACCCTTGAACTATCATGGTCGATCCTTATCTTGCTGTAGTGTGTCTGGGGTAGAATGGATTAAACACTACTGCGCTAAATTACCCTGAGGGGTAGAAGGGGTGGAGCACGTGTGGGTCTTTTCGAGCGCAGAAATCCCGTCTTGAACAAACTGAACTGAGCCTTAAAGGCCCACTACCACCGTAACGGTTCAAAGATGCACTTCTCTGACAGATGGTTACGAAACGCTACACACAGGTTCATTTAGACGCAGGACAATCCAGTTGGTTGGTTGGTTAGTTCGGGTTTAACGTCCACAGCACCGAGGTGATGATGGACGGCCCTGACGGGCGGGTTATGGGGGACAGGGAGATCTATTGCCTACGGAGTACGACCTGAACACTGATCAACTCAGGCGCACTCCAACTGTGCCACTTTGATTTACCAGGACCTTTCAACGGACGTGCTATTGAACAAATCCGTTTTTCCCCCTGGATTGTGAGTCCACTGAGCTACCGGGGCCGGGACGGGATTCGAACCCACGACCCGGCGATTCCCTTCGCTCTCCTGCTCCGACGTTTAACCGCCTGAGCTATTTCGGACTCAGCGGACAATCCAGTTCAGCACTTGTCGTCTTTATGTCAAGTGATCTGACAATGACTCCACTCCGTTCTATAAATACTACGCTATCAGTACGAGAAATAGCTAAAAAAAAAATAGATTGACACGCTAACTGCAGCGCAGAATAAAGTAAGTGCGATTACGCGTGTGCTTTTGCTGCGTGTCCGCTCTGCTGTTAAAGTTCATTAGGTGTGTCGACAATACAAATGGTGCTGAAATGTGTCTTCAACGTTACGCGTAATGGTACTTTAATCCTTTGGCTGTCGGTGGTGTTTGATGGAGTGATTCCTGCAGGAATCACCTCAGCCAAACACGCTATCGACAGCCAATTGGTGAAACACAATCAACCCCTTCCCTGCCACTGTACGCACGCTGTACGTACATTTTTGTTTCTGAAATTTTAGCTCATTCAACGACCTGAAGCCAATACCGTCCAAGAAACATGGATACAAATTGGTCTCAGCAAGAGGCATAGATCCTCATGAGCCCCCGCAGTCGCGGGGGCTCATGATGATCTATATCTCTTGCAGTTGAATCGTGTTCACGTTTTTCTCGGCAGTCAAGAGGTTAAACTGAATCTCCTCAAGTGCCCAACAAGTTCCAAGCAGTTTTTTGGCTCACATGCGAAACAAAAGTGAGTATGTTTTTGGCCAGTGGTCGTCCGTCGTAAACTTTAACGTTGTCATTTTCTCGGAGTCTATTCAAGCCACAGTCTACAAACTTGGCCCAAGGATACTTTGTACCAAGACCTTTCTAAACATAAAAATTTGAGAGACCTCTCGCAAAGGTCAAGGTCACAGGGGATCAGAAAATAGGGCAAAATAGCTATATTTTGACATAATTTAGTTTTTCTCAAATACTATTCACAACTTCAAACCCAAACTTGGTACAAAGATACCGGATGATAAGACCTTTATATACATATTACTTTGGTTGATCTCTCGGAAAGGTCAAGGGTCACAAGACCTCAGGAAAAAGGTCCAAATAACCATATTTTGACAAAAGATGTTTTTTTTTCTGAAATACTATTCACAACGTCAAACCCAAACTTGCTACAGAGATACCTGATGGTAAGACCTATCTATGCATACTAATTTGGATGAGCCCTAAAAAAGGTCAAGGGTCACAAGAGCTCAGGAAATAGGCCCAAAAGAGCTATATTTCGACAAAAGATGTTTTTTTCTTAAATACCATTCACAACTTCAAACCCAAACTTGGTACAGAGATATCTGATGGTAAGGCCTTTCTATGCATACTAATTTGGTTGATCCCTCGGAAAGGTCAAGGGTCGCAAGGGCTCAGGAAAGAGGCCCAAGATAGCCAGATTTTGCTCAAAAGATGTTTTCTTCTCACATCATGACTATTCACAACTTGAAACCCAAATTTAGTACAGAGATACCTGATGGTAAGACCTATCTATGCAAATAAATTTGGATGACCCATTGAAAAGGTCAAGGGTCACAAGAGGCCGGCAAATGTTTGATAAAATTGTAGGTATTATCAAGATTTTTGCAAGTTTTTCAATCAAATTTGGCACAAAGGTAGCTGATGATAAGACCTTCCTATGCATACTAATTTGGTCGACTCATCGCAAGGTCAAGGATCACGGGGGTGGACATAATAATATGTGTGAAAAATGCTTACATTTTGAGAAAACAGAGATTTTGCTGGTGCAGATGCCAGCCCATTACTTAGTGTCACAAAGGTCACAAATATGTAAATAGGTCATACACGTGAGCCATAATGGCTTTGCCTTTCTTGTTGCTGCTGTATCAGTGACGAATGGGACAAACCGTTCCCGTTCATACTTCCCAGAACTTTTATATATTATTAGTATTTTTAAAATATATATATATTATTGAACGGTATGCGGATATCTTAATTTGAATTACATTTCTAGGCTTTTCATTTTCGATAGCACGCATGCTTGCTGAATGGCGTTGTAGTGTTCAGTTTTTTTCATTTAAAGAAAATGTCATCTAGTACGGTCACATTGAGCCGGATCAGGTTAACACTTTTGATTAAATGTCCTATATCTAATGCATTTTATTATTTTCATTATGTCACGATGTCTTCCGCCAAATACCTGTTTCAGCGGACGCTTTTGCTGCTAATTTTAGACGCTAAGAAAGAACACGCAACGTAGATGTCACGTTTTACTGCGCAGCCGTATATGTTTAGAAGAGAGTTAATGCAAGGTATGCAGGATGTGAGCCAGCCCAGCGAACTCCGGACGTTCCCCTTTTCCACGATGTTGTCAACGAAGGTTCAGTGTACAGGCAGGAACATACGCTAAACTCTCACTCTGAGAAACAACGGCTGTGTCCTTAGCAAGAGGCATAGATTCACATGAGCCCATTGCAGCTTCAAGGGCTCATGTGAATCTACGCCTCTTGCGGAAGAAACGGCATGGCTGACACTCAGACTGAGGCGTACTGATATTGTCATGAAAATCTGTGCCAGTTACTTACGAAGAAGTACCCAACGGAGAAAGAAACTTACTTACTTACGGACATCGAACAAGTCAGTCGCTACGCAGAATAAGGGTTTATGTGCACCTTAATAAGCGTATGTTTGTGTCTGTATATGTTGAGGTTTCACTGACAACGTCTTGTTGTATAAAAGTGGATATGCCAATTGAATGAGTGAATTAATGAATGATCAGTGAATGAATGAAAAGCACGACAGAAATGCTTGCTTGTGTGTTTATTTGTTTGTTTCTTTTTGAATGATCCGTGAATGAATGAACGAACGATGAATGAATGAATAATGATCAGTAAATGAATGAAAAGCACGACACAAATGCTTGCTTGTTTGTTTGTTTGTTTCTTTTTCTTTTTTCTTTCTTTCTTTTGTTGTTGTTGTAGTTGGATTTTTGTGTGTGACATGTCATTCGACTTCACGAATTTGTTTTGGGAGACGGATAGACGGATCTCTTTCTTTGTCTTTTTGTAAACAGAAATAATAATGTTCTCCCACGCAGGCTTTGGGCTTTCCTCAGTACCCGGCTATATCCTTGGCGAAACGAGGTGGGCTAGTGTATAGTCTAGAGGCCTGTATGTGAAACTACGCCGAACATACTCAGTCTTATCTTTCATTTCTTCGTCACTAGGATAACAGTATAATGCCTACACAGTGGGCCGCGAATAGTGATTCAAGGCCTTTTATTCGGCTGCGTCACAGTAATTTACATGGATAAGTTGGCGGGCCCCGCCAGGTCCGCTATCCAGTTTGCCTGCGCGGAAGCGTTTTACCGAAACCAGGTCGGAAATGCGGAAATTATTCTGAAGGCTATTCTTTGTCATTTAGAGTAAGCTAAAAATAATATTAGCAAGCGGCACTGACAAGACAACTATGCGGGCACTTTCCCAGTTTACCTGGTCAGTAGAGAATTCAGACAGCAAAACTTGGCCGGTGAAAATTACTGAACACTTTCGCTTGTCTTATTCATCTAATAAAGCAGTAAACTTGCGTGGATACTTTTGTAATGGGACCCGTATACACGGATCGACTCCCTAGCTGATTGTGATTATCACTGCAGCTCAGTCTGGATAAAACATCCTTTTTTTTTTTTCTTTCTCTCCAGAGATCAACGTGAGCGCCGGAAAGTTTACACTGAAACGGGAAGCGACGTTAACCCATGTAATCCCAAGGCCTCATTTCCCAAATTTTCGGAGGCGTCACCTAACGACTATGGAGTACCAGTTTTTAAGTAGCAGTTTGTATACTTCTTTCTTTGTCTATTTGGAAAAAAAAGTGTTTTTAATTTTTTCTTAAAAACCGCAACATTAAGAAATTGTGTTGTAACTGTCTTTTTTTAAGCGTGATTCAGTCTTTCATCGTTGGGTTATTCTGTCTACCTGACTTGCAGGGTATGGATCGATAGTGATAATTCAAGGGTAGTGCCAGATAAGCTTGGCGCTTATGGTGCCAAGCTAATCTGGCACAACCCTTGAATTATCATGATCGATCTATCTCCTGCTGTAGTACGTCGGAGCCGCTAAACTGGGACAAAGTAGGTTGTAAAAGGCGCGGCAGTCAGTTGAATGGAGAGACAGTGCAGGCCAGGCTTACAGTTACACTGAAAGGCAAACAATTTCCAGTGAAAGCAGTACACCCAGTGAGGCACAGGTCCTCGGTCGGACTAATGCGACATCGGCTAGTAGATATTGGCCGTAGCTGGCCCGCGCATCCGCACAAGTCATCACTGTGAGCAAAGGTCCTCGGGCCGGTGTCGGCCGCAGTGGGCCCGCGTACGGCTGTGCGCGGGCCCACTGCGGCCGATGGTCGGCCGGATGAGTGGTCTTTGCTTACAGTGGTTGTGTTTCCTTTTTGCAAAAGCTTAAGTTTTAGCTTAAGTTTGACACTGAAATGTATGACAGTTGTTGTTTTTTTCAAGTTGTGCAGACGCTTTCTGTTCCGGGACTGCGGTTATTCAAAGTTGGGTTGCAACACTGACCACTCCGGCCAGGAACTTTCCTCTGAATCACCCGTATAATTTGTGGGTGCGCGCCTGCGTGGCTTACGAAACAACACATCTGAAAAAAGAGAACATTTTCGTAAAGCTACGCAGGCAATGTTTGGTTCTTTGCTTGCTTTGGCCCTGTGAGGCCAAAGTAAGCAAAAATGAAAGTACCTGCGTAGCATTATGAAACTTTTGTCGTAGTGTCATCATGGGGAGATTATGTACTTGCCCAGGCACATGACAATGAGATAGTACACGTTTTTAATACACCACGTGCACGCAGGCACTTTACCAAATTAGATGTTATGACCGTCTGTGTTATGCGGGTGCGTGCGTAGCTTATAGCTTCCTCAATCATATAACACATGACGATGACAACTGACTGCGCTGCCATTACTAAGATTGTTAACCCATTCAGCCCTGACGCACTACAACAGGAAATGGGTCGACCATGATAATTTAAGGGTAGTGCCAAATTAGCTTGGCGCCTGTCGGCGCCAAGCTAATCTAGCACTACCTTGAATTATCATGGTCGATCCATCTCCTGCAACAGGTGCATAGTCGTTAGATGATGCCTCCAAAATTTGGGAAATACGTGCATCGGGCTGAATGAGTTAACAGTGGCGTAGGAACCGCAGGTAAGGGTGGGGGGGGGGGGGGGGGAGGGATGCACCCCCCACCCCAACCTTTAATGAAAACAAAAAAGGGGGGGGGGGGAGCGAGTATCCCTCCTCCCCCATATTTTTTAAGAACATTTTTTTCACACATTTATTATATATTTTCTTTGGTATATAGAAAAAATAGTGGGAAAAAAACACATTATTTATATTTATATTATTTTTGGTTTGATTTCTCCCCAGGTTTGACTGTCGCATCACAACTCCCCCCCCCCCCCCAACACACACACACACACTTGTTTGACATTTTGGAGGCTGGACAGTAACATGTCAGGCGCGCTGTAATCCCCCCCCCCCCCAACCCTCCCCCCCCACCCCCCACGGTCCCCACCCATGAAAAATATCTTCCTACGCCACTGGTTAATGAAACAACGCGTGCTCTTTCCGAAATTAAAGATATCTTTAGATATGGGTGCGAGCCTGCGCGGCTTAGCAATCGGAACGTCTGAGTGACGACTCAGACTTTCCGAAATTAAATATATCTTTAGATATGGGTGCGAGCCTGCGCGGCTTAGCAATCGGAACGTCTGAGTGACGACTACTTTGCGAAAGCTATACTTTATGACCCACGCAGGTACTTTCCAGAATCAAAAATATCCGAGCCTGCGTAGCTTTCGCAATCGCAGCGCGTGTTGCTTATTCACTGAAGTTTACCCGTTACCGCTTCGCAGGCGCTTTCCTCTGCTTATGTGAGATGTTGACAGAAACTACGTCGGAGATATTGAATGAAACCTTTCACTGATCGTGTCCTTAGCCATTTGCGTGTCGGCAGCGATTTTTGTCGCGATGATTCCTGTAGGAATCATCGCGACAAAAACGCTACCGACACGCAAAGGGTTAACAAAGCAAACTGTCGACGAATTCAGTAATTTTGACTTGGTCGGCCCAACAGCTACACGGGAGCTTTGCTAACCAATTTTTCCTATTAGATGATTCAGTGAACAAAACCTGGTCGATAAATGAATTACGTCTTATTCATCACGGTAGTAAACTTGATATACGAGTGTGTTCACGCTAGCTAGCCTTGTTTTGTTCACAAACAGGATTATGCGCTACATGTTTACTTGAGGACATGTGTACTCAGTGACAACCCTATCGTGCGTTGTGTTGCGGGCGCTTATTAGTTAGTCACTCCACCCAACCCATCCGGCCGTTGTATCACAACTTATCTGAAATTTACTTCCTACACATATATATGACCAACTAGAGCTTGGATAACGATCTAGCTGAATATAACTGAAGGAAATTAAAATCAAGATTTAACCCTTATCATTCGGAATACACCAGTGTGTGAAATAGGTTTGACTAAAATAGTTCAAGGGTAGTGCCAGAATAGCTTGGCGCCTCTAGGCGCCAAGCTATTGTGGCACCACCCTTGAACTAAAGCCATTTTCGATATCCTTATCTGTAAGTACTATAATATAGCTTGCATATGGCAGCGTACAAATTTGAAGCTTTTAGCCTCAGTATGATATGGGTTTTAAAAAAATACAAATTACAATTGCACTATTGATTGATTGATTGATCGATCGATCGATCGATCAATCGATCAATCGATCGATCGGTCGGTCGGTCGGTCCGATGGTCGTTCGATGGATCGATCAATCGGGCGACCGATCGGTTCATCCATCCATCCATCCATCCATCCATCCATCCATCCATCCATCCATCTATCCATCCATCCATCAGTCCGTCCGTCCGTCCGTTTACTTAGTTAGTTAGTTAGTTTTTGTTTAATTGTGTCTTTGCGCTTTAATACGATTAACGGCTACTATCCGAATACATCAAGGCAATCCTACACAAAAACGCCTAAATCATCGTTGGAAGCACTGCGCTGTACATGTGTAGCACAGACCTGTCTTGTTTTACGGTGCCTAGATGGAACAAATATAGTACTTTGATAAGCACTGTGAAAACGCGTTTATCTGCCCAGTCAGCCTGTGAGTAGGCTAACTTGTGACAGCTTATAATAATAATAATAATAATAATAATAATAATAATAATTACGGTATTTATAATGCACTTATCTTATAATAATTATAACTCTTAGCGCGCACTCACAACTCGCGCACGCATGCGGACGCTTTAGACAACGACTCACGTACCACAAATAGTGAAATACATTACGACAGTCAACTTGGGGTGGGGAGTGTGGTGGGATGGTGCTAGAACTGTTGAAAGAGGTGAGTTTTGAGGGCGGAGTGGAAGGAGGAGAGAGAGTGTTTCTGACAGAGAGAGAGTGGGAGAGTGTTCCAGGTGGATGGGCCGTATACTGTGAAGGAGCGGGGGCCAAAAAGTGCTGAGTTTGGTGCGGGGGATGTGGAGACGGAGAGGGTCGGAGGCCGTGCGGAGGGAGCGGGGAGGAGTGTAGGGGTAAAGTAAGTTTGAGAGGAGCGCGGCAGTTGTTCAGGGATTTGTAGCAGAGAGACAGAATCTTGTCGCCGCTTCTCGATTGCAAGAGGTGTCAGCTAGACAGTCGCCGCTTCTAGCTCCCTCACACTGCAAGAGGCATACATACACGTGAGACCCTGCATCTGTTACTGGTCTCTCAGTCAAGTTGCTTCCGGCATACATACACACCGACATACTGAACCGGCAAATATTTCAGGAAAACAATGAGCTAACTGTTCAACTGTTGGTGCTGTATGTATTCAGCAGCTGGCAATTTGTACTTCATTTAACCCATTTAGCCCCTGACGCACTAGAGCAGGAGAAGGATCGACCATGATAATTCAGTCAAGGGTAGTGCCAGAGTAGCTTGGCGCCGACAGGCGCCAAGCTAATCTGGCACTACCCTTGAAGTATCATGGTTGATCCAACTTCTGCAACAGGTCGTTAGATGACGCCTCCGAAATTTGCGAAATACGTGCGTCGGGCTGCCGAATGAGTTAAAAAAAAATAAAAAAATTCAGTGCGTTGAGTGCCAGCAGACGCAGGCTGTGTTTCTGTAGACTTCTATAATTCAACACCAGAAAACCGCAGACGTCCCTGGAACGTGGATTGCAAGAGGTGTCAGCAAGAGGCATCAATCCTCAGAGCCCCCGCAACTGAGGGCGCACATCAGTGATGATTTATGTCTCTTGCGGTTGGGTGGCGTTCAACCTTTCTCGTTACTAAAAAGGATTGTTACCACACTGGTTGTCTCTCTCGATTCGCTGTTTGCGGTAGCGAATCGAAGGAGACAACCTGTGTGTTTAGTTACGTGTACAGTGTGCGACATGTGGCTACGGTGTACAGTCTCACGTGTCGGTAATACCACAAATGACCTGTCAACACCTATAGCACTTAGCGTTCGCTTTTACGCGTGTACAACTGTGGATTGTAGCGGTACAATCAGAAATAATACATAGGCGACAGTATCACTGGATAAGGCACTCTGCAGTCCGTTGCCCGTTATTTTCCATATCCTCTAGTCATCCTTTAACTCATTCAGCCCCGACACACCACAGCAAGACATGGATTACTTACTTACTTACGCCTGTCACCCCTACCCGGGTATAGGCCGTCGACGAGAGACCTCCAGCAACCCCTGTCCTGTGCTTCTCCTTCGATTCTACTCCAGGTGGTTCCCAGTCTCTTGATGTCTGCTTGGAGGTCTCGACGCCAGGAGTTTCTCGGCCTACCTCTTTTCCTCTTCCCCTGGGGGTTCCATGACAATGCCTGCCTAGTGATACTGGAAGCTGGCTTTCTCAGACTGTGACCGATCCATCCCCATCTTCTTCGCCCAATTTCATTCTCTGCTGTTATCTGCTCTGTTCTCTCCCAGAGTCTGACGTTGCTGATCTTCTCTGGCCAGTGGATTTTCAAAATTCTTCTAAGGCAACTGTTCATGAAGGTCTGTACTCTGTTGACTGTGGTTTTTGTCAATCTCCATGTCTCTGCTCCATATAGGAGAACTGCTTTTACATTGGAGTTGAAAATCCGGACTTTGGTGTGTTGTGACAGCTCTCTGGAACTCCACACTATTTTCAACTGGAGAAAGGCTGCTCTGGCTTTACCGATTCGTGCTCTGACATCTGCATCAGTGCCGCCTTTTTTGTCTATGATGCTCCCGAGATAGGTGAAGGACTCCACCTCCTCCAACGGGGTGCCAGCAAGCAAGACTGGTTCTTCCCTGGTTGCGTTCAGCCTCATTGTCTTTGTTTTCTGTTTGTGAATGGTGAGGCCCACTTGGGACGAGATGTCAGCAAGCCTCGTGGTCTTGTCCTGCATTTGTTGATGAGTGTGGGACAGTAATGCCAAGTCGTCTGCAAAATCGAGGTCGTCAAGCTGTGTCCACAGTGTCCACTGTATTCCACTTCGTCTGTGCTCTGTGGTCATCTTCATGACCCAGTCTATGGCCAGTAGGAAGAGGAACGGAGACAGCAGACACCCCTGCCTGACACCAGTTCTGACCTGGAGCTCTCTGGTGAACTGCCCTTCGTGGATCACGCGACATGTCATGCCATCATAGCTGCTCTTGATCAGGCGGACGAGCTTTGTGGGTACACCGTAGTGTCGTAGGAGTTTCCACAGAGTCTCTCGGTCCACGCTGTCAAATGCTTTCTCATAATCCACAAAGTTGACGTACAGCGGGGAGCTCCACTCCAGAGACTGTTCCACGATGATGCGGAGAGTGGCGATCTGGTCTGTACATGATCGGTTCTTCCTGAATCCTGCTTGCTGGTCTCTCAGCTGGGGGTCAACGGAGCTCTTCATTCTCTCTAGGATGATCCTGTTGAAGACCTTTCCTGGTACTGACAGCAAGGTGATTCCTCTGTAGTTGGAACACTTGCTGAGGTCGCCTTTCTTGGGAAGCTTGATTAGGTACCCCTCCTTCCAGTCAGCTGGCATCACCTCCTCTTCCCAGATCTTTCCAAACAGTGGGTACAGCATCTCCACTGTTGTCTCTAGGTCTGCTTTCTGGCCCTGCTGCTTTGCCATTCTTAAAAAATGCCACTGCTTTTCTGATCTCTTCCCGGCTGGGTCTGTCACAGCTGATGGGTAGGTCGGTCTCTGCCGGCTGGATGTCGGGGGGGGGGGGGGGGGGGGGGGTCGGGTGGGCTAGGTCTGTTCAGTAACTCTTCAAAATACTCGGCCCATCTGTCGAGTTGGTCTGCTCTGTCTGCAATAGGCTTGCCTTCTTTGTCTTTTACTGGTCTTTCTGTATGGCCATACTTACCCGACAATCTTCTGGTAATGTCGTAGAGCTGTTTCATGTTGCCGCTGCCTGTTGCCTTTTCTGCCTCTGCTGCCAGGCTGTCTGTGTAGGCCCTCTTGTCTGCCCTGATACTCCTCTTCACCTCGCGGTTGGCTTCCGAGTATTTCCCCTGTGCCCTTACTTTGGCTGCTGTCGTGCGACTGTTGTTGACCGCTGCTTTCTTCTGCTTCCTCGCTTCTATCTTCTTCAAGGTCTGTGCCGACAGCCAGTCCTTGTGGTGGTGTTTCCTGAACCATACAGTGTCTTTGCAGGTTGAGTTCAGCGCCTCTCTAACTGCCTTCCACTGCTGCTCTGTGGTGACCGCCTCCTCTTCATTTACTAGCTCCTGTAGCGCTTGAAACCGGTTGGACAGCACCAGTTTGAACTCTTCTCTAACTCCAGTTTCTCTCAGGAGGCCTACATTATAGCGCTGTCTTCTTGTTGTCTCTGTGCGGCTTTTCTTTAGCTTGAGCTTCATTCTTAAGGTAAGCAGATGGTGGTCTGAGGCGACATCTGCTCCCCTCCTCACTCGAACATCTTGAAGGGATCTTCTAAATTTCTTGCTAATGCAGATATGGTCTCAGACAGAGCAGACCAACTCGACAGATGGGCCGAGTATTTTGAAGAGTTACTGAACAGACCTAGCCCACCCGACCCCCCAGACATCCAGCCGGCAGAGACCGACCTACCCATCAGCTGCGACAGACCCAGCCGGGAAGAGATCAGAAGAGCAGTGGCATTTTTGAAGAACGGCAAAGCAGCAGGCCCAGATGGCATCCCAGCGGAGTCTCTGAAAGCAGACCCAGAGACAACAGTGGAGATGCTGTACCCACTGTTTGGAAAGATCTGGGAAGAGGAGGTGATGCCGGCTGACTGGAAGGAGGGGTACCTAATCAAGTTTCCCAAGAAAGGCGACCTCAGCAAGTGTTCCAACTACAGAGGAATCACCTTGCTGTCAGTACCAGGAAAGGTCTTCAACAGGATCATCCTGGAGAGAATGAAGAGCTCCGTTGACCCCCAGCTGAGAGACCAGCAAGCAGGATTCAGGAAGAACCGATCATGTACAGACCAGATCGCCACTCTCCGCATCATCGTGGAACAGTCTCTGGAGTGGAGCTCCCCGCTGTACGTCAACTTTGTGGATTATGAGAAAGCATTTGACAGTGTGGACCGAGAGACTTTGTGGAAACTCCTACGACACTACGGTGTACCCATAAAGCTCGTCCGCCTGATCAAGAACAGCTACGATGGTATGACATGTCGCGTGATCCACGAAGGGCAGTTCACCAGGGAGCTCCAGGTCAGAACTGGTGTCAGGCAGGGGTGTCTGCTGTCTCCGTTCCTCTTCCTACTGGCCATAGACTGGGTCATGAAGATGACCACAGAGCACAGACGAAGTGGAATACAGTGGACACTGTGGACACAGCTTGACGACCTCGATTTTGCAGACGACTTGGCATTACTGTCCCACACTCATCAACAAATGCAGGACAAGACCACGAGGCTTGCTGACATCTCGTCCCAAGTGGGCCTCACCATTCACAAACAGAAAACAAAGACAATGAGGCTGAACGCAACCAGGGAGGAACCAGTCTTGCTTGCTGGCACCCCGTTGGAGGAGGTGGAGTCCTTCACCTATCTCGGGAGCATCATAGACAAAAAGGCGGCACTGATGCAGATGTCAGAGCACGAATCGGTAAAGCCAGAGCAGCCTTTCTCCAGCTGAAAAAAGTGTGGAGTTCCAGAGAGCTGTCACAACACACCAAAGTCCGGATCTTCAACTCCAATGTAAAAGCAGTTCTCCTATATGGAGCAGAGACTTGGAGATTGACAAAAACCACAGTCAACAGAGTACAGACCTTCATGAACAGTTGCCTTAGAAGAATTTTGCAAATCCACTGGCCAGAGAAGATCAGCAACGTCAGACTCTGGGAGAGAACAGAGCAGATAACAGCAGAGAATGAAATTGGGCGAAGAAGATGGGGATGGATCGGTCACAGTCTGAGAAAGCCAGCTTCCAGTATCACAAGGCAGGCATTGTCATGGAACCCCCAGGGAAAGAGGAAAAGAGGTAGGCCGAGAAACTCCTGGCGTCGAGACCTCCAAGCAGACATCAAGAGACTGGGAACCACCTGGAGTAGAATCGAAGGAGAAGCACAGGACAGGAGTTGCTGGAGGTCTCTCGTCGACGGCCTATACCCGGGTAGGGGTGACAGGCGTAAGTAAGTAAGCAGATATGGTCTATTTGGTTCTCTGTTGTATGGTCAGGTGAGACCCAAGTTGCTTTGTGTATTCTTCTGTGTGGGAAGATGCTGCCTCCAATGACAAGTCGGTTTAGAGCACAAAAGTCTACAAACCTCTCCCCGTTCTCACTCATCTCCGAGCCTAGTCCCTGTCTCCCCATCACCTCTTCGTATCCGGTGTTGTCCTCCCCTATTTAGGCATTAAAATCGCCCATGACGATGGTGATGTCTCGCTCCGCACATTTGTCCACGGCACTCTGGAGTCGGTCGTAGAACTCTTGTTTCTCTTCCTCGTCACTGTCATTGGTGGGCGCATAACACTGGATGACGTTCAGCTTGAGCTTTTTCTTGGTTCTAAAGGCTGCTGTTATAATTCTTGGCCCAAGAGGTTCCCAGCCCATCAGCGCTCTCTGTGCCACTGGTGACAGCATGAGTGCTACTCCTTCTGTATGGGGGGCATTCTCCTCTTCATGACCTGAATACAGAATCATCTCCCCACTTAACAGCCTTTTCTGGCCAGACTGCGTCCATCTGGCTTCACTGATGCCTAGCAGGGAAAGGTTGTACTTTTGCATTTCCGCTGCTATCTGGGCGGCCTTGCCGCTCTGGTACATGGTCTTGACGTTCCATGTGCCCATGGTTGTATCCCTGGATAGAGAGAGGCGGCTCGGTCCTGTGGCTTCCGAAAACGGAGACTTCCGGCTTTCACCACAGGACGTCATAAGTCTTCTAGTAGAAGAACCTTCCTCCTCCAGGAAAGGAATTACTGTTAGTCTTTTCGTCGGCGTTTTTGTAGCTATTTCCTTTTTTGCAGGGTGGGGAAGCTACCCCCACGCCCAACCCCCTTACTAGGAGGACCAGGGGTTTTCTGTCGGGGTCACCTTCCCTTAGACCATGTTGGTTCACGGCACCTTATTTCATTCGGTGCACCCCTCTCACGAGGGACCCCCTATCCACCACCCAGGGGACGCGCCTCAACGCCGTATGGTCCCAGCGCGAGGCAAGACATGGATCGAGCATGATAATTCAAAGGTGATGCCAGAATTGCTTGGCGCCCATAGGCGCCAAGCTATTCTGGCACCGCCCTTGAATTATCATGTTCGATCTGTCTCTAGAATTGTACAACAGTCCTTCATTTGGCAGCTTCAAAATTTGGGGGGATTTCTGTCCTGTGGTAGAATGTGTTCAAACGTATTTATACGAGCAATGTGAAATACTGCGCTCAAACACGATCTGTGAGAGTTTAAGAGTTGAATGCATATTCTGTCAGTATTTTTTTTTAAAAAACACAGTCACTCGACCAGTCCCTTTCATCTACGTATAAATCAAAAGAGGCATAATTATATTCTCGTACGCCTATGCCGTTAAAAGCCCATGAAACGTTACACCTCTTCAGCGCTGAGTTACTGTATCAGATTGACGAAGTCGTACATGAATATAAAAGTCCTCGATTAGACCGAACGTAGGCCTGTTTTTTTTTATCATTTGATTAACACATTCTACCCCAGGACCGAAATCCCCACATTTTGAAGCTGTCCTCTGAGGGACTGTATAACAATTCTAGAGACAGGGACTATCGTGCTCGATACATGTCTTGCTGTGGTGTGTCGGGGCTGAATGAGTTAAACTGAACAAGCGGCGCAATTATAAAAGAACGCGAAATGCATTCAACTAGATACGGCCAAATTGGCCCGTTATACCATGATTCTACTCCATACGTGCTTACCCCACAAAGAATAAACACTACTTGAATCGTGACGAAACACAGTGTGCGAGCGTGTTGTTGTTGTTGTTGGTGGTGTGTGTGTGCGTGCGTGTGTGTGTGTGTGTGTGTGTGTGTGTGTGTGTGTGTGTGTGTGTGTGTGTGTGTGTGTGTGTGTGTGCCGTGTGTGTAGTGGTTGTTGCTGTGAGTTTTGTTTTGTTATTAATAACTGGGGCGGTCCGTGGCGCAGTGGTTAAGGCGCCTGCCACCAATGCCAAAGGTGCGAGGTTCGATACCGGTTCCGGCGTCGGACTTTTCACCGTTCACCGTTAATTCGGGCGGACCGTCGGAGGTTCTTTCTCCGGGTACTCCGGTTCTTCCACCACCACCCACCCCCCACCCCACACACTTTGGTACCGATTTCAGGCCACTTTACAAATTTCAAATACAAGCGATCACAAATCTCTGTAACTTCAGTAGCTGAACTGGCCCTTCGTCTGTCTTGTACTGTGTTTGTCTTAAATGGCGTAAATCCGTGTCTGTTACGTGAGTGTGCGTGTTGGGTTTCAGTTCGCGGCGCTTTGAGTCGATTCGCCCAAAAATTGAGAAAAAGCGCCTATATAATAACGGTATTATTAGTATTATTATTATGAAACTTTTACCTTCAGTATCCCTGTGACAGATTTCAAAGCCGGATAATGAGTGAGAAGCCAATGAGAGGGGCGGGGTGGTGGTGGTGGGGGGTGGGGTGGGGGGGGGGGGGGGGTGTGTGGGGTAGGGGGTGGTTATGAAGGAAGGGACGTGCAGTAGGGGCTATACTTTGCTGTTTGAAATGAGCAAAATGTCCGTTTTGGTTTATTTTTACCGCTGCTAGTTCACTCTTTCACGCGGTAAACCACAGGCACTGGATGATTGTTGCTTTATTGCTCGCCTTCTAACACGAGTTAGTACCAAAGGTACTATTACATTGTATTAGCTTCTACCCGTGTTAGCGGGTGAGCAATGTCGCAAAGACCTTCCCGCGCCTATGCTTTAAACTACTCCCATTAAGACTGCATTGTTTTTGTTGAGTTAGTTACCCGATACATCAGTCTAGCTGCCCATTACAATGTATCCTGTAGACTTGAACCGCAGAGGCCACACGTGAGTAGGACATGGTGTAGAAAGGGGTCACAGTTGACACAGAGACCTATTTTCTGAGAATTAACTGACGTTTTCCGTAAATCAAAAGTAGGGAACAATAATACCGAACAGCAGAAGCAAGTGTGCGCGCACCGAGTTTCGGCAGCACCAACTTCTGCGCCGTATGCCATTTAACTGACCCATATAATACCGTGAGGCTAAAAGCTTCAAATTTGTACACTGCCATACACTGCACGCTACATTATAGTACTCACGGATGAACCAATGGCTTTAGTTCAAGGGTGGTGCCAGAATAGCTTGGCGCCTAGAGGCGCCAAGCTATTCTGGCACTACCCTTGAACTATTTTAGTCAAACTTATTTCACACACTGGTGCCTTCCGAATGATAAGAGTTAACTCGTTCACTGCCGAGAAGCGGCATTGCGGAACACTGATCACCCCGCAAATGCAAGATGTATTCATAGATCCTCAAGATCATTGCGTATACATGTTCCTTAAACGGCTGAGGATTTTAGGATACTGAGATTTCAAATACACAATCTACGTCCGAGGAGGCACTGGCAGGGACCCCTTGTGCTTGCAGTCACTGGCACAGTACACAGTACTTCATGCACAAGGGCAGATGGCTTCACGCACGAGGGGGTTAAAGGTTAGTAAACGGCAATCGTATCGTCTTGCCTGGTCAGTGAGATGGAAGAAGAGGAAGTAACCCGCTTTATGGAACTGTTTCTGGACAAAACAGAGAGACGTACTTGTCACTGAACACTTTGGCTGTCGATGGCTGTTTGCGGTTGGAATCAATCATCGCGACGCAAAACCGCTACCGCAACGTTTTAAAAGGTTAGTACAGGTCTGGCCTGTAACTGAGAGGCATAGATCCTCATGAGCCCCCGCGACTGCGGGGACCATGGGGATCTATGCCTCTTGCAGATGGGTCGTGTTCGGGCAGTGAAGGGGTTAACAAAGTGTAGCTTTGGCCATTGCACATCTCTGACGTGGATTTTATAACTGTAGGGGGGCTACCAATTGGAGTCCTGCAATGTTTTAAGATGTAGGTCATGCGGGGTCAGTCGTGTCAGTGTCCTGCGTCGATTCAACAACTGGTGGAAAAGGAGGCCGGAGAGTGAGGGGGGGGGGGGGGAGGGGGGATATGGGAAGAGTGGAGGGGGGGGGGGGGTCTGGCGTTCGAGAAGTAAATTTTTTGCGACAGACTCTCGTTTCAGGTGTGCCAGTTCGGGTCGAGGGACGTTATTTTTCAGGAATCATGGAAAAAATATGTTATTGGTCGCAGGGGTTTGCTACACGGACCCTTGCAGGCCTGAGGGAGGTCAAAGGAACCATTGTACCCCGAAGTCCTGAGGGGTACAATGGTTCATCTGACCTCCCGAAGGCCTACACAGGTCAGTGCAGCACTGAAGCGCCTGCTACCAATAACGTATTTGTTTTCATTCCTCCACTATTTTCCTAAAAGACATCAAGAAGAAATCTTCCGACCTGGATCATGCCAGACATACCTGACGTCAAAGCCACAATATACATTTATACATAATAGACATGACGTAACTAAAATCGTTCATGACGTTGCCGTCTCCAGTAGTGTGCCTGTTGTTTCGAACAACACTAAGCAACTTTGTACTAGAGAACGTTTTGGTGATCTTTTGTATAACAAAACTGACATCCAAGACACGTCAGAAAGAGGGCTACAAAAAGTCCGCCATTAGTTGCTACACGGTTTTTTGTAGCTTGGTCATGTGGTATAGTTTGCTCTGAAGAAATTGGTCGTGTGACGTAGGGATAAAAGAAATTAAATTATATGCCGTCATTGTTGAAATAAACTTAATTAGTAGTCATGTTAACCTAGAAACAAGATTTTCACAGAGAACAGTCGAGAGAGAGAGAGAGAGAGAGAGAGAGAGAGAGAGAGAGAGAGAGAGAGAGAGAGAGAGAGAGAGAGAGAGAGAGAGAGAGAGAGAGAGAGAGTTGAGAGTTTTGAAAACGTCGCCCTTTTCATGAAAATACGTGAAGATGTCTGCCCCATGAAGGCAAAAAACAGTAAGTCCATTTTTGTGAAAAGTGATATTTTCAATGCAATACAACGATCATCTCGCTTTTCACCAAAAAAGGACTTGCTGTCTGTTGCCTTCACAGGTCAGATGTACTGAGATTGTTCAGTGCGTGCATTGTCAGTCTTTACTATATAACCGCCCTACGTCAATACAATGTTAAAGATGACATGAACCACACCACTAAGATGTCGTTACTGAGCCAGGACACACGTGGCATAGCACAGCGAATGACGGCAGGCTAATTTAACCCTTTGCGGGTCGGTAGCGGTTTTTGTCGCGATGATTCCAGTACAAAAGCCGCTACCGACACACAAAAGGTTAAATTGCAATGAAAATATCACTTTTCACAAAAATGGACTTGCTGTTTTTTGCCTTCATGGGGCAGACATCTTCACGTATTTTCATGAAAAGGGCGACGTTTTCAAAAACAGTTAATAAAAACCAAAACTTGACCTGGACTTCTTTGTGGCACATGGCCAACACGAAAGTGACGATATACGAAGTCATTCGCTCAACAGTTTTCGTCTGCAAGGATAACAGATTTATTAAAAGTTGTGCATCTTTTTTTGTTGTCAACGGTTGTTCCTGTTTACTCAAGAAAAGTTAATGTTGTGAAGTCGGCCAGCAGAAAAAGGTCGGCAAGTTAGTCCTGAAGTGGCAGTCGTCACCAAACCAATTTCATTGGTGCGTAATTGTTGGAATGACCCATTTAGCTTTAACAGGTTTGATGATTGGTTTGCCGCTTTTGTGTGCAGGGAAGGCCGTTGTATCTGCCCATATTTTCAGATTTGACGAGATCAACGATTGGTGGATTTTGGTTTTTGGGAAACTAGCTCCCTTCGGTCTAGTCCGGCCTTACCACGCGCTCTGATTCGTAACTTCACCATTTTTTTCCCTTTTGGAAGCTCCAACTTATCCCACTACCTACCTCCCCCCTCCCCCAATCGCCACCTCCCACCGGCCCTCCACACCCTATCTCTCTGCCGGCAACTTTACAACACACTAATAGTCCGCTATGCCTCTGGTAGATGGATGCGACTGGATGAAAGCCAGTCGCATCCATCTACCAAAGGCATAGATTGCAAGTGTTCCCTGATCTGCTGCAGGGGATAATGCAAACATTTGGACGATACAGTCTACATCTGCAAGAGGCACAGAGTTTTATGAGCCCATGCAGCGGCAGATCGGCCCCCATTTACACACGCAGAATACCGTTGCGGAACTTACCAGGTTTAGAAGCCGTGTGGAATATGCGTTGTAGAGTAGTTATGGCCGCACCGAAATCGAACATCGTTTTCCCAAAAAGAAAAACAGCTAAAAATAGCAAACATAAAACTCGCTTTTATTAGAGGTTTAACCCTTTGGGTGTCGGTAGCGGTTTTTGTCGCGATGATTCAAAATGAATGGTTAAAATTGAACGAGCCTGCATGGAATGTGTGTTGTTTTAGTGTTTGCTATTTTCAGTGTCAGCAAGTTTGCAGACCAAGGTTTGGCCAGAATGTTTTCTAAGGTTTCTGTTTTGCGAGAATGCTGGTTTGAATCTTCAGGATATTTTCCGCATTTAACAGATCTTGACTCTTCATTGCTGAAGTAGAATAAGACATTTCTCAAAGACAACCGGTGGACCACTACAATCGGACTTTTTAAACAGCATATCCGACGATCTAATTGGAATTTTGCTTTAAAAGCGATCTGCTCCATGGCGGGATTTGATTGCTAAAACTGATTCGCCGTTACAATTTTCTCTTGCCTCAACTAAGACTTTTCTACTCTTCTTGTCACAATCCATTTGTGTAGGCATACACGGCCTTTAACGCGTAACGGAAGTAACTCTCCTGTGTACAAAAGAGAAAAAGAGCAGAAAAGTCTTTCATTTTACGCTATTCAAACATGATAATTTAAGTTAGCCTTTGTGTCCATTATTATTGTAAGACTTTCTAAGAACATGTGTTCAGGAGATATTGCGAAAAAATTAACCCTTTACTGCCTGAAGAAGGTCGCTTTAATATCGTCCTTATCAACCCTTTGGATGTCGATAGCGGTTTCATTCGCGATGATTCCTTCAGGGATCCTCGCGACTTAAATCTCTACTGACACCCAAAGGGTTAATATTTTTCGCGCGATCTGGGCTCTGCCCAAAATCCGAAGATAAGGTCCGATCAAGAGCTTTGATCGTGAGTCCCACATACTGCGTGGCTCACGCTGATTTGCAGTTCATGTTGGTACAATTTCTAGGTATACTTCTCATTAGGTAATCATCTAAGGTTCTTCAGTCTTGCGGTACTTAATAACTCTTAAACGCACTGAACTAATTGACTTCCACTCTATAGAATGGAAGTAATTTGGTTATGGGAGTTTAAGAGCTAAAATCAAAGTACGCCAAAGTGGACCGGCCAGACCAAACCACAATCCAAATAAACATTACGCAAAACCTGCTTAATCCCTTGTGCCCCAAGATCGAAATCCACAAATTTTGGAGTTGTCCTCTGAGGAATTAATTACAATCCAGGAGACAGATCGACCACGATAGTTCAAGGGTGATGCCAGAATAGCTTGGCGCCTGTGGGCGCCAAGCTACTCCGGCACCACCCTTGAACTATCAAGGTCGATCCTCAAAACTTGCTGTGGTGTGTCGGGGCTAAATGTGTTGACAGAAGATACAAAAGAAAAGCAAAGCAAAAGAGACTATGAGCAAACAATGCAAAACAAAACGAATCGAAAAGAAAAGAAAAAAAAACCCTAAAAAAACAACAAAACAAAACAAAAAAAACCTAACGAACAAAACAAAGGAAACAAAGCCAAACAAAAAACAAAAAAACAAAACAAACCGAACCCCCCCCCCCCAAAAAAAAAAAAAAAAAAAAACAAACCAAAAACAAAACAACAAAAAAACAAATAAACAAAAAAAAAAACCCCAAAACAACAACAACAACAAAAGCAAAAAAACAACAACAAACAAACAAACGAAAACTGTCCAGAAGTTAAAAATAAAACCGAATCCAATGCCCGACTCTTTCTTTCTCTCACCTCAGTCACTGTCCACACAAAGAGATCAAAATTCAACCACATCATCAGTGGCTCGGCCACAACTAATAACGTCAGTGCAAGTACTTCATGTGTGTGACTAAAAAGTACATACCCTGACACACACAAAAAAGACGGTCTTCACTCGTCCAGAAACAAGCCCGATACTTCCTTCTCTCGACCCACTGACCGGGTGAACAGAAGTTAATGCGATCACACGCGTGCTGGCCTGTTATTTTGGACCTTACCACTGAGGCCGTAAGGTCCAAAATCACAGACCAGCACGCATAATTGTTCTGGTGGTGGTTTCACCGACTTTTCACTTTCTCGGAACTGAAGCAGGCTGTAGTTTTTGCCTAATGTGTGGTGAAAATAACAGCCAACGATCATCACATCGAACCGGTTTTGGCTTACTGCCTGGGTTACACGGGACACATAATGTATATGGCGATGCATAGCAAAACCATTGAATTTACCTTCATTTGCGACAAAACACAGACCTTTCATTCGAGAAATTTCAATTTGAGTTACTGACTTACCTCTAGTCGAAGATGTAAGCCGTGTCGACGTTTTCAGTTTCAATTGGGGTGTACATCTAAATGGGCCCCATCTGTCTGATTAAGAGGCATACAGCAAATTTCTCTCAATCAGACAGATCGGTCACTATTAAGATTTACATCCCAACTGAAACTGAAAACGTCGGGCATATTGCGGGCTGAACCCAGCTGACAATCAAGTAAGCAAAGGTCTTCGGGTCGGACTTGGCCCGAGGGTCTTTTGCTCATTGGGAAGCATGCACCAGTTACTACCCTGACGCGGCAGTGCCTTCAGGGTGTGGTGCTAAGGGCGGCAAGCTCAGGCGGAGTTTTTGGAAGTCTGCCGGATCTTTTGTATTTGAAACTTTTGATTGAGTGACATGGCTGAAACCGATATCAGAAAAGAGGGAGAGGAAGAGACACCGAAGTACCCCGGAGAAGAAGAAGAAGGGGAAAAAAAAACCAAAAAAAAAAAAAACCACACACACCCACTAGTCCGCCCAAATTAACTGTGACACTTCGCGTAGGAGAGAAGTCCAACCCAAGAACCGGAGATCAAGCCCCGTGACACCTGCTATACCATGATGTGCCAATAGGGTAGGGCTTCTTGAAAATCTGTGCCTGATCGAAGGGATGGGTGGAGGATGTACATCCGTACATCTCTCTGTATTGGCCAAACAAACTGCGACATCAAGAAACTGCAAGAGGTATAGATCCTCATGAGCCCCCGCAGCTGCGGGGGCTCATGAGGATATATACCTCTTGCTGACATCACTTTGAATCCGTGTTCCTGGAAAAAGCGGCCAGGGCCTTTTGGTGTTGATTGGACCAAGATTGCAGTAACACGGTCTGCGTCAAATGCGGGCGTTGAACGGGTTAAAATTCGTACTGCGACGTCAGTCATGCGGACTAAAACTGTTCGCAGCTTCAACTGCGAACATACTTTTCAGAAACCACACAAGCACTCCCTCAACAAATACTGAACCTGCCGGAGACATAGATCTTCGTGACTTGTGCTATCTTTATAAAGATCTGGGTCTCGCTTCTTCCTGTCGAGGACCAGTCGCATGTATGTCTGTGTTGCCTGGATGAAACAGGTTTTCCGGCGCGGGTGATACTGCTGCAGACCCCGTTTCGCTTTCGTAACCGAGGAACAGACTCCGATTCCAGAATCACCCACCGGAGGCTTTATCATTGCCTCTTGCTAAAATCACTCTGTGTCCATGTTCCGTTGACGGCTGGGGATCTTTCACGTGGAATTTGCACTGAATGCTTTCAAAAATACGATCTGCATCCACGGGCTTAGTGAAGGGGTTAAGCTTCCATGGTCTGTCCGGCATCATCTCCCGAGCGGATGACATTTTCTCCGTTTGTCGTGAAGGACCACGATTGCTTCCCAACCATCTTCGATCGACATCCCATCATACTGCTTGAACTGTCACGGTTGATCCCTCTCAATCTACACCTGGCACTTGGAAATCAAGGACTACACGTGACTGTGTGAATCATTTACGGTCAGAATGTCCACGTCAAAGTCACCAATGACGAAAAAAACGAAAATTCCGAAACGACAGTGTCAGCCTGCATACCGTATTTTCAGCAAACACTTGATGCTCTGTATTCCGGGTTGATAAGTCTGTATGCTCTAGCGCTTGCTCTACGTTTAACAGACAGTTTCGGTGCCAAGATTAACCCACACACGCCAAGTCGGAGACGTAAACCTGGAGGATTGCTTCATTCTGAGTCAGTGACGTACATGGGACTGATCTCCGCCAGCAAAGAGGCGTGGATTCTCATGAAACCCTGCGGCTGCAGGGTTACATGAGAATTTTGCCTCTTGCAGATGGATGGAGTAGCAGGGAGACTATTTTCCAAATATACCGCGCACGATATCTGGTTTCTCGGAAGACGAGAACGTCTGAGAACTGGTATAAATTCAAGCTGTCATTGTCTGCATGTGACATAGAAGCGTGAATCTGGTAGAATCTGTTTTCCACAGGCAGCTAAGTTGTGGTGATAGTGTATATCAATAAGAAAGTGTCACCAATCTCAAGATCATCTTGAAAAATCGCGTGAAAACTTATTCGTTTCGGCATTTAAAAAAAACTAAACCCGAGTGATTTGCTGACTGGTGAGTTTTTTTTCTGTTTATTTATTTAATTGTATTTACAAACTAACGTGAATTTGATATACGAAACCCTCTGTCTTGGTGATTTTGTGTGCGTGTGTTTTTCAATATTTTATTTTGTTTGATCTGTGAAGCTCTTTTGCTTTTGTTCTTAACCTGTAAAATACAACTAAATATCTCTTTGACGATAAAAATATCATTTATGTCGCTTTTAACTTTCATCAAAGGTTTGCTGATGTCACAGAGATTTTGATCAACACTGAAACGGAGAACGTTTAAGTTTAAGAAAACTGGCCATTACCAGATAGACAGTGTTCTGGGTATTGAGAGGTAAGATGGGCTGTGACTGACATCAATGTGTTTTTAATCCTTTGCGTGTCGGTAGCGGGGTTTAGTCGCGATGATTCCTACAGGAATCATCGCGACGAACCCCCGCTACCGACACGCAAAGGGTTAACCTAAAAATATATTGTGAAAGTCAGTTGCGTTCTGCGAACCCGGCAGTTTTCTCTGAAAACAAATCGAGCTAGTGAACTTATTATGATTATTTTATTCTGATCAATAAATTGCTACTGTTTTTGCCCTCGTGACAGTTTGATAACACAGTACTTAGCAATTCACCAGAACAATTTTGTCATTTAGGAAACATTGAATGCACTCTATTGCCTGAATTGTGACGCACGATATGTACTTTTGCGTTCAGCTGTGAGCGATTTTTTAAAAAACTCATTCTACCCCATACACACCACAGCAAGATGAGGATCGACCATGATAGTTCAAGGGTGATGCCAGAATAGCTTGGCGCCCATAGGCGCCAAGCTATTCTGGCATCACCCTTATTAGGTGCCAAGCTATTCTGGCATCACCCTTGAACTATCATGGTCGATCTGTGTCCTGCACTAGAGTGCAGTCTTCAGAGGACAACAGCAACATTTGGGGATTTCGGTGTTGGGGTAGAATGAGTTAAGCAAAAGGTCGAACAAATTAACAAATAAATGATAAATAAGGCATATGAAAGAAAAAAATATAGATACATAATAAATAAATATGCAATAAATAAGTAAAAAAAAAAAATAATAATAATATCGTGCTAGGGGATATAACGTTAGGTCTAGAAGTTATGTCCCTTTACTGTTTTCTGTTTTGAACGTTTTCTCGGAAAAGAAAATGTGCCGTTGACACACAACAGTTTATGTACGCAGCATGTACACTGCCGAATACACTATACTATGAGGTAGCAAACCCATCGATGAATAGAAAAACCCAACGGAGAAAGAAACGGGCTTAGAAATGACAGTTACAACACAATCGTGTTGTAACTGTCATTTCTAAGAGTGTTTCTTTCTCCCTTGTGTTCTTCACTGCATTTAACACGCTTGCCAGTCATCTTCATTTTTTGTCTGGACATCGGTGAATAGTTGGTGCAAGTGTAAGTTAGATCAACACGAAACCAAGTTCGTCTGTCCGCGAGACGCTCTATAGACTTGTCCGGAGGCCAGGCGGGATAGACTGAGCCAGCAAGTAAACACAAACTGCGAACTAAACTGCCAGTATGCACCTGAAACGGCCCTTAAGCCTAACTGTGGCTGTTTAAACTTTGTTTACGGGGACCACCCAACTGCAAGAGGCAAGGAACCTCACTGAGATCTTCTGCCTCTTGCCGGCCATCTTAGCAGGCATGGTTTGTTTATTTATTATGCCTGTGTTTTAGTCCTTCTCGGATGGATGGGGTTATTCAACGTGTAATTTGCCTTTGTTTTAACTCATTCGCGGTTAGCCATGCTGCATCCGGATGCTGGCCGCGAATGAGTAATCCCTGTTAGCACTGACTTTACACGGTTACATGAGATCAATTTGATCTTGACAGTTCAAGGGTGTCGCCGGGACAGATTGGCGCCCGGAGGCGCCAATCTGCCCCGGCGACACTCTTGAACTGTCCTGGTCAATCTAGCCTCCTAAACTGCAATATAGCCTTCATAGAACAACTTTAACTGAAATGTTGAACGTTCCACTTCAGAAAATGAATGGGTTAAACACAATTTGTGTCCGCTGGCAGTGGACTGAGGGGTTAATAACGGTCACGTCTGCAGATAAAATTCAAAAGCCAGTGTCAGTGCTATACAATCTGAAACTGACAAAGAACAAGTTGCAAAACGAAAACAGAAGGAGAACGTTTCCGGAACTCGCCGGTAGAGAGAATAGAAATAGACTATAGAAGCTTTACGTAGGCTCTTGGGCAGCAGATATTTCGGCTACAGTAAACTTCGGATAAAATAAATCGCCAGGGGGCGCAGTTTTTCTTTTTGTTATATCCGATGTTTGTTATAAGCGAAGTAATTTACATTGGAAAATTTGACGTCAGGGCCTCAGAGAAAGTTTGTTATATCCGATTTTTGTTACATCCGACTTCGTTATGAACGAAGTCGACTATTTTGAAGTAAGTTTGGTTGAAAAATAATTTTGGAGAATGAACCTTTAGGATTGGCGTTAAGGTCACTGACCGGCTTTACGCTGGTCCTGAAGGTACGGTCTGATACGTTAATCCACTATCCAGCTCAGTGTCAAACTACAATGGAATACTGAGCACGAGGGAATAAGTACTTAGTCCGGTCTTAGGAGTAGGGCCTACCTTGCATTGTCGGAAGTACAAACTGTTTTAATGGATCCTGAATGATTTTGGGGTGCTGAATTCGATTCCGTTGTATGCCACGCTGTAAATTTTTGAGCGTTTTTCTGTATAAAGCAAAATCTAAGAGTGGCCGCCAGGAAAAATACTAATTTAATAGTGCAGCCGGTTGGCTGCCTTCAGTGGTACTTTATTTGTTCGTCTTCCCGCCGTCATTATTTGTTTGCTAGGTTGCTTGTCTGCTTGGTTGCCTCTTTTGTTTCTTTCTCCTTTCTTTCTGTCGTCTGTCTGTCAGTCGGAAATGCGGGGGAGGGGGGGGGGAGCAAGGAAATGTTACATACAGTTATAACAGACAACACAGTATAAAAGGCGGCTAGAGGCGGCCGGCTGCAGTAGGAGAGTCCGAAATAGCTCAGACGGTTAAACGTCGGAGCAGGAGAGCGAAGGGAATCGCCGGGTCGTGGGTTCGAATCCCGTCCCGGCCCCGGTAGCTGGACTCACAATCCAGGGGAAAAAACGGATTTGTCCAATAGCATGTCCGTTGAAAGGTCCTGGTAAATCAAAGTGGCACAGTTGGAGTGCGCCTGAGTTGATCAGTGTTCAGGTTGTACTCCATAGGCAATAGATTTCCCTGTCCCTCATAACCCGCCCGTCAGGGCCGTCCATGATCACCTCGGTGCTGTGGACGTTAAACCCGAACTAACCACCAACCGCCGGCTGCAGTGGGCCCGCGCCGCACAGTCGTGCCCGACTGACTTCGGCCCGATAGTCCAGGCTACGGCCCGACGGAAGCAGTTCTCTTTTTAGTCAGGTCTTGCTTGAAATCCAAGCTTCGCACCTGTAGTTATGGTTATATGCGAGTCACGAGTTTCCGTATCATTACTACAAAATTGCCTCTAGTACTTAGTTAGCGGCAGCACATCGTGATTGGAAACTATGTCCGGGAAGGCGCAATGGCGTCATGACCGCTGTACACGCACGTGTCCTGTCACTATCTTCACTGAGGCCTGCTGCGAACACCAACCATCCGCAAGAGGCGTGGATTCTCAGTTCTCACGAGAATCCACGCCTCAAACTCGAAGTACTCGCAAAATTAAAACCTGTGTTTTCAGGCGGAGGAGGTCTCGTGGAGTTCAGTCCCGCGGGTCGCGGATATGTTAATGTCAGTTGTTTTAATAGTAGTCGTATTTAATAGTTGCTATTGTACTCTACTCCTACTACTACTACTACTCAGTGCTACTACTGCTGCTACTACTACTACTACTACTACTACTATTCAGGGGCAAATCGGGGGTGGGGAAGCGGGGGCGGGGGGGGGGGGGTGTTCAGGGGTTCCGCTCCCCCCCTCCCCCGACCCAAAATTCCTTAGAAATGCTATAACAAAGTCCCCCTCCCCGCCCCCCCCCCCCCCTCCTTCGAAGTAACTGATCCGACCCTGCAATTACTACTACTGACTATTACTGCTGCTGTTACTACTATTTCTACTACTACTACTTCTGCTACTACTAACAATATGCATTTGTATAGCGTTTAACCTCCAAATTAATGATGTTCTAAGCGCTCTACAAAGGCGGACCAAAAATCCAAGAATAAAAGAGTACAATAAAAGAAAGAGGCCCGTAAAGCGATCTGCTTCATGAAGGGCCGCTTGCATTACCAAAATCTCATAAAAGACGTTGTCTGATACTTCTTTAAATTTCTCCCCTTCCTTTCACAATCCGTCTGAGTTGGTACATGCAACAGAGGTTTTTGTTGCCCCTAGTGTGTAGACGAAACAACTCTTCTACGTACAAAGGAGGAGAAGGGCTGAAGATCGTTCAAGTTTTACGACACTGTTCTGAAAAGTCAAGTTAGCCCCTTTGTCCAACATTCTTGAAAAGCATGTTAAGAATATGTAGAAAAGACGCATCGCGAACTATTAACTCTTAGGCGCCGAGAATTAATAGCTGCGAAAGTGTCGCACAGCGTTGCCTGCGCCAACGCTGTACGATACTTCCACAGCTATTTACACGGGGCACCTTGAATGAGTTAAGGGATCTATGCCTCTTGCGATATGCTGCCGATCTGACAGCAGTCACGTCGTGTTTATGATGATGTGAACTTGTGAGGGTGTGCTAGCGTGGAGGACTATTAAGTCACTGACGTTTCGTGTGAAGAGACGACAGTTTCCGCGTCAGTAGGTTCCTGGTTAAGTGACGTGATGCAGCTAGGAGTTTCTAAATTTAGCTATATGCGTACGTACACTGGCACGCACATACACACACTGGTTACCTACCTTCGATCCGCTACGCACGTTCGTGTGCAGCGGATCGAGGGAGGTAACCAGTGTGACGCGCGCGCGCACATGACTGAAGGCACGCAAACACGCACGCACGCACACACAGTCTCTCTCTCTCTCTCTCTCTCTCTCTCTCACACACACACACACACACACACACACCCGCTTACGCACGCAGGCACGCCCGCCCTCGCTCCCCCCCTCCCTCACCCCTTCCCCCCCCCCCCCACTGGCACACACACACGCTCACTCACGCATACAGATACACGCACCTATAGGCACACTCACAGTCTCTCTCTCTCTCTCTCTCTCTCACACACACACACACACACACACACACACACGCGTACGCACGCCCCCCCCCCCACCCACCCACCCACCCCCACACACACACACGGTCACTCATACTCACGCATTCACACACACATACACGCACGCAAGCACGCACACTCAAGGCGCCAAGCTATTCCGACAACATCCTTGCAACTATTATGGTCGATCAGTTCGGCTCCAGAACTGTGTCGCTGACCTCAAAGAATATCTGAAAAAAAATTACAATTTTAGCCTTAACTCATTCAGCCCGACACACGTATTTCCCAAATTTGGGGGGCATCATCTAACGACTATGCACCTGTTGCAGGAGAGGGATTGACCATGATAATTCACGGGTAGTGCCAGATTAGCTTGGCGCCGACAGGCGCCAAGCTAATCTGGCACTACCCTTGAATTATCATGGTCAACCCGTTAAAACGGATGCTGTATTTCTAACGAGCAGTTTCTGAAGCTACGCCGTTTCTGATAGTTTTCCAACGCGAATACATTCGTTTCGTCCCAAACTGACTTGCCAAAACCATTTATCTCGTTTTATTTCGCCGAACGCCCTTTATCGTCTTCTCTTGTTCAGTCTCTTGTTTATCACTGTTTATCACGGTACAAACAGAATCGCACTAGCTGACAACCAGACGACCACTGTTCAGTGGCAGAGAATAACCCAACGAAGAAAGAAGCACGCTTAGAAAAGACAGTTACAATACAATTTATTAATATTTCTTCAAAATAGACAAACAGACAAGTATAGAGATCAGTCGCTACTTGTCTTATCAGCGAATCACTTTGTAGCAACTGAAGGATGTGACCTCACTAGGTTTTTTTGGTCTGGATTGACCACTGTTGGCAGAGCAAGACTTGCAGTGTTACAGATCCTCATGAGCCACAACATGGTAACAGGTGCGCACATGGACACATAATGGCAGGAACACGCTCGCCGGCGAGTTGTTCGGCTTTTTTGAGAACCCGCATGACAAGAGTGGTATTGGAAAATGTGGTCCGTCGCTAGACTAATAGAAGTAGGGTTCCTATTTTCTCTCATCACCAGCAATTTCTTTTCCTGTACTGATTTAGATCTTGGTGGAAACAGTGCAAAAACAAGCCCACCCTACGTCCAAAATGGTCTGTGATGAGAAGTATATTTACAATAATGACAGCGCAGAAATAGACCCACCTCAGGAAATAATAACAGCGGTAAGAATATACTCACCTCCAGAACACACTAATTAATTGATGGAAAGGTGGATGAGATTTTCACAGACCGTGACTTTCAAGTCAACAGTGCTGAAGCGACACTCAACTCAACAGTGCTGAAGCGACACTCAACACAATCGCGGTTAAGGCGTCGAAGCTGTGGGAGATGGGTCAGTCACGACAGTTCAAAGGTAGTGCTAAATTAAGATGGCGCGGGCCCACTGCCGCCGACGTCGGCCCGAGGGTCTTTTGGTTACTGAGATTGCCTTGTTTTTGTTTCTGTATGAGCGCTCAGTATAAGCTCCTGGTTAGAGGGCCAACGGTCGACCCGCGGACCTTTCGCTTCCTTTGGACACCCAAACAGGACTCTTTCAAACATGTTACGGGCATAACTCATTCGAGACGTGCCGCATCCGGATAAGCGGCATAAAGCCGCGTATCCGAATGTAGCACGGCTCGAATGTGTTAAAGCGTGGTGTAAAGTATTCTAGACGCATGTTTTCCACCTCATCTGACGTCATCACTCCCGTTAAATGGCCGAAGCAGACAATGCAATTATCGGCGATGACGTCCTCGTTCTGGAATATCGCGTCCGTTCTGTACTCTAAACCGTGCATTTTAAACTTCTAGACGTCTGAAGCACACGCAGGAGTTTTGTTTTATAACCTTTTGAATTTGTCACGTTTTGCGTTTTGTTTAACCCATTCAGCCCTGACGCAGTACAGCAGGAGATGAGTCGACCTGTCGGCGCCAAGCTATTCTGGCACTGCCCTTGAATTATCATGGTCGATCCATCTCCTGCAACTGGTGCATAGTCATTAGATGACACCTCCAAAATTTGGGAAATACGGCCGTCGGGCTGAATGAGTTAAATGATTAATTTAATGATTAATAAGTTTAAATAAGACTGTGGACAATTTTATTTTTTTTAGATATCTGAAGCGCACGACAGATTTATTGTTATTATTATTATTTAGTATGTTTTATTTATTTTTAAATACATTTTAATTAATATAAACTTGTAACTGATTTTGCACTTTCAATTTTTGCATTTCTTCAAATAGTCAACTGATGTAACGTGGATGAAAGTACACCGACACGTTCAAGCTTTTTTTAATTTTTTTTTTATCCTAACAGTCGAAATTATAAAATAAATAAATGAAAATATAAAAAAAATGTGCGAGTTGTCCTCCAGTGACTGAATGTAAGTTCAGGAGACTGATCGACCCTGATAGTAGCGTGGCGTCTCTTGGCGCCAAGCTATTCTGGCACTACCCTTATGCTATCAAGGTCGAACGATATCCTCTTGTAGTTTGCGTGGGTTGAATGGTTTAGGATTCATAACACAGTCTTTGAAAAGAGAGCCACGAATGACTTTCATAAGACTGACTGGACTCGTTGACTGGCAGAAACTAGTGGATCAAAGTGGCGTAACGAACAGAACATTTCACTGTCCGATGGAACGCGGAAGAATGACCTTGGCAACGGCGGCCGACGTCGGCCCGATGGCCTTTGCGCACTGAGTCTGTTCCTAGTTTTTCTTTATTAAAAAATAAATGAATAAAAAATAATTAAAAAATCTGACGCTGCTCTTGTCAACAGACATGCATGTTGATGTGTTATACAGGCACAATAACATCTGCACGAGACGGCGTCTGTCAACAACAGTGCGCACATGTACGCATAGAGGCCGATCGGCTTTTTTGTCCACAAGTTCTATCCGCTGGTGTGCAGTAACCTGCATAGTGTTGATTCACGTAATAAGTAAAATTCAGGTAACCCAGACTGAAACAATATACAGTGGCTAGGAAGATAGGGGATGGGGGGGGGGGGGGGCAGGGGGTGGCAGGGGGTGAGGAGGGGCGGAGGGGAGGAGTTAAGCGACAGTCCAACATCGCAAAAATCAAACAAAAAAATCAAACATAACAATTAAAAGCTTATGACATTTTCCTCTTTAAAAAAAAATCAGTTCTCAAAATAAGAAATAAAAATTTGCAACCTCGTAAAAATATTAAAAACCAAACATAACAATCAAAATCTTATGACATTTGCCTCTCAAAAAAATTCTGTTCTCCAAATAACCCATATCATTCGGAATTAATACACCAGTGTGTGAAATAAGTTTCACTAAAATTGTTCAAGGGTAGTGCCAGAATAGTTTGGCGCCTAAAGGTAGCTTGCATATGGCAATGTACAAATTTGAAGCTTGTAGCCTCAGTATGATATGGGTTAACAAATAGAAATATACAATTTTAATAATTATTTTCTCCTCACCAAAAATATTGACCCCCCCTCTCCCTGCCCCCCCCCCCCCCTGCCCCGACCCCCTCGTACTTTTTCACTGTGGGGTGGGGGGATGGGGCAGGGGGAGGGGGGGGGGTCAAGAAGCTCTACCTTCCCGGCCGGTTCCTAACCCACTGATATAATCAAACGAGTGAGCTTAACTCATTCGCGGTCAGGCGCAACCCGGCGGTGCGCGGCTTAGGCCGCGCATCCGGATGCGGCTGGCTGCGATTGAGTTAACAATCTATCTTTCATCGTGTTGGCCTAATTGGTATACAAGAATAGCACTGACACTGTGACAAAAAATGCAATCAATAGGCAACAAGGGTAGTGAGCTTGGCCGTAGTGCTCGTCACCTTTCTGTGCTTGCAAAAGCCTGTCATCACGCTGGTCCCAGAAAGCGAAAGGCCATCGGACCGACGTCGGCGGCATTTGAACCGCGCTCGCTTGTGCGCGGGCCAACTGAGGCCGTCGTAGGCACCATGAGCTTTTAGTCACGGAATCAAGGTTACAACACAGTCGGAAATTAGCACATTCTGCTCCACGACCGAAATCCGCTGAAGACTGTATTACGCTTCTGGACACAGATCGAGCGTGATAGTTCAAGGGTTGTGCCAGAATAGCTTGGCGCCAATGGGCGCCAAGCTATTCTGGCTCAACCCTTGAACTATCACGCTCGATCCACGTCTTGTTGTGTCGTGTCGGAGTTGAATGAGTTATTGAAAAGCCACCTTTCAACTCTTTGGCCGTCGGTAGCGGGTTTGGTCGAGGTGATTCCTATAGGAATCACCCCGACCAAACACACTACCAACAGCCAAAGGGTTAATAGTTCACAATAATTATTATCTCCTTTGTATATGTTCGTAGTCTGTCATACAATAAATGCTGCACACAAAGGGCTAACAAAGCTCCTGTTTCATTATAAAACTGTAGGTCCACCATAAACAGTAAGTAATGAAATCAGTTCAGAGTCTCTTTTTTTTTCTTTCTAAATTGTGCATGTCAGTTTATACATTCATTCAAGAAAAAAATATGGTGAATTAGATTTCACTTTTTTTTGGTCATTCCATCATGAGATCATTAGAAACAAAAACAACATTAATAACACCAAATATTCACTGTTGTGTGTGTCTACCAATTACGGTTACAATCGGTTATTTTCTTTTTTTAATAATTGTACACTACGTCGAGTAGTATTTTTGGTTAAATATTATTTAAACGTCGGTACTCGTATTCTAACACACAGATTCTATTTATTCACACAGATTGATTGATTGATTGATTGATTGATAGATAGATAGATAGATAGATAGATAGATAGATAGATAGATAGATAGATAGATAGATAGATAGATAGATAGATAGATAGATATAGATAGATTAGATTAGATTAGATTAGATTAGCTAGATAGATAGATAGATAGATAGATAGATAGATAGATAGATGATGATGAATCTTTTTTTTATTCAGGATAAAGCCATTAGGCAACTCAATGCCTGTCTTACAAGCTGTCCTGTAAACAAAAGAGAACACAACAGGAAAAGAAACATAGCATGCAAATAACAATAATAATAATAATAATAATAATAATAATAATAATAATAATAATAATAATAATAATAATAATATGAGGAAGCAAAACTACGGGGGAAAAAATACAATAGATAGATAGATAGATAGATAGATAGATAGATAAGCATGGTTCCAACTGCAGCAGACTTAATCATACTGAATCATTCTGAATAAATATACCGCACTACCGAATATTCTTTGATGCATGCGCGGCTTTAAAACTAATATCAGACTGACTCATTTCTTAAAGGCCTACTACCGCCGTAACTGTTCAAAGATACACTTCTGTAACAGATGGTTACGAAACGCTACTCACAGGTCTAGTTATGGTTCATTTAGACTTAGCCGGAAAATCCAGTTCAGCACACGTCGTCTTGATGTCAAGTAACCCTGACAATGACTCCACTCCGTTCCATAATTACATAATGATTATACCGCTTTCAGTACGAGAAACAGCTAGAAATAGACTGACTACATGCTAACGCCGGGCGTCCAGGAAGTGCGATCACGCGTGTGCTTTTGCCGCGTGTTCAAACTGCTGTTAAAGTTCATTAGGTGTGTCGACAAGGCATAACAAATACAAAGGGTGCTGAATTGTATCATCAGATTTATGCGTAATGGTACTTTTAAAGAACTAATTAAGTTGTGAATCCAGTCAAGAGTAACCATAATCTAACTCTTTTGTGAAGCATAGGTCAGTAACTGCGCACTGAAACTCGGTGACAGCAGACGACATTGTGAGTCGTAGATTAAACGCAAGACAGCTCATTTTCGCGGAGAGAGACAGACATAAATCTGAACAGTAAAAGGCGTAGATTCTCATGAGCCCCAGCATGCCTGCGTGGGCTTATGAGCATCTGCGCATTTTACAAATGAGGGGTGTATAACCTAAGAGTGTACATGTCAGTCTCGCAGTCACGATATCGTGCCTACCACAGACGCGGCGTCATGATCTACATACTACCTCGTTTGTCGGAGAAACATAGACGAAAATGAAGAAATATTGTTGCTGACGGAAGCAAGAATCTGGAACAGATCCTCATGGGCCCCAAATCTAATGGCGGAAATTAGTGGATCAATGAAATTTTCATGCATTCTTTTCGCGTACAGGCCTGGATGTAGTGTCGTGCCATAGGGCTGGACGTACAAATGCCCGGTACATTATTATCTGTGCCTGTAGCAGGTGCTTACGTATTCGTTGCTGGAATGGCTACAGCCTAGGTGTAATGATAGAGGAGATGGGAAGGGGACACACTGCAGTGAGGAATGGGTAAGGAGTAAAAGGGGGATGTCGAAAGAAGTGAGCACACGACTGTAGAGACAGTCACAATCATCATTCAGGCAGTCAATGTGGTTCCCTCAGTGGCGATGATACGTTGCTTTTCACGGCTGCCCACAACGCAGGTAATCATCGTTTAACCCTCTTGTGCATGATGCCGCCGGTGCTGTTTACAATACCGGTGGCTGCGTGCACAAGGGGGTTAAGTTTTTTTGAGTCCTACTTTTGTAAATGTAGTTTGTACTTAGAAGAAAGTGTGTGAAAAAAGGTCGTTTGTGCCAAAAGTAACAACCAACAGAAATGTCCAAAGTAACAACCAACAGAGATGTCTTTAGGCTTATTTTAGGCACTGGCTAGTTTTGATGTATCTGGCATATGGGCATGTGCAATTAATTAATGTGCATGCAGAAACAGATGATTTCCAGCAACGAATAATTAAATCTGGCCCTTGCTGAAAATGTTAGTTGTTTCGGTGGGCATACGGTGATTAATATAATCACATTAAGTCAGTTTATTTTTTAAAAATTATTCTCTTTCAAAAGAAATTAATTGTATAACCTGTTCTCACAGGTGGAGAGTATTTTATTCCTTTGAATTAAAGTTTTCTGTAACAATCAGTGGACATACTCAGTCAATTTAAATCACAAAAACAGTTCTTCATGCGATTACCACATTTTACACTCACACAAAAAGTTCTTCAGTTATCTGTATTTCTGTTATCTCATGACTGAAGAACTTTTTCCTGTCACTCAGCAGAGAAAAATGTTTGTTGTCACACTGGACACACTATTGGACATACACATGAAAATCTTCTATTGATTAGTCCATTTTGGTGAAAAGGAAACTCTGTGAGAAATGTAAGTGTTCCAGCAACAATGTCTTCATAGCGGAATCACAAAAAAGAACTTGAATTTTCTGTTGTAGTGCAGTTTTCTTGACTAAACATATGTCGTTTGTTACGCGCACGACGTTTTGTCACAGGCACATATGCAGACATACCAATCGTCACCAATCGATTCTTTTCGTCATGGGACGAAGTGTATAGCTTCTGCCTTTTTTTTTATTATTATTATTTTTTTTATTTCTTAAAAGACAGGTGTTTTCTCAAGAGAAGGCTTGTAGGGCAAAATGTCACCTGTCTTTAAAGACAGTCTTTAATGATAGGTGCACGTGATCTCTTATAATATATAATTATGGTCGCTCAGAACAGGTTCTGCTGTAATCAGTTACAGTTGATCATAGAGACTGGTTGACTTGTGCACACTGTTCACTTGCCTTCTTTGCCCGTTTATCCGTCGTCCGGCTGGTCCGTGTGTCTATCTGTCGTTTGGCTGCCCTCTCTATGTTTGGTTTACCAGGCTGGCTCACACTAGCTGCCAGGGAATCGAAAACTGAGACAACCATTGTGGGGCTGGCAGTTAGATTTGTCCCATACATTCCTAATCCAGACCAAAAAGGTGACTTCCAAGCGTGTAAAATGCAAAGAAGTACCCAACGGAGAAAGAAACACGCTTAGAAAAGACAGTCACAACACAATTTATTAATATTTCGGGTAAATACCCTTTGTCAAAATAGACAAACAAACAAATAGAGAGATCAGTCGCTACTTATCTTCTTTTCAATCGCAGAAGAATAGAGTTGCCACATTCCTTCTGCGATTGAAAAGAAGATAAGTAGCGACTGATCTCTCTATTTGTTTTTGTTTTTGTTTTTGGTCTATTTTGACAAAGGGTATTTACCCGAAATATTAATAAATTGTGTTGTAACTGTCTTTTCTAAGCGTGTTTCTTTATCCGTTGGGTATTCCATACATTTCTAGCACTCTCCAACAGCGTCTAAATGAGCCTAGATCAACCATGAAAGTGCAAGGGTGGTTCCAGAATAGCTCGGCGCCTCACGACGCTGTTCTGGCACAACCCTTGAACTGTCATGGTCGATCTGTCTACTAAACTGTCTGCGGAATACACCAGTCTCCCAAATTTGGAAATTTCGGGAATACGGTTCAGTGTGTCCGAAAGGTAACATTGTACAGATGGAGCAACAGATGGCATTGTGTGCTGAGTTCTTTTTGTAAAGCAATGACACTCACCTTTCGTCGTGTGGACGTAATGCGGACTGATTTATGACTGTGTTTTGTTTTAATCACTGCAACCAACGGTCTAACCCCTTTTCCTGCCAGTGGTCACGAATTTCGCGTCTGCCCCAACCACTGCACAATGACCAACATTTTCCTGAAGAGAAAGCTGTAAATGGGACCAAACGTAGGCACAAAGAACACAGGAGACTGACTCGACTAACAAGAGACATAAATCCTCATGCGCCCCCGCGACTGCGGGGGCTCATGAGGGTTTATGTCTCTTGCATCTGGGTTTGCTTCGCCTTGAACTGGCAGTTAATGGGTTAAACGTACAATCGTTATTACATGAACCAGGATTATCCTCCACTCACGCATTACTTTGTTGCACCTCAGTGCCAGTTCAGATCACGGACAGACTTGTAAAGAACTGTAATTTGAAAATATTGCTCTTTTGAGTGTGACTCAGGCTGTTATGATGCAGCTGATTTGCAAGAAGCGCAGTTTAAACATGTACACGAACACAAAAATAATTAAACTTTTTTTTTTTTTTTAAACCTGTAAACAGTTTGCCTCAGAGATTTATAGTCGCATATTTTTCCTGATCTTTTCCTTCCAACCTCCCCCCCCCCCCCCCCGCGCCCCTCCCACCACCACCACCCCTGATCCCTTCTAAAAAAGAAAAATGACAACCAGTATTTCTATTTCTCTTTAAATTTATGAGTTATTTTTTGGTTAACAAGTGACAGATGACTCATAAATTAAAACTGAACACCAGATAAATTACATCAATCCACACATCGAGTTTTATTACTATATTCCCAGTGCGGACGTGCGCGGGCCAACGACGGCCGACGTCGGCCCGATGACCTTGTACGCATTGGGTTATTCTTGCTGCTGTTGTTGTTATAAATATTTTATTTGTTTACCCAATGTGTTTTTCAAAACGTCAGCGAGTTATGGCTGACTATTAAAGGTTAACCAGCTGTCAGAAAAATCATTATGGGGAATATCTTCCAGAAAGTTTACCGCTGAATTCCCTGTGAATAATTAGTTTCTTACACTGTTTACATGGCACCAGTCGAGGTCATATTACTCAGGAACTGATGCATAACACTGCACATCCGTAAACAACGCGAGTTGTGGGTCACAGACTTTATTTTTCGCTGCGGTTTGGAAACCTGAAGCAGTGACCCAGTTCGTCGCGGCTTAGAACTTGAAATGTTCCAAATATAGATTAATGGTGACTCTTCCTGTTTGACCTTCGGTGTCAACTGCTGGAGACGGATCTATTTGGATAGTTTCAGGTAGTGCCTGATTAGTGGTACTCAAGTTGGGGGGGGGGGGGGAAAGGACTAGCTATGGGCGGCACTGAGCTATCATGGGGCAATTACTAACGCTTGCTCCGTCTCCTCAGCACGATTTGCTCATGCGGCACAGTGCCTACGGGACAGATGTACAATTACTTATCTCCGGCCTACGCAACTGAAAGGGTTGACCTTCAGTGTTTGTCGCTGCGTTGCTTGTACCGGTATGATTGAGCCCAAAATGTGGGCGTTGTCCTCTGAAAACTGCACTAGCGTGCAACTGCAGAAGACAGGTTGACCATTGTGGTTCAAGGGTGGTGCCAGAAATGATAGCTTGGCGCCTCAGTGTAGGCACCAAGCTATCATTTCTGGCACCACCTTTGAACCAAAATGGTCGGTCAATCTAGCTATCTAGCTGTAGTTTATAGTATCGTGTTAGACTCAGTTAGCTTATCAGTGGTCAACGGCGACAGACTATGGTTAAGTTACTCACTTATCCGTCTTACTCGGTGACTATAGTCCTACTAGCTCTAGTGAGTACACTGGCTCTTGCACGGTGATATTAATTGCAGGCAGTGTTGTTTACTTCGAAGCTGTCGTGCGTTCATCTATCAATAATTCATGGGGAAATGTTATTACCATAATAAGACAGACTGTCGGAGCAAGAGTCCCCGGAAACTCATTATACCGGTTTGACATCTTCAGGCCTTAAAACTCCAACCGCTGTGACGTCAAACTGAACTCCTGACGTCAGCAAGGGTGAAGAGTATCCACGCAGTCCATTCACACTAACATGAGCAAACACAAGCAGGCGGGCTATAAGAGGTGGATCTACGATTTCTTGCGTGAAGATTGGGAAGTAAATTAGGTCAGGCCGCGCTTGGCAAGAAACATAGATTCTCATGAGTCTCTGCTGCTGCAGGGGCTCATGAGAATCTTTGCTCGTGCAGATGGGAGACACAAACAGCGGGTTGAGGAACTTGTCCAACGATAAGTATGGCTGCGAAGCTGAAACGGAAACAGCGCGATATTCTATATAGAATCAAATCTGTCGCGATTTTTTTGTCAACAAGGCATTGGTGTAGTAAAAATTAAACAGCGCACTGTCGCTATGTAAACATGAAGACTGCCGCGATTTTCTCTGTCACTTTTGTCATCACCGTTGCTAGTGCCGCCGCCGTGCAGCGAGCGTGCGACATATCTTTACCACAGAGCGATTTGATAGGCTCACGTCACTCGTGCAAACCATTCCGCGTATTTTTAGAACTTGGCCTAGAAGGTGCTAGTATATAGTCATCCCTAAACGGCTTTGCAATTTTTACAACTGAGTCCACAAACGTATAAACAGTCAAGAAGAGTGGGACCGAGACCGAACGGTCTGATGCACTATACTCAAGTTTTTTTCCCCTCAAAGCAAGTAAGTGATTTCACTTGTCAACATATTTTTGACAGTCTGTGGTTTTGGTCATTATCAGTCCTCGCGCATTTGTTGTTTTGTTCAATTGTATAACCCTTTGGCTGTCAGTAGCGCTGTTTGTCGAGGTGATTCCTACAGCTTTAACCCTTTGGCTGTCAGTAGTGCTTTTTCTAGGCGATTCATACATTTTTAACCCTTCGGCTGTCACTGAGTAGCGCTTTTAGTCGACTGAGGTGATTCTTACTCCTACAGGAATCACCTCGACAAAAGGCCCTACTATTGATGGACCAAGGCGCACGTATTTCCCAAATTTTGGAGGCGTTATCTAACGACTGCACCTGTTGCAGGAGATGGATCGACCATGATAATTCAAGGGCAGTGCCAGATTAGCTTGGCGCCCACATGAGGCGCCAAGCTAATCAGGCACTTCCCTTGAATTATCATGGTCGATCCATCTCCTGCGGTTGCAGTGCGTCAGGGCTGAATGAGTTAAATCATAATCACATCCCTCTTTGTATTTTTCCATGTGTGCACCTGCTTTCGGTTATTCAGTTCAAAAACAGACGATTTAAGGAACTGGCGCGTAGTGTTCAGAAGTGGAAACAGAAATGGAAACGGCAATACGGGTATGTTATTTTAACACACTCATCATGATCTCCGGGAGTTGGGAGTTATCCTCTGAAGACTGTTTAAACAGGTTGACCATGATAGTTTAAGGGAGGTGCAGGAGTAGCTTGGCGCGCCTTTAGGCGCCAAGCTACTCGATCCTGCGCCACCCTTCAGTGAGCTATCAGTCATGGTCGATCCATATATTGTCGTAGTGTGTCGGGGCTTCAGGGCTGAATGTCTTAATACTAAACGGCCTGCAGATTCACAACCGGCCTCCTCGCGTCCGGATCGAAGAGGCATAGATTTTCATAGGCCCCTGCGGCCACAGAAGCTCATGAGAATCTATGTCTCTTCAGTGCCCGCGAAAATCATCCTGGCCATTTCAATGAGCATCAGATCGAGGAACTATTCCGGGTATACTCTACAATATTATTTTCACCTATTTAATTATTGACGCATGAGACAGCTGGCCGCAACTTGATAAGACACCGCCATCTCAGTTCTGTAGACTATACGTACGGTATAATAATTAGTATATTTTGTAGTTTGCATGATTTGTGTTAGTTTGGTTTTTGTTTTTGTTTTTGCGGATTGTTTCTTTGTTTGCTTGTTAGTTTGTTTGTTTGGTTGGTTGGCTGGTTTGTTGTTTGTTCCTTTGTTTTCGTTTATATGTTTACTTGTTTGTTTGTTTTTGGTTCGTTTGTTCGTTCATTCGTTCGTCTGCTCCTCTAGTTGATTGTTTAGTTGGTTGGTTGTCAATTTGTGCGTTATTTTTACCTTCGGCTTCGCAGTTGTTCCAGATGTTTGTTTTGATCCGCTCACACACACACACACACACACTGACACACACACACACACACACACACACACACACACACACACACACATACACGCACGCACGCACGCACGCACGCACACACACACACACACACACACACACACACACACACACACACACACACACACACACACACACGCACACCACATACGGCGCTGCATATCCTGGTCGATCCGTCGAAATATTATTTCCTGCGCATGGGATGATTCTAACAGTACGCGCACGCTGCCCAAATACAACGTGATCTTCACTGCTGGCACACTTCTACCTACGCAATCGCCATCCGGGTGGCATAGACCGTAATGACCACGCAGCCGCGAGGTTTCATTAGGACTAACTTGTTGACTCACTTTAGATATGTTTTGCTCATAGAACTGATAATCCAAATTTCCTGTGTGTGATGGCTCCAGAGCAGTTTTTTTGTCTTGTCTTGGCAGTGCCGCAGGTTATTTAACTCATTCTACCCCAGACACACCACAGCAAGATAAGGATCGACCATGATAGTTCAAGGATGATGCCAGAATAGCTTGGCGCCTATGGGCGCCAAGCTATTCTGGCATCACCCTTGAATTATCATGGTCGATCTGTGTCCTGCACTGCAGTGCGGTCTTCAGAGGACAACGGCAAAATTTGGGGATTTCGGTCTTGGGGTAGAATGAGTTAACGTAAATATAATACGAGGCACTGGTTTAGGCAGACCACACATCTCTTTCTTAGGCCACTTGATTCTTCCTTACGACAGAGGCATAGATTCTCATGAACCGCCGCGGTCGCGGGGGCTCATGAGAATCTGTGCCTTTGGCCAGCCGAAAGCTGTTCCAGCCATCCTGACAAGCGGAGTATATTACGCGATTAGTGGCACACGTATCATGCGGTTCGGCGTCGCGGTCGTTCCACCTCGGTAGGTTCTGGACTCCTGATCGAGAGAGCTAAAGGTGCCTAGGCCCTTCGCCGTAGCTTCGGGCCAATTGTGCTGAAGTCGGCCTGAGAACCTTTCGCTGACTGGGTGCGCTTATGTAGGTGTAACTGCACTGCTCCTGCTTTCGCTCCCATGCTTTGGCAGAACGGATTTCGAAAGAACATTGCGACACACTGTGGAAACAAGCCTCAAACGTCCAGGTCTTCTCGCCCCCAGTGCAACGAACGACGTGGGTTGTGGTAATTCTAAAACATAAAGATATATGTGTATCAACTTGTGTAAGAAGGTTGGGTGGTGCTGCACCCTCCCCGGGAAAGTTCCCCCCGTGGGGCACTTAAGTCAGTCACATAAATTGGCGTTGGTGTTACAAGAATTAAATATTGTGGTTTCACTCTTCAACGCCGACGCGATTTTTTTTTTAATTTAAAAGAATGCATTACTACAAGTTCCGGCTCAGATGAAAAGAGACTGATTCTTTTTAAGCGCTCGCATACTAACATGAGTGCGGCTGAACGCGCATTTTACTTGCGGCGAAATAAACGTGTGCCATCTTGAAACGGAAAAAGATGACGACGACCTTCTTTTTTTTTAACCCTTTGTCCCTCAATAGCGCTTTTTGTACCAATGACAGGAACCAATCGTTTCAGACAGTTCTCTTAACCCATTACATTCTGAGGCTGATTAAAAAAAAAATAATGGCTTATTGTCCTATGAAAACTACAGTACAGATTAGGAGATAGATCAAACATGTTAGTTTAAGGTTGGTGCCGGAATCGCTTTGGCGCCTCACGCGCCAAGCGATTTTGGCACCAACCTTGAACTATCACATTAATGTCAAGCAGTAGTGTATCAGGATGAAAAGGGTTAATACTTCGGATCACATGACGATTTCTTCTGCGACTGTAACGCCTCCGTGACACACTGAGATTCCTTCGGCTTTATCGGGGGGCGCGGTGCGAGGTGGGCGGGGTATGAATAACTTGAATAAAGTAATTCAGCGACAGTAAACGTCCTTCAACAGCCAGCCGTCAGTCTGGCTTTCCGAAGATAATCTGTCGCGACTCGACTCGGTCAGCCCAGCCCTCTAGCCGGGTTTGTACCTTACCAATGTTCCGTCAGAAGTCACAAACAGTTCCGGGAAGTCAGCACAGGCTTTTACGACAACTCCGACCGGGAAACGGATGACTGAACCCGACTAAATGCGACTGGTACGAACTTGAATACCGGCCGAACTTTAACCCATTCATCTCTGACGCACTACAGCAGGAGATGGGTCGACCATGATAATTCAAGGGTAGTGCCAGATTAGCTTGGCGCCTGTCGGCGCCAAACTAATCTGGCACTGCCCTTGAATTATCATGGTCGATCCATCTCCTGCAACTGGTGCATAGTCATTAGACGACGCCTCCGAAATTTGGGAAATACGGCCGTCGGGCTGAATGAGTTAAGAATTTGCATACTGCTGTAAAATTGACCGAGAAAGTCATACGCATAGAAAAACTGCATGAGGCACAGCTCCTCGTGATTGTTCGTGGCTCACGATGGCCTATGCCTCCTGCCCTTGTCCTCCATAATCTTCATAGTCTTGGTACATGTATTATATATGATCATAAGTAAGTGATTTCAATGTAAATGTGCCGCATTACATTTCTCATACTCGCATGCATATTTTTCAACTCTTCAGTTTACTAAGCCGTTGTCTCATTCACGCCTCCCCGCATCAATAGCTGCGTAAGTGTCGTATAGCGTTGCCGGCGGCAACGCTAGACTTACTCGGCTCTTGATGCGGGGTGCCTTTACTGAGTCACAAGGGTGAAGATGAAACAGGCATCCAGGTTTCCGCCGGACCTGGGACTATATACCCGTTCATGACCAGTTTGCGTTCCTGTTCGGACTATAATTCACGGTCAGTATCGGAAGCAGGCGGGACCAATGTCTCCGGAACAGGTAGCTGTTAAAAATGGATACAGATCGTTATGTCTCTGATCATGCCATTAATACTGCAACGGACGGTGAAAAGTCATGTGGCTACATTGATCTCCCTCGTGCCAGTGTAAACTTCCGTTTTCTTCGCCGGTTCTCGGTTCCGGTTTCTTAGGTTCATAGTTTCCGTCATGATATCCATTGCTACTTCCTGGTGGTGTTTATTGGAATCAACGCGTGCATTCAGTGTAGCGGGGTACTGGTGCTTTGTTTCGGCTTTTGAATGGTGAAGTTGTCTTGTGTTAACTCATTGTGCCCGAGGTACAAAATAACCACATTTTTGGAGTTATCCTCTGAGGACTCATTACAATTTAAGGAGACAGACCATGATAGTTCACGGGTGGTGACAGAATAGCTTGGCGCCTAAAAGGCGCCAAGCTATTCTGCCACCACCCGTGAACTATCATGGTCGAGCCATATCTTGCTGTGGTGTGTCGCGGGCAGAATGAGTTAAATATTGCCGTGGGAAGGCAAAGGGCAGTAGGTCCACTTTTGCGAACAGAGAGAGATCGTTGTATTACAATGAAAATCTGACTTTTCACAAAAATCGACCGACTGTCTTTTGCGATCTCAGGGCAGACATGCGTACATAGTACTCTCATGAACAGGACGAGTCCGAAATAGCTCAGGCGGGTTAAGCGTCGAAGCAAGAGAGCGAAAGGAATCGCCGGGTCGTGGGTTCGAGTCTCCGTTCCGGTTCCGGTAGCTGGACTCGCAATCCAGGGAAAAAAAGGGGGGCTTGTTCCATATCATGTCCTTTGAAAGGTCCTGATAAATCGAAGTGGCACAGTTGCAATGCGCCTGAATTGATCAGTGTTTAGGTCGTACTCCATAGGCAATAGATTTCCCTGTCTCTAATAACCCGCCCGTCAGGGCCGTCTATTTTCACTTCGGTGCCGTGGACGTTAAACCCCGAACTAACCATAACCAACCTTCATGAACAGGTTCGCAGCACACCGCGACTTATGAAATCTGTAATTCTTTTTATCCCTGTATAAATTTGTATCGTGCTGCTCAATCAAAGACGTACAATAGCCAACGACAAAATAATTTGCTTTCATTGCGTCATAATAATAATAATAATAATAATAATAATAATAATAATAATAATAATAAGCGCATTAAATGGGCGCTTTATCCCAATTGAAAATCGGCTCAAAGCGCCGCCGCGAACTGAACCCAACAAGCACGCTCACGTGAATCACGCGCATTCACTCACACACTGTACATAAACACAGAACATTCACGTGGTGCTAAGGGCAAGCTCAAGCGAGCTACTGTAGTTTTTGGAAATTCAAAATCGTTTGTATTTGAAATTTGATTAAGTGGGCTGAAACTGATACCAAAGTATGAGGGAAGCTGGGGAGCTCAGTTGGTAGAGCGCTCGACTCTCGTCCGAAAGGTCGTGGGTTCGAACCCAGCTGGGGTCAAAATTTGTTCAGACCTCTGTTCGGTGCCCCGTCTTTGAAATCGCCTTCGTGGTGGACAAAAGACGTTAAGCCCTAAACATCTAACGTTTTTCATTGTCATGATAAATTACAGCTGAAAAAAGCAAGTCGAGGAACACGGTCATTTTAACCCTTTGGTTGTCGGTAGCGCTTTTTGTCGCGATGATTCCTGTAGGAATCATCGCGACAAAAAGCGCTACCGACAGACAAAGGTTCAACAGAACAGTATCGATTCACGGTACCTATCTGTATCTTCTTTTTATTACAGATATTCTTTAGCTTATAGATATTTGTAATACTGATCGTTCGGTTCACTGTTTGTAATCTGCTGTGTCAATCTGCCTGTTTTCTTTTGCTATCGATTTCCAATAACTTATAGATATTTTTGTAATATACTGATCTTTCTTTCGACTGTTTCAATCTGCCTGTTTTCTTTTGCTATCGATTTTCGATACCGTATAGATATAGGTAACAATGCTGATCTCTCTGTCGACAGTATATATTGCTGTGTCAGTCTGTCTGTTATTCTTGCTATCGATTTCCGATAACGTATAGACACTTGTAGTATCGATATTTCGCTTTACTGCATACAGTATTTTGCAGTGTCAATCTGTTCTTCTCACTATCGATATCCGATATCGTATAGATATTCGCAATAACAATGATCTTAAACTTTCCTGTACATACAATATCTGCGCTTTGTCAATCTGTCCTTACTATCGGTTTCCGATAACGTTTAGAGAATTTGCAATGTTGATCTTTCGGTTTTCTGTATAGAGGCCTATTTTCCAGGGTCAGTATGTCTCTTCGTCAGTATTGCTATCGATATAAAGATAGGCCTGTTCACAGTTTTGATCTTTTGGTTCTCTGTACATTTGCTGTATCGATCTCTTTTGAGAGGTGGATACAGCAAATATACAGAGAAACGAGAAGCCAATACGGCGAATAGATACATACGTTTGCTGCAAATCGATAGATATGTGAGAGACCCGAGAAATCGATACTGCAGGTAGGGTGCTATTCACCTTCAACTGAGTCGCGCTTTTCGTTTCCCGCATTACAAAATCAACAGTTTCACGGAAGGTTATGATAAGACGATAAACGACTTTGTAATGCTGCCAATTTTTAAATCTTATGAATGCGACGTCCTCGCTTCTGTTCCTGTTCCGTGTGCCGTAAGGTCCAAAATCACAGACCAGCACAGTTCTGTTTTAACGAGCTCTGGTGCCGGTGTTAATGATCGTAAGGTATCGTTTGGACTTGTCATAGTGTAAGACGCCTGCTGACTTGTTATACATCATGTCGGTCGGGTGATAGGTGACATAATTTTCCCGTTGGCGGCAAAAGTGTACACGTCTTATAAAGGTCTCTCTGTCCGCGCGGCAGCTGAACATATAGTTCAGCCGTATGTGGTGTGTTTGTGGTGGAGCCAAGCGTCTGCAGGAGTAATCTACTTTCAAGTCAGTTGTCATTTAAAATCTCTCTCTCTCTCTCTCTCTCTCTCTCTCTCTCTCTCTCTCTCTCTCTCTCTCTCTCTCTCTCTCAGTCTCAGTCTCTCTCTAGTCTCTCTCTCTCTCTAGTCACGGCTCTCTCTCTCTCTCAGTCTCTCTCTCTCTCTCTCTCTCTCTCTCAGTCTCTCTCTCTCTCAGTCTCTCTCTCTCTCTCTCTCTCTCTCTCTCTCTCTCTCTCTCTCTCTCTCTCTCTCTCAGTCTCTCTCTCTCTCTCTCTCTCTCTCTAGGCTGTTACAACATTTACAATAATGTGTGTGTGTATATATATATATATATATATATATATATATATATATATATATATATATATATATATATATATATATATATATATATATATATATATATATATATATATATATATATATATATATATAATGTCGGCGTTTAGCTGCAGTTCGGTTTCTAAACCCTTTCCATCCCGATACATCTTTGCATGAAATTAATTTGACTATGATAGTTCAAGGGTGGTGCCAAAATAGCTTGGCGGCTCTAGGCGCCACTGAAGCTATTCTGACACCACCCTTGAACTAAAATTCCCCTAATCCAAAATGTGGCCTTCATACACAAATTTGAACATTTTCAACCACAGGACTCCAGGCGTGCCGCATTCGGATTAGCGGCTTCATGCCGCGTACCCGGATGCGGCAGGTCTCGAATGGGATTTTTGTAAAAGCTATGGTTGTATACAACAGATGTATCAGCGAAATAGGCTGTTTAGTGACGCAGTAGAAGCGGAACACTTTCCCGATACTTAGCACGTACACGGTGGCAACTGGTGCATCCAAGAAAAGCCTAACCTTTACTCGATAGTCTAATAAATAATAATAAAATCACTGGGTTCATAACCGCACCCAGGACCATGCCAGTCAGTCCCACCTATACTCAGAATCCAGACGTCTATTGTTTTTGCACTATACTTCCTGAAAAGTGTAAGTCAGTTTGCTTGGTACTACTGAAACAGATCTATCCCAGTAAGCAGTGGTCCTCTGGCCGACGGCGGCCGCAGTTTGCCCGCGCACGGCTGTGTGCGGGCAAGCTGCGGCCGCATCGGCCCGACACCATTTAGCGTACCGGGCTGGGACACAGCCGTAAACCTTGTCGCGGACCTACACAGCCACAAGGTGCTTGACTTTTGTAAAAGCCGATAGCGTCAGACACTGACTAGGCAGTTTAACACTTAACAGCTGTCTCGATCGCCAAGTCTGCTCGACACTACTTACAACTGAGCCGCGGAAGATGGTCTGAGTTATCGATTGCTCAAGGGTAGTGCCTGATTAGATTGGCGTCCGTGACAGTCACTGCTGAATGATTCATCTTCCGCTTTTGTCAGAAGTCGTCAAAGCAAATCAAGTTTAACCCATTTATCCCCAAGGCCACATTTCCTAAATTTTAGACGTGTCGCTCAATGATTATGTACCAGTTGCAGGAAATGAATGGACCATGATAATTCAATGGTAGTGCCAGATTAGCTTGGCACCTGATCTGACACTAACCTTGAATTAGCATGGTCCATCCATCTCCTTCTGTAGGGCGTTGGGGCTAAATGGGTTAATGGAGTGACCGATATGTGTTATAGATTGGGATCTGATCCCCTTCAGATACGAATGGAGTGCTTTTCATGTACATACTTTTGCCCGCCGTAAATTTATGCAAGCGTTCTTTTCCAGTGACGGATAAAATTCTCTTCCAAGCACTTTTGCTCAAGTGCTCGAAAAGATAATAATGTTCAATTACTTCGGGTCCGTGTCTGATATTTGACTCCCCGGGTAGACTTAAAACGGGACAGCAGTGAATAGCTTTTGGGTGTGTCTCAGTGTCTACCACCCGTGTCTTTGCAGACATTCATTTTGTAGGTTTCAGCCCCACCCGAACCCCACCCAAACAGACACACACACACACACACACACACACCCACCCACCCACCCACCCACACACACACACACACACACACACACACACACACACACACACACACACACACACACACACATGAACACACAAACTGAGTACACGCCGGTACCCAATAAAGCCAGGGGTCGCTGATAATAATGTGTCTGAATGGAAGACCTGTCCGAAATTTTTGCTATTTCAAGAACCCTGGGCAGACTTTCAACGAATTCGAACTTGGATACCAAGCAGTGTGAGCATGAGGCAGACATCCTTATGAGCATCTATGTCTCTTGAAGCTGGATAGTGACATTCATTTTTATCTCTGCTCTGAAGGGCATACAGACCCACACACGCACATTGAGTTCACTCAGACGACATACCTGCACTTACCACTCGCCATGGCAATATTGTTGCCGGACGTCTGGATGTTGTGGCATGTTGGGCGTTTTCTCTGTATACACGTCAAAGGACTTTGTCCTGACCATGGGTTCTTAACCCTTTTCATCCTGATACTCCCATTGCATGAAATCAGTAAATGTAATTATGATAGTTCAAGGGTGGTGCCAGAATAGCTTGGCGCCTGAGGCGCCAAGCTATTCTGGCACCACCCTTGAACTAATATGCTTGATCTTTCTCCTGCTCTGTAATGTAGCCTTCATAGGTCAATGAGCATTTTGTTTTAAAAAATCAGCTTCAGGATGTAATGGGTTAAGCCATATTAACCACGCGCCCTAAACTTGATGTGCATAGAGTGTCCCCGTTTTAGACCAGTTCTGTTGTCAGTCACTGATGGGCGTGGGCGTGTGGGTCCTTTCACATCCAGCGACAAATCCAGGCGCGTGTGAGCACAACCCCGCAGCTTTCGTGGTTGAGCCATCTCGCTAGTTGCGCATGAGGTGTGCTGGTAGTCTTTGATTTTTAATCTTACTACCCAGATTACAAACGGAACATTGATCGAGTCACGTGTGCATTGTTCAGCAACATTCAACAATCATTGCACGGAGAGTTCACGATCAGCGGACACGCACTCATCAAACTGTTACTGAGCTATATACACATTTGCTGGCTAATTGGTCGTGACATTTTCATTAGGCAGCTAACAAAACAAAAACAAAAACAAAAACAAAACACCCTCAAACAAAACAAAACAAAACAAAAAAACTGGCAACAGATTTAGCAAAGAAAAAAAGATAATAATAATAATAATAATAATAATAATACAGAGTTTTTGTATAGCACCCTTCCCTTCAGAAAAGCAAGCTCGGAGCACTTTGCAACACAATATGTCGATTGGATGCGTACAGTTCAAATTGTAGTAACCCTTTGCGTGTCGGTAGCGTGTTTTTTTTTTTTTTTTTTTTTTTTTCTCGAGATGATTCCTATAGGACAAAAAACGATACCGACACGCAAAGGGCTTAGAAGCCGGATATGTGCCTATCAGTGTATTTCGTACAGTCGTGAGTGATTCATTCCACGCTGGAGAACTGACAATAGTTTTCTTATAGGATAACATCAGCACCCCCAGATCGTGACGACCTAGTATAGCATTTAATTATGCCAAAGTCGACTTTATTCAATCCCCTCCCTTCTGAAAGAGGCACCGATTCTCATGGCGGGTCCCTGCGCCGGGCTGTGCCTCTTTCAGACCAAGTTAAACAAGTCTCAGTTGTGTGGGTTTTAGTTTTCAGTTTTATCCGCAGAAAAGGGGAGCTCGAGAGAGAGAGAGAGAAGGATCCATAAAACGAACCCTCACGACTCTAATCGCTGTCTGTCACGCCGAAGACGCGAGCAAACTGTCATGTCATGCTTTACCGGCCTGCTGAATATCAGTCCTGACTCTGAGTTCTTGTGTCTGTGCCTATTTTAGATGAGTGTGTGGCCGGGTGGGTGTTCGGAGCAGGGTTATGGGCGGGGTGAGTTGAGGGGGGGGGGGGGGGAGGGAGGAGAGGCCGACTAGACAGAACTGTTATGTTACATGCAATTAGCTGCCAACTTTAACCCATCCTGAGGCTGATTTTTTTTCTTCAAATTTGCTTATTGTCCTACAAAGGCTATATTACAGATTAGGAGACAGATCAACCATTCTAGTTCAAGGGCGTTGCCAGTTGGCGCCTCAGGCGCCAAGCTATTCTGGCACCACCCTTGACCTATCATAGTCAAACTTATTCAGTTCAAGCAGTACTGTATCAGGATGAAAATGGCTCAGGTGGGAGGATCTAGACTGAAAGTCTGCTGGGTTGGGTCTGTCGTCTCATCAGTCTGTGTTTGTTGTAAACATATGAACCCCTTCCCTGCTAGTACCAGTCGCGGATTGTGTTTCAGTTTGATATCTTCTTTCCGGCACTAAATTCAGGCCAAAGAGCCGCAAGCCGTTCAAGGACGATAAATATAAAGTGGTGTCAGCGAGAGACGGTGGGGCATACATCACTTGCAGTTGCCGCGCGTTAAAAAGTTTTCTCAGCAGGGGAGGGTTAAAAGTTAATTCTCATATTATGGTCACTGATTTTTCAGCTCTTCCTCCTTCGTAGGATTTATAAATAGACTTTGCGCGGAGCGGACTTGGACCGGCGTCCGCTATTGAAATATTAACCCTTTGGCAGTCGGCAGCGTTTTAGGCCAGGTGATTCCTGCAGGAACCACCTCGACTAAAACCGCTACCGACAGTCAAAAGTACATTTTATTTTTTGTCAGTAGTGCCGCGCCTGTAGTGTTCTGGTCATGTCAACCTATTGGGTCCTCGCTAGGTGCTCGATGCAAGTCTGTCTCTGCTCTCACAGGTCATCTTCACCCATAACATCCTGAGGCTGACGTTGTAAAATTTGCTTATTGTCCTCTGAAGGCTACTATACAGAATAGGAGACGGATCAACCACTTTAGTACAAGGGTGTTGCCAGAATAGCTTGGCGCACGAGGCGCCAAGTTATTCTGGCGCCACCCTTGAACTATCATAGTGAAATTTATCTCAAGCAATGGGTGTATCAGAATGAAAAGGGTTAATTAATATTTCTCGCACACAGTGCAGTTCGCCTTCCACAAATCGTACTTCACTTTCACCTTTCGCATTTGAATGGCATATTATATACATAAGTATCATGGATGGAATCCTAGGCTTCTCCAAGAGGGGCGGCGGCCTTGGCTCAGTGTCGGACTTTTATTACACTGACGAGCAAAAGAAACTATGCGACATTTTCGGAGCCATCGGAAACAATAAAGTGTTTCCGATGGTTTCGAAAATGTCGCATTTCCTTTGCTCGTCAGTATATTACTTGAACTGTCACGATTCTCTTTCTTTCTCAGTTGTTTTTTAACATGGCGTGTTATTTTGGGCACCGATTGCCTCCGCCTTCTTCCTTTGTTTTCGCTTACGTTACCCTTGTGTCTAGGCAACCAGCATTGTACATTGCAAAAAGGGTCAGTTTCGATGTATTTATTTTTGTTAAGCCGGTGTGCTTTCCTACAGTATATATTTTCTCTATGACGGCTGCGCTGGAATTTGGCACAAAAAAAGGAACTATCTCAAAGTCTTCTTATTGTCCCCAATTCTAGCTCTTGAATTTACTGGACCAACTATGGTAGTGACTGACCGTGAAAGTCGTCCCAAGAAACGTCCAGCTAATAGACGATTTCCAGAAATCAGAATTAGCTGCAAATTGCACGTGTTTCGACGAAAAAACGTGGATTAAAAGCCCGGACAAATATGCACTATCGCATGTTTGTCTTGGCTTTTAATTCACTTTCGTCTATTAGGAAATTGTCTGTTAGGCACCGATTTGTTATTTATCACGTCGATCCATATTGTTATTACTGTCGATTAAATAGTGTCAGCTATTTCGACTTTCCCTAGAAGACACTTAAATGGGATAATACCTTTTATGGTGTGTGTGTGTGTGTGTGTGTGGGGGGGGGGGGGGGGGGAGTCCGATCTCTTTTTTGTTGTTGATGTTTTTTGTTTTGTTTGTTTTTGTCGTTAAACAGTAGCGAACTTGTCCCCGACAGCAGTACATACTAGCAATTGGATCCAAATCGTGACTGGTGCATTAGCATCGTCAAGCGACAGAGTGTCACGACACAACAGTGTTGTGTTGCCGCCTCGCCTTAGTTTGCGCCTGTTCAATAAGTAAAAGGTCATCGGGCCGACACCGGCCGCTCTTGCCCGATGACCTCAGTTTTGCTTGGCCGTGCAGCACCGTCAGTGCCATGACGCTGAGAAGCTAGAGATTAATTATTATGCTCACGTCACAGAATCACCGCCTGATGTAGAACTCCAATCTGGAGAAGGCACACGGATTCACATAAGGCCAGCGCAAAAAGAGGCGTGTATTCTCATGAGTTCACGAGCCAGCAGGGCCGCATGAGGATCTATGAGGACCGACCACCTGCGGTGTCAATCCGGCAGCGGAGGACGGTCGAGCTCCACAGTGCGACGTCTGCCTGTGCTCGGATTTACCAAACAATAGAGACATGAGGCAAAAACGTCTCATGACGCTTTGTCGCCGTTTCCATTTTCGTGCCCCACACATATCCCCTTTGTTTGTTTGTTTCCTCGACGAAGCTCAGAAGCGGTCTTCGATATTACTGATAGGCACCATGATGCATGGGTCTACCTGATTCTAACTTTATACATCTTCATTCCAACTTCCTACATCTGTATCTCGCTTTCACAAGCGCTGGACAAAGTCAGTAATCTGGGGTAAATCTGACGCGACCGGAGACATTTTGTCGTGTCACATTTTGTCGATATTACTGATAGGCACGATGATGCATGGGTCTACCTGATTCCAACTTTCTGCATCTTTATCTCGCTTTCCTAACCACTGGACAAAGTCAGTGATCTTGGGTGAATCTGACGTGACCGGGGACATTTTGTCTTGTTACGCCGGCCTCTTCGTTTTCCAGATGTCATCACAGTCTGTCTTGATGGTTGGTTGGTTAGTTCGGGTTTAACGTCCACAGCACCGAGGTGATCATGGACGGCCCTGACGGGCGGGTTATGGGGGACAAGGAAATCTATTGCCTATGGAGTACGACCTGAACACTGATCAACTCAGGCGCATTCCAAATGTGCCACTTTGATTTACCAGGACCTTTCAACGGACATGCTATTGAACAAATCCGTTTTTCCCCCTGGATTGTGAGTCCATCTACCGGGGCCGAGACGGGATTCGAACCCACGACCCGGGGATTCCCTTCGCTCTCCTGCTCCGAGCTATTTCGGACTCTACAATGGTTATGGTTAGTTTCGCATGATCATTAAGTACACAGTCTGGGGGAAACATCAGCGGTGTTCGTGACGTTTCGGTCCCTCGTGACCAGTCTTTGTAGACAGGAGGGCACAGAACGGTCCGCCAATGCGCAAAGGCCGTCGGGCCGATGTCGGGCCAACGGCGGCCGACATCGGCCCGACGGCCTTTGTGCATTGGGTACATCCTATGTCGTGGCCGTCACCAGATATCCACGACTTCGCAATTAACAGTCGCCAGTTGTAATGACCTCACGCGCTGAGAGAAGACCTTAGCCCACATCTTACAACCGTACTCTATAACCACAAGTCTCTTACGAACGATAGGCTTGTCAGTCTTAACCCTTTGGCTGCCGGCAGCACTTTTTGTCGCGGCGATTCCTTATCAATCAAGGACTCAATCGCCGCGACAAAAAGCGCATGTAAGATGCTACCTACGTCACCGGCCGTAGCCGGGATCATGAGCTACAGGTAAAGTATGTCACGAGCCACGGATCGATTACTAGTGAGCAGAAGCTTCACGTGCCGACATCGGCGCACCGCGGCCCGAATTGCATACCTATAGATACAATAGTTTAATAAGGTTAGTGCCTTATGGCCGTGCTGTCACGTTGTCCATGCGGCAGATTAGATTAACCCATTAAGCCCCAACGCTCAACAGCAGGAGATGGATCGACCATGATAATTCAAGGGTAGTGCCAGATGAGGTTGGTGCCTTCAGGCAGCTTCGGGCAACTATCTCCTGCAACTTTGGGAAACTGATGCGGCAGTGCGGTTAAATGGGTTAATCAGGCACTGTCCTTGAACTATAATGATCGTTTCATCTCAGGCCCTAGCCGCTGTGCAGGCACTGGAGGTGAAATGAGAGATTTAGAACTTCTAAAAAGAAGATGAGAGACGGAAGCGGCACTTCCTTAATTAACTGATTGATTGATCGGTGATTACATGATGGATAGAGCTCACGAATTACAAAAAAAGAAGAAGAAAAAAAAAAAACAAGGTCCGTATAATTTACGTAGCAGGGTACTGTCTAAGCACACGCCATGCGCGCCCACATGCGCTGCGCGTACACACAGCGGAAAGAATACGCATATGTCGTGCTCATTAGTGATAGCTTGCGTATTACTATTAGCGCCAATACGCATGATCTTGCGCGTACGCAAGTTCTTGCGTATTGGTGCTAATGCCGGCCGGCGAACCCTATTGAGCACATACGTCAGTATATGCACTGATTTGTATTCAACTAACACAACATCTTTACATCTTAATCATTTAATTAAGAGAACCTACTCTTGTGTATTAACTCATTCCCAGCCAGCCGCATCCGGATGCGGGGCTTATGCCGCGCATCCGGATGCGGCTGGCCGTGAATGAGTTAACGACTTCAGGATTCTGTAAGGATGCTTTTTATGCTATTATTTCTTTGTGACCCTGTCATATCGTGAAAACGAAACAACGCATCGTTTCTGGTGTTAATCCTGGCATATCCTTATCTTCCATCCTCCCTAGACCTCGGAACGCACTTGCAAAGGACTTATCGTCACAAACATGAGGCATAGATACTCATGAGCCCCAGCAGGCCTGCGGGGGGCTCATGAGGATCTATGCCTCTTGTAGACGAATGGAAATCGCACGTTGAGGGTGTGGTGTTTGTCACGTCGGGACGAATGTTTCATCCGTCTGAGAACCGTGGCACCTGGCCTAGTTGTAGCGACGTCCATAATACTACGTTCCTGGAGGAGCGGTTCACCACATCATAAGAAGATTCACAAGCATCTGAAGAAGTCTTTACCCTGTGTGTCGGTAGCGGTTTTAGTCGCGATGATTCCTAAAGGACTCATCGCGACAAAAACCGCTACGTAAAGGGTTACTGAAGAAGCCTGCAGTTGTTAACAGATTGGTTGAAAAGTGCGAAATGTGTCAGTATAGTCTGACGTCATATTGACCTCAAATTCAAGAGTGCGACTTGCGTCATACTGGATATGACCTTTTACACGGTTACACTTTTTAATGAGTTGTTATGAACTCTACTATGCACACGTGTTCATTCACTTCCTTTATAAAAAGACTGGCTTATATAGATCACCAGATCTTAACGACAATTTTCTTTAAAAAAAATTAGTCACATGACGGACGGGAAGTTTTTGTTGTTGTTGTTATGGGAAGCGTAGGTCTATAACTACAGTCAATAGCTTGTGTTCTATCCGGTTTTGTCTGCTGCGGTCGGCTTCTCACTGTAGAAAGCTCTCATACACATTGTATAGTTTATTGCGTCATAAAGATTCCACTTCCAGTCACGAGCTTGACCCACAGTTGTTTAAAAACACGACAGGCCCTTTCATCTACAACAGGCATAGGTTCTCATGAGGCCCTGCGACCGCATGGGCTCATGGCCACTATACCTCATAGTTACGATAAGCAGGCCTATTGATTTTTCCCCTCTCAGTCAAATACTCAGCCTACGATATCCCGCTTCACTGACTGTTCGCAAGGGCCGTTAAGAATCTGTCTCTTCCTGGACTGACGATTCGTCCCATTTAAATCAGTAACAATCTCTCGTTACTCCTAAGAAGGAAGAAGTAATCAGGTTTCACCTGCAACTTGCATGTTCCGGCAACAACCTCGAAACGGAGATAAAACGGGACTGAGCCCAAAATGCACCGGCTGACACTGTTAGTCAGTGTGTAGATATTGTTTGGTACACCGACTCTTATATTTTAAGACAATTAATCTATTACGCTTTTTTCAAATCTGACCTCGCTGTTGCCTAGTAACGTGAAAAGTGCAGGAGTCACTCGCCGAAAAGCGTACCGACCGCCAGAGAGTGAAACGCCCGTCAATAGTCGAGAGTTTACGTGCAGCCGAGTGTTCTGTGGCTCGCCTGTTTTGGCTACAGTTGATGACAAATTTAACTCATTCGAGACGTGCCGCCTTCGAATACGCGGCATAAGCCGCGTATCCGGAGGCGCGGGCACGTCTCGAATGAGTTAAAAGAAGCCTACTGATCACAGAAGGTAATCTTGACTGAAGTCAGTAACATCAGTCGTATCGTATGCGTAATTATATGTATGTGATTGTAATTGTGATGAACTTGGACAGATTCGCGTGCCAGTGTACCTATACTGCGGCGAAGAAGGAAAATACGGTATGGCGGCGTATGGTATGGTATGGTGTCTCCGAGGCAAGGCGCCGTAGGCCGGGATTGAAAGCCTGCTGCTACTAAGCCGCGCTACTTTATGTGCAAACCTCCACCCTGCTTAGTATTAACTTCGGTGCATGGGATATATTTCTGTTTCCATTCCACCGGCCCTACCGGGCCTTCTCTTTTCTAGTAGTGGTAATGGGATTTTTAACGTACGCACTTGATGAGTTGTGCGTGCTGTGCACACAAAGTCTGTACGTAAATTTGACTCGATGGGGATGAGGAAAACCCACATCCCATTCCTGCCCACCCGGGGGATTCGAACCCGGGATCTTACGACTGCCAGCGCAGTGTCTTATCCACCGGCTACGTCCCCAACTGAAATCACTTGTGTTGGATAGGAATGAAGATGCGGGGCATTGCGGCGTGAGGAAGAAGGGAAGGGGGGGGGGGGGGTAAGGAGGAGAAATGTGGTTAGGAGGGACACCTGTGTTTGGCAGTAACCCGGCCCGGCTTCCCGTCCAGTTGGCCACGACGCCCCGTCATGAATTGTGGAGCACGTGACCGGAGAGCATGCCTGTCACTGAGCGCGCGCCATGCACCCGTCATCATTCATATCGGTTCCCTCCTGACATCTCGCGCACCACGTCCTGCCCCTGCCTCCTCTTACTGAGAGGCATCAAGCTATATCCCGGCACCACCCATGAACTGTCATCGTCAATCCAGGCCTGATCTTTTTGCAGCATATCGTTAGAGCTTCAAGTGATAGTTAACTCATTCGAGACGTGCCGCATCCGGATAGCGGCATAAAGCCCGAGCGTGCTAAGGGGACAGATAATGAATAGTCAGTGACAACAGGCAATGCAGTTGAATAGTTTAACTCATTCAAGGTATCCCGCATCAATATAGGCTGACTGCCTGCGAAAGTGTCGTATAGCGTTGCCGCCGGCAACGCTATGCGACACTTCCGCAGCGGCTGTTGATGCGAAACGGCCTGAATGTGTTAATAATATCGCCTTTGGACTGAAGTGTTCTAAGGAGGGAGGGGGGGAGGGGAGGGGGGTGGTGTCTTACAATTACACAACTGCCAGGGGAAAGAACTCACCGCGTTACTTTTGTTTTATATTACGAACTTTGAAAGTCGTAATTGGAGATTAAATTGTCACCCCGGGATTTGCCTTGATGACATCCATGATTACGCAACATAAAATCACGAGTGCTCAAGCTGACGTACACAATTTGAGTTTAACGAGCATTTCAGTATTTCTCAGCTTGAACTGAAGTGAACTGTCAGTCATAACTTGATGTAATTTATTTAAACCAGGAACAGACCTCCCATTTAGTAGTATTTAATAGCAGTATTTTATAAGGCCGCTTGCAACTCAAGTTTCAAATGATTTGACGGTGTTTCAGCCGAAGCCGGGGCTGATCGAATGTGTTGTTACTGATCACAGGCTTTGAATAGAGGAGTCATGGTGGCGAACGCAGACTGTCACAGTAGAAGGTAGTCACGTGTCACGTCAGTGTTACATTTAGACAGAGCAAAGTTGTAAAAGTGAATGTCACGGAAGGGTCACCAAGCAGGAAGTTTATTATAAATTCATACACCAGCCTACATGTACGCATATTTGCGGTGCCTTGAGGGGCCGCCGTGAGATGGCCTTAATTGCCTGTTCGGCGTTAAACCCAAATAACTAACTAACTAGCCTTGAGGGGCACGCGTTAGTTGCGTGTCTCGCAACTCGGCTGTCAATAGCCGTCCAAGGAACATAGCCGGGACTGATACGTATTGGTCTCAGTAAGAGGCATAGATCCTCATGAGCCCGCCCCGCAGTCGCGGGGGGAGGGGGGGGGGGCTTATGAGGATCTGTGCCTCTTGCAGTTGGATTGCGTTTACGTCAGTTTTCTCGACAGTGAAGGGGTTCAGTCGTTTTTCTTCGGTGGTCCGGCTTTCAGTTCAAAGGCGAGTGTCTGAAAGTCGAAAACTGACGTGATTTTAGTTTCAACTGAGTGATCGATTTTTAGTATCGATATTTGGATTGCATATTTTCAAGACAGCCATGTGAGACCATCTGACGGGTGATGTCAAAACTTGAAAGTCGTTGGGCCGTGGCCAAAACACGGCTCAGGCGGGTTAAGCCGTTCAAGTGCCTGGCGGTGGTATGCCGGTGGGAGTATTAACTTATTCAGTAATTCCTCTTGGCTTGACTTCGCGAACGAAGATTTTATAGGAGTTGCCCACGACGTCTGCAGGCTTGTTCGTGGCTGCGGAGGCCAATCCGGGACAGGCAGGTTCGACCGCAGTGGCTGCAGGGGGAGGTATGGCCAGGGTTCTGAGTTGCGGCATCTCTGTTTTTTCTCCTGAGCCGCTTGTCCTTAAGGCTAGCTCAGCGAGAGTCCTCAAAGGAGACAGCTGCCTTGTAAATGGTGGAGCGCCAGGTGTCACGGTCCACAGCAAGCGAAGACCACTGGTGGTGGTCGATTTGGCAGGCACTAAGTGACTTCTTGAGACAGTCTTTGTATCTCTTCTTTGGTGTCCTTCTGTCACGGTGTCCAGTAGCAAGCTCGCCAAACAGGGTGATCCGGCTTTGGTAGGCGATGATCCTCCATCCTGGAGACATGCCCCGCCCAGCGGAGCTGTGTCCGCAGCAGCAAAGCCTCGATGCTCACAGTTTCAGCCTGTTCAAGGATTCAGTACTGAATTAACACAAAGACAAACACCATAATGGGGTGGAGGGAGATGGCGGCCGCCGGATCATCGTGTGTGTGATTCCCATGTTTGTTTTTGTTTTTCAAGTTGTTTGTTTGTTGTTTTATTGAGACTGAGTGGGCCGATCAGTTCAGCCGGCGGCCAGGCCGCCCCGGCATGGTATGCCCTTTGGTGTCGTTGGTCTTTTTTTTTATTTTAATTTTTTTTTTTTAGTTAATTTTGTTTTGGTTGTTTGTTTATTGTTTTCGTTTTTACGCTTGGTAGTCATCTTTTTTTGGTGTGGACGGAATTCCGCAGCTGTGGACTTAGCCGCATTTGAAGCCGCGGCCTTTGCGGCCGGCGGCACTGCGGCGGATGACTGAGCCGGTTGAGCACTCTCGAACTCTTGAGCCGCTGAGCCATCGAGCTTGTAAACGCTTGATCCGCTCTCCGCAGGATAAAATGTGTCACCTCGTTCGTAAGGGCTCTCCGCTGCGTAAGGAAATGCACTTCCTGCTTGGCTGAACAACAATGGCGGATAATATGCCGTACGGATGAGCGTGAAAGCGATGCAGGGCGCAACAATGCAGTCGTCTGCATCGTACGACAATGGAACCAGTTGAAGTAGTTGTAAACAAATCAAAGGAAGATATTGTGACGCAAATTAAGGAACGAACCGAGCGACTTTTCAACGTGTCGGTGTCTCTTGGCCATCTGTGTCGCCAGACGAGTTTAGTGGAAGATGGAAACAGCTTGGGTGATCATGCAACCTTTAGTTTTCGTCTTTCATCCCCAGATTCACAGGAAAGCGTTGAGAAAGCGATTGTAAGTGAGGCGCTGATTTTGTTTCATACCATTATACGCATAAATGAGCAGTACAAAGCATAGCTTTTAGCAGTTACTTTAAGTAAACAAAAGTCTAATGTGGGTGTCGGTCATAGGCAGGACCCCGGTGTTGTTGACTTCCTCCGCTTAAGGAGCAATTCACCAAATAGTGTTTTGATCATACCAGCAAGAGGCAAAGATTATCACGAGTCCCTGCGTCTGCAAGGACACATGACAATCAATGTCGAGGGTTGGTTTGGTGATTGTGAGGGTCCCGTTATGGGATTGTGAGTGTAATCAGCACACATCGGAACACGTCCTTGCGTTTCGGGATAACTAGGTCATACAGTACGCAGTTCGGATTACACACATTTTGTGATTCATTTCCAGCTGACAAGAAAGTGTGTGGGTTTAATAGTGTATTCTTAGTCTCTGTAAAGTTGTTGGGCCATTGTATTGAACTTGCTTAAAGTCAGGATTATCAAGTTACATAAGCCATTTGGAACTTTTCAGTTTGAGTACGCTTGTCACTACATGTGTGCCTGTAGATCATGACGTAAGCACTTTTTATGTCGCCTGAATCAGTGTAAGGTTTATAAGTAAACCAACTAGAGAGTTGTGTGTACTTGTTTATGTGATGTGCACACAGAACATATAAGTCAGTGTTGCGGTGAACTTCATAGTGTGGTGATTGTTAATCGTCACTTAACGTTACATTTCTGTGAGATAGTGTTTACAGACGTTTGAAAGGTCCTATATATTATATGTATTTTGTTCATGAACTTTTTTGTGAACATCAATAATTTTTATTTATGCATTTTATTGCTGTATTGTATTGTTGAAGTGACAATAAATAATTAATGTAAATGGTGAGAAGAATTTACCTTTTTTTGTGATTTATGTTTCTGATGGTTTATTACTGTTATATAATGTCATTGGTTCTAACCCTTTTGTGCATGCAGCCACCGAAACTGTTCACGCTGGTATGGTATTGGAGCGTACACAGACAAAACAAGGGTTATAAATTAACATTCATCAGTCACATTTTTAACCCATTACATCCTGAGGCTGAATCATTTTAAGTTGCTTATTGTCCTATGATAGCTACATTACAGATTAGGAAATAGATCAACCATTTTAGTTCAAAGGTGGTGCCAATATAGCTTGGCATCTTGGGCACCAAGCGATTCTGGCACCACCCTGGAACTACCAGAGTCAAATTTATTTTTTGCAGTAGTGTATCAGGTTGAAAAGTCTTAATGTCGGTGACATTACCAAAGGTAAAAAATGGTGATTTTATCACTTAGATTTTTTTATGTCAGTGACATTACCACAGGTAATGTCACTGACAAAAAATGAGAGTGGTAAAAACCATCTTCATTTTTTCTGTTTAGGTCTTCTTAAAAGCAGCGCTGGAGGAGAGCCCAGATTTCATGCGGGAGCAGAACGTCTTTCGGCAAGAGCACTTTGAAATGGTGCGCAGGAACTCACAGGCAATAGAGCACAAGTCTCTCGCAGTGCTTGACTTTGATGGCAATACATTTGAGGTGTGCATGAAAGGTGACAAACCAAACGTGAAGGCTGCCAAGGAGCAGATACATGCCCTGATCAACCAGCATGACTTGGATCCAAGCAATTTTAGCAAGGAGTGGGCAGTGACTGGCAATCATGGAGATTCCTCCTCACATAAACAGTTGTGTCATCAACCTCAGCTCAGACCTGAATCTAGTTCTCCTGTAGAAACAAATACAAAAATGCCATCTTCAACAAGTGGGAAGGGTAGCAGTGACTCACCAGTCAGAGACTTGGATAATAATGTCATCATTGAACCCAGTGGTGGTGACTCAACAAAAGTTTACAGTTTGAACATGGACACGGAATCAGACTTACTATCAGACCCTTTCTCTGGCAGCTACCTTGTTGAGCGGGGAGGCTTACATGGCTTTGACAGAACCTTTTCACAGCTTCTGTCATTGAAAGATGCAGATCAGAGTGTGGTAAGAGATGTACAGAAACAATCCCCCCATGCTTCTGACTGCAGCTCTTCATCTTCAGACAATGAGTGTGGTGTTAACTTTATTGACAAGAGTGACAGGAAATATGAGAGCAAACTGGAGTTTGCTGTGAAGCTTGGCTACTCTGAACAGGATCTAGACAGGGTGTTGCACAAACATGGATTAAACTGTGATTTTAACAAGCTCTTGCGGGAACTGATTGAGGGCTCCACGACTGGTGTTGAGGAAACTGAGCTCGTTGAGAGTCCCAGCATCAATGCCACCATGTCAGACTTTGTCAGTTCTGAGGAGTTCCTGGGAGTCATGAAAAAAGTGACCAAATCAGATGACGCCAGTTGCAACCTACGACACATTGTGATTGATGGAAGCAATGTTGCCATGAGGTGAGTTTAAGTTTACACTGGTACTCCCATATAATTGTAATGTTTTCATTGACAAGTTTGACAGATGATACTGATAGCTCATTGATTTGCTAATGAACTCTTTGGCTGTCGGTAGCATTTTTTTTTGTCATGATGATTCTTGCATGAATCATTACAACAAAAAGCACTACTGACAACCAGAAGGGTTAATTTTTGTGTCTATTATTATTCTCTGTCAGCCCCTTTCGTGCTTTTCACGTAACATTCCTGTGCAGACTTTTGGTCATTTGAGTTGTCGTGCTCTGTTTAGTTTTACTGTTTTGTTGTGCTGTTGTTTTTTTCTTCCAAGTTTCTTTTCCTGTCTCGTGAACCACGTATAGTTTGAAAGGTGCAGCAAAATCTCTCAAAGTAAAGAACAGTTATTCAGTTGCACAATTCAGGTAAAGGAAACAAAGTGTAGTTTTCAAATGCAAAGCACAAGGAATATGACATGGTTACTGGCGCCAAGAAGCAGAATTTCCTGGTTTCAACCAGGACAATACTAGTCAGCTGACAGGCGATGAGGAAAGCTTGTCAGTAGCTTGCCATTTGGTTTTTGAAACGATCAGCTTGAGCAGGTAAATTCTAGGAAGACCACTTCCTTGATAGCAAGTGCAAGGCGTTTGCACCTGAGACTGACACAAGTCAGTGATGTCACCCCCATGTGCATGCATCCACCGGTACTGTAAACTATGCACATTCAAATGGCTTGCACAAAACTTGCATTTTGTCATTTAGGTTACAAAGTTTGACATCTAGGTTTTGTCACCACCACATAGTCTTCTTCTTCTCGAACGCCGTCACACTTGGAGTTTGGCTCTCAAAATGAAATCTGTGGTCTTTTGTAGCACCTCCACAGGCCCGTACAGTTACCACCACATAGTGATACTGTAATGTTATTTGACCGTCCCCTCCATGTCACCGACCACCAATGTGTGTAGACATTAGCGCACAGACACTGTTTTTAGGTCAAGGAAACTTACAATGATATCACTGAAATGTAATGCAAGAGACATAGATCCTCATGAGCCCCTGCATAAGCCGGGTCATGAGGGTCAAAGCCTCTTGCTGGCCTCAGTTATATTTGTGTGCCATAGACAGAGTTAGCTGGAAGTAAATCTGCAATATTTGCAGTGACATTGATTTCAGAAGCTAGCACTTTAGCAGGGAAGTATAAATAAACTGCAATAGATGCAGTGATATCAATTTCAGTGGCTAACACAGTAGCAGTCTAGTAAATTGTTTGTCCAATTTGCGCATACATTTTCATGTTTTGACCAGTCAGTTTTCACACTTTGAGTTTGATTGAATCATCATGTCTAATTTTCTTATTCCTCAGAAAGATAATTTCTACAGTTCAGACTGTAATTCAGTCATTTTCCACATGTCGATCATTATGTGTACGTCTACAAGCCTGATTTACTCTAAGTCTCATACTTTATTTTAGACTGTAATTTAGCTTTATTCACACCTTTCATTGAGTAGTTTTGTTTATTTGTGTGTGCAGCCATGGGAAGAACATATTTTCATGTCGAGGCATTAAGATCGCTGTGGACTGGTTCCGCCATCGAGGGCACAAGGAGATCACAGTGTTTGTGCCGCAGTGGAGGAAAGAGTCTTCACGCCCAGACACCCCCATCACAGGTTAGAATGATTATGTTATTTTAAATATTACCTGTTTGGCACTGATAGACGTACAACATGATATTCATTGGCCATACTAGTTCAAGGGTGGTGCCAGAATAGCTTGGTGCCTAGTCATGCCCTTGAACTAGCAATTGTTTCTAAAGTGCAGTCTGTTTGTAACATAATCAGTTTGCAGGTTTCTACCTTATTTTTCAGTGCATTAATTGTTGTTACTGGTCACTATAGAACACTTAGGTTAACTTGTTAAATTGGTTGATTGACTGACTGTCTGACTGATTGATTGATTGATTCCACAGACCAGGAAATACTTCTGGAGCTAGAAAGAGAAGCGGTGGTGGTTTTCACTCCAGCACGGAGGATCAAGGGCCGTCGTGTTGTGTGCTACGATGACCGCTTTGTGCTAAAGCTGGCGGCTGAGACTGATGGTATTGTGGTGTCAAATGACATCTACCGCGACCTGCTGAATGAGAACCAAGAATATCGTACCGTTGTAGAGGAGCGCCTCTTGATGTATACTTTCGTTAACGACAGGTACGGGAATTTTTTCTGCATTTTTCATTTCACCATGGATGTGGATTTTTTTAAGTTTCTAAAGTATAAATTGTTTTAAGATAATCTGTAGAATCGTGCTGTAGAAACCTTTTAAAACTTTTTTTTACTGGTTCTTTAACAATCATTGTTTTTTTCGTGTCAGTCAAGTTTAGCCATAACATTGTATGTAGTTCCCAGATTTTGGAGTTTGCTCTCTGAAGACAACATAATGTGTCGGAGGATAGAGTGACCAGTATAGTTTAAAGGTTGTGCCATGATAGCTTGGCACCTGTGGGTGCCAAGCTATTATGGCACTACCCATAACTGTCCATATGTTGTGGATGTATGTCGGGCTTCAAAAGCATTATTATTGTTTGCGCAGGTTCATGCCTCCTGAAGACCCCCTGGGTCGTCGCGGCCCTACACTTGACAACTTTCTGCGCAAAGAGCCCACCAACCCTCCGCCCCTGCCCCCTGAGTGCCCTTATGGCCGCAAGTGCACCTACGGCAACAAGTGCAAGTTCCACCACCCAGAACGTGGCACACAGCCCCACCGTACCGTCACTGAGGTCTTGAAAGAGCAGGCCATCCAGAAGATGCAGGAACGTGCCACCAACTCGGCTGACAAAGGACGTCGCAGCAAACCCAAGCTGACCCGCACGCGCTCCTTCGTTCCTGTGGAACCCCTCCCTAGTGAGAGACTGGCACTGGCTCCTCTCCCACCTGCACTGCAGGATCCAGACCCAGATCCTATGAGCAGGCAGAAGTCCCCCAACAAGACAGCAGGCAAAACAGCAGACTATTTGAGAGAGCACAGGAAGAGGCTGGAAGAGGCGTTGGCAGTGGAGAAGGCGCTGGGTGCTGGCACTGAACCCCAGGTGACTGCGTATCAGGAGGCTCAGCTTCCCAGAGCCATGGAGACTTCTTCACCACGACTGCCAGACCCCAGTGGCCTCACCCCTGCCTCCGCATACGGCTCCAGAGTGTCCTCCCCATCTCGGCTTAATGTTCCATACTCGGACAGTCATGAGGGAGGGCTGGTCAGTGGCCACCTTCTGCTGGCCAAAAAGCTGTCAGATGAAGCCTCTGATGCAAGTTTCTTCTCAACAGAGAGCTCCTCCAACAGAGCCAGTCCTGTTGCGCTGGCTGGCCCAGCCCCCACAGGCTTTGGTCGACAGGAGTCTATGCCTGTGCCAAGGGAGAGAAGTCATGACCGCCGCCTGTCTCTACAGGAAGCACAGCGTCAGCATCAGCGTCTGCAGCATCACTATAAGTACCCCAATTATGACATGGACCCTCAAGGGCCATACCTGTCAGACCCCTCCCGCCTGCCATCCCACCTGTTCCAGGACCAGGCACTCGCTCTGTCAGCATACGGTGGCCAGTGCCAGAGCTTCCCCATGATGGAGAGAGGCACAGAGCACGGAGCTCTGCGGAGAGTGACCAGTTATGTGGATCAGCCATCAGTGCCCAGCACCATGGTGACCGATATGATGCACCGGGATCATCCCACCCTCAAGCCCCAGCAGAGCTGCCCTTTGAACCCATTTTTCACCACCCATTCCTCCCATTCCTCCACTGCCACGGGGCGGCCCCTGGCCACCATGATGCGGCAGAATAGTTCCTCGGATCCCCAGCTTCATGTGACAGCATCCGACCCCCACTATGGCACCTGGCAGCAAAGCCACTTTATTCAGCCGGCAGCCATGATGGAAACTCACTCAGGCCACCACATGTACACATCACATGCTGACAGGGCACACACTGAGGCTCAGGCCAGACAGAACTTGCTGCGGTCGACGTCCATGCAGCCGCTACATCAGCACAGCCACCCCTTCTCTCCCACACTAGACAGGCAGATCAGTGAGGTGTTGTATGGACAGCATGAATCTTACCATGGCCACCATGCTCGCTCCCCTTTTCAGATCCACATGGACAATGGAAGTTTGTTCCAGAACCCCCCTTCCACCCCTACGCACCCAGGCACGCCCACCCACCTCTCCCCGAGCTACATGGCCATGCAGGGGGCTAGAGGTGGGGGAGTGTGGACGCAGGAACCTCCCCCCATGCCCACCTCCCCAGTCAAACCCGTACAGCGCAGCTACCCGAAAGAGCAGCCCATCCCCACAACAGATCCTCGCTACCCACTCTACTACCATCTGTGTGGGATTTTTGCTGAGCCCAGAGTGAGGGCTGCCATGAACAACTACCCAGATGAAACGGACCCCCAGAAACTGTTAACCATCATAATGCAGATTCAGCTGTGAGAGGCGGCCTAAAGTATAGACATTAATACATTCAAGGCAATGAAAGTGTCATATAGCATTGCCCGCGGCAATGTTGACACGTCTGCAGCTATTGATGCAAAGTGCCTTGAATGAATTGACCCAATTGTTCATGCAGCCAGCAGTAGTGTGTATAGGACTTGTTGCTGCCTGCACAACGGAGATAATTGATGTTAACCCCCTTTCACATGCAGCCACTGGTACTGTTTACAGTACAGGTGGTTGCATGCGTAAAACAGTTAATGTGAAAGATATTTCAATGCAGCATTGTGTGGCCAGTAATGCACTAGATAATGAGAGACCATGTTTACCCTTTGGCTGCCAGTTACCGCAAATTGTGTCTCAGATCTCTTTGTTTATTCAGCTCAGAAGAAACCCAGGAACATAGAAAATGATAGATGCAAAGCATTATCAGCAAGAGGCACAAATCCTCATGAGCTCCCGCAACTGCGGTGGGTCATGAGCATCTGTGTCTACTTGTAGTTGGATCATGTTCACATTTTCTTGGCAATGAAGGGGCTAAACAGAGAATGGTTGATAGGGAGTGTGTAGGTCAGATGTGGCCGGTGCACACTGAGGACCTCTAACTAACTGAGACATGTACATGTATTATTGTTTAACACTGACACTGATTTGCTGTACATATTTTGAGCCCTTGACACTGAATGTCATGCAAAATATCATTTGAAAAGGGTGCTTTTGCTCATTAATTTTTATTTCTAATGCTTCAGTTTATTCGGTTTTGTACACCTTTTAACTTCAGCTGAAAGGGCACAGGTCGGTCAGTTTTCCCAGGTTTTTACAGCCAGAATTTTTACACCCAGAATTTCTACACCCGCAATTTGTCACACATCAGTCCTTGCACCCATCACTCAGCTCTTAATGTTTAACCCCTTGACTCCCAGATCTAAGTGTCTCTCATTCCACAGATTGGTCATGTAGTTCTGGGAGTCAAAGAGTTGGGGAACATGGATGTTCAGAGGCTGAAAACGGCTCATCCAGCACCACCCTTGAAATATTACGGTTGATCTGTCTCTTGAACTAATGTTGAGTCTTCCTAGCGCAAGTCCTCAGTTTGGGGACTGCGCCCTGTGGATTTAATCCCACGGCTGCATTTACAAAATTTGGAGGTGTCACCTAATGACTGTACTAGTTGCAGGAGATTGATCAACCATGATAATCCAAGGGTAGTGCCAGATTAGCTTTGCGCCATCAGGCACCAAGCTAATCTGGCACTACCCTTGAATTATCATGGTCAAACCATCTGCTGCTATAAAGTGGCAGGGTTAAATGGGTTAATTTGTTTTGTAATTCTAAAAACATTGGGTGAAACTGATGAAACCACTGATGTCAAACCCTTTAGCTTGACTTTTCACCATCATTTAACTAATTTGAGATTTGAATACGTGGCATAAGCCGGGGGTGGCATGTCTTGGATGAGTTAATGTTTCAGTTGGAAGTTAACCCCCCTTGTGCAGGCTGCCTCTGGTACTGTTTACAGTACAGGTGGCTCCATGCGCAAGAAGATGAACTCCATTACAGTGTGTTGATTTCTGTGTAGTGATGTGATGAATACTTATGTCCAATGGAAATATCTTGGCTCTGTCAGTTTTGGTTGAAAAAGCTGTCACAGTCAACAAGTTACAGTTAAAAGTGTGGTTTTCAACATGAAAACTTCCCTGTATCGCAGCTGTGCTGCTAAGCTCTGTTTGTACAGTGTAATTGTACAGAAGTTTGCACATATTGTGTACAGTGTACATATGTTTGTTAATCGCCTCCTGGACATTGTGGGGTCATTAATCAGTAGTCATGATCCCAATATCTTCATGGTCAGATATTAATTTTGTTACACTCTTTCTTGCTTATTCTCTTTGTTTGTTTTTTTTGTTTGTTTGACCTTAATCATTGTTCACTGTACATATTGAAGATAAATAAGCACCAGTGACTGTGAACATTACAAGCCTGCTGTATACCATGTGAAAGGCTATTATAGCATTTCCAAATGAAACGCTATAATCGCCTTTTACATGGTATACAGCAGGCTATAATTATTTTTAAAATTTTAACTTGGCTTTTGTGATTATAGTAGATGGAATAATTTGATTGCTATGAACCACATACAGACTAATTTGTAATTTGATTTATATCTTCGTGACCCCACCCGGGTCTGCCTTGGGGGACTTGGGTGGGGTTAGGTATTTTTTAGTTCCCAGGGTCACCCTGGTCAGCCCCACTGGGTGGGTTTTTCTCTCTATCCTGGGGCATGTGTTTCTGTCTACCCTTTGTCCATTCACCTGTATTTGGCTTTTTAAAACTCTCCCTACTGTCTGCACTGCCTGTAGCTCTTGATCTTGGATGTGTGTTGCTAAATGGTCTTAGCTTTATTTAGGCCCCATGTGTTAGGTTTATTTGATGTATTTGACCGGCTGGCGACATACATTCAATGTTCTGTTTATTTTTTTTTCACTAGCAGTGCAGGCACGTCCTGAGAAAGCCTTGTTGCTGTCGGGACGTTAAGCAATATACAATCAATCAATCAATTATATCTTCGTGGAGTTTTTTTTTTTTAGTAGGAGTTACACAATTTACTTTGATGTACATATACAGAACACGTTTGTTATTTAGCATTTGTTTAAGGGGTAGCACCTTAGTCCACTCTGTGTTGTGTTAGAAACAATCATTTGCTTTGTTTTACTGCCAACTGCCAAATTTTCCAGCAATGATGCATGTTCACTTTTCTTATAACGCATAGAAGTTAATGCAATAAGGCCTTGTAGTACCTCTTCAGATGACTTTAAATGCTGTTAATTTTTGGGAGTCACCTCTTTAATCCTTTTAGCCCTGGATACCTACGGCAGGAGATGGCTTGACCATGATAATTCAATGGTAATGCCAGATTAGCTTAGCGTCTTCAGGCGCCAAGCTAATCTGGCACTACTCCTGCAACTGGTACATAGTTGTTAGGCAACACCTCCAAAATTTGAGAAATGGGGCCTTGGGGCTAAAAGGGTTCAAATGTTTTGATAGACTGCAATATGAAGGCAAAGAAAAGTCCAGCTTTGTGAAAAGCAAGGTTTTCATTGTACATGTATTACAGTGAAAATCTTGCTTTTCACAAAATGGATGCACTGTTTTTGCCTGCACAGAGCAGTAGTGAAGCTGTTTGTTTGATCAAGGTATGCTGCCACATGCAAGGGAATTCTTGCTTTATAAAAATTGTTAGAACTGAAGATAAATTACAGTATTGTGAACAAGTGGTTGAACAGTTTTATAATTTATGGTAAGTTGAAAAATTAAATTATTTACGGTATTGTCATGAATGGGAGCGCACTGTTTATCTCCCTTGATTCGCTCTGCTGATCTCTGGAACAACTTGCGAACATCTCAGTGTGCGTTTGCATACTGACAGTAATACAGCATACTTGGCCAACTGGCAGATGTGGCCACTTTTGACCAGTTTGTGGTGAGCAGACTCACGGTGGCGTTTTAACATGCGATCAGTGATATTGTTCATGAATACAGCCAAAATCTTAAACCGAAGGCAAAGCAGTTTTGCGGCTGACATTGTTTGACCGCTTGCACTGGGTTTACGCACTCTTCATGTAATCACAAAGAGGGTTGAGGCCTTTTCACAAATATAAACTTCAAATATCCCCAATCCTTTTCACATTTAAAGTTTTATCGTGCGGTGAAGTCTTTTTCGCGTGCAGATGTGAAAAGTCTTTTTCAAATCTTGCGTGACAAAGTTGCCTTTTTTGTGTGTGGTTTGAATGTCTTCGCAATGTGAAATAAAATGAAAATTGACGAATTTCGTCACTAAGATGCAATGGTTCAGAGATGTGTCTGATAGTTCTTTCGCTTCCAGTGCCAAATGACTCATTGCCATTGTCTTGTAGGCACAGCACAGCATACATTGTACACAAATCCTGGGAGAAGGATTGACCATGCACCAAACTAATTCAGTCATGGTTGATCCATGTCTCCACTTGGCTCAGGAAGTGGAAGAATTCTATCTCATAATACCAGTCATCATGTGATGGCTTTGGGCAAGTACCTCGGTTTGAGGCAATAGTATCATGTTTCTGTGATTGTGTAATCCTCACACTTTCTTTGTTAATCAGTCTGAACCCCAACACTGTTTTCGCTGTGGTAGGATAAATATCATGTTAAGCCCCTTGCACACGCAACCACCAGTACTGTTTAACAGTACGGGTACTGTTTAACAATACCAGTGACCGCGTGTGCAAGCGGGATGTCCCCGGTACCTGAATTTACCTGTTGTTCATTATACTAGTTTGAAAGTCGGTTATGTCTTCACATGCATAAAGTCAGAAGGGTGGAATTAATTATTGTTGGTGCGTGATGCTGATTTGCAGTGATTGAGATTGTGCTTAGAGCTCACATCCCAGTGAGCAGAAAACGTCATATCGATGTCGGCCTTCATTTGCTCACATGGCCAATTCAGCCTGATGACGTTTTGTGCACTGGGATGCTGTGGGGTTTAACCCCATTGTTCATGAAGCCATCAGTGTATTAACCATCCAGCCCCAATGCACTACAGCAGGTGGTCCGACTATGAAAGGGTAGTGCTAGATTAGCATGGCACCATCAGGCACCAAGCTAATCTAGCACTACCCTTGAAATTGTCATGGTCAATCTGTCTTCTGCAACTGGTACATAGTTGCTGGGCGCCACATCCGAAGTTTGTGAAATGTGAATGTGGAGTTAAATGGGTTAGACACTTGCAATAGCTGCATTTACAAAGGGTTAGGAGCAGTACAAATACTTTATTTATCATTGATCTCTAGTATTAACACTGTTCTTGTTGATTGGTTTATTTAGTGATAATTTGTAAGTCTTTCTTCCTCTTCTTTTTTTTTTTCAAATACCAAGTTGATTTCATGTGGTTAAATTTTTTACATTAATTTCTTTGCTGATTTATATATGTGAGTTACATGTATATTACAATTTGTTTGTGAGGACATATGCTTTGTATTTGTAATTTATCTGTCATCTGTTCTTGTCACTTTTTTAACCCATTCAGCCTGACACGTATTTCCCAAATTTTGGAGGCGTCATCTAACGACTATGCACCTGTTGCAGGAGATGGCTTGACCATGCTGATTCAAGGGTAGTGCCAGATTAACTTGGCGCCTGTTGGCGCCAAGCTAATCCGGCACTGCCCTTGAATTATCATGGTCGACCCGTCTCCTGCTGTAGTGCGTCAGGGCTGAATGGGTTAACCTTGCATAGAAAAACCTAGGCTCTGTTGTATTTTGTTTTAAATCCGAAGTAAGTTTTCACTGTCTGTGAAAGGAAATGTAAACATCACGGGAAAATAATACACGAAACGAAAACAGAAAAGAGAGGTTGAAAACATCTGTCAATAGCACATATTTCTCAGGAAAATGTACCCACAAAATACTGTGGGCCTAAACAAAAAGCGCTTGTAACAAATTTGTCTGATTTTTCCCAGGTGTTTCGTGCAGGCTCACATTATGTAAGAAGGAAAAGATTACCGTGTTTCAGATAGTGACTTTTTTAATATAAAAAACAGAAGTGCTTTTTTGTGTTTGACTTATAATTGGTAATACGGAACTGTTATCCTAGATTTTTTTTGTTTTTCACAGGCTTATTTAAGCGCGAGTATTGATAACAGGGGCCATTCGCTGGTATGGTGATTTTTTTTGTTTTTTTGTCGCTGCCAACTATAGACTTAATGGTTTACGTGGTGCTGGAACAGCCCAGGTGTATGGTTGGTAAAAGTCTATGAGAATTTACTCACAACATGGCCCAGAATCTGTTCACTTCAATATCGACTGATTGGTGCACTGCATTGCTTATAAAAGAAATCTTAATAATTAAGCCAGTATGTATGAGGCATGTAAAATAAATTTACTGCCGACTTTTGTAATAATATGCACTACTTAAACACACAACACCAACAACAACACATTTAACTGAAGTTGTTTTCACTTTTTCACATTGAAGCTTACCTTTGTTAGTTTTCAGTAAACATTCTGGATTATTATTTTCAGACTTTTGTTAATCAGTTTACAAATTGTTGCACGTTTAAAGGTGTTTGTTTTCATCGTGTACAAATTGATTTCTTTTTTATTTTTCAATCACCTTCAGCCACCCACTGTTCTTGACATGGTGTACTAAAGAAAAATAAAAGAACACAATCTTGAATCCGCCTTTTTCCTAAATGTTTATGGCGCATGCGATGTAGTGTGTGTGTGTGTGTGTGTGAGAGAGAGGAATTTAACCCATTTAAACCCACGGCAGTATTTCCCTAACGACTATGTATCACTTGCAGGAGATGGATCGACCATGATAATTGGCGCCAAGCTAATCTGGCACTACCCTTAAATTATCATGGTCGATCCATCTGCTGTAGCGTGTCGGGTTAAATGGGTTAACACACTATCTCCTTCGACTGATTAGCAGGAGTGAATCGAGGGGGGTAACCAGTGTGAGAGTTTACAGGATCCAGGAAACGGTAACAACTAAACCATCCAAAAGTGCCCATCACGCACACGTTGATGTGGTAACTGTACAATACATTTTCTTACACTCACCACTCACAGAAATTTCAAACAATTGGGGGGGGGGGGGGGGGGGGGAGGGGTCCAACCCCGTTAGAGACCTGACGATGGTGCTTTGACTAAATGCAAATCCGCTGCGCCACCGCGTGCGCGCTACTGCATCTAGCTCAATTCAGTATTCTGAATTGAGCTAGATGCAGTCAGTAGCGCAGCGGATTTGCATGTAGTCAAAGCACCATCGTCAGGCTCCTATGGTCCAACTTCCCTCAAAAGGCATTTAAACAAAAAACAAAAACAAAAAAAAAGCATATTAAAGACTTTTGGACCGGAGGGGGTCTAGATCCCCCCTCCAGATCCGCCCCTAAATAAGCAGCTGGTATCAAAAGCGTAGACTGACAACACTCCAAACATCCAAAGAGTAGAGGCTATACTTTACTGTTGTTCGTCAGTTGTTGCGAGTCGTCCGGCGTAACCGGTAACCTTCTATTCAGTTAGTCTCCAGACTCGAGTTTGCACTGCCGTGTGTTAACTTGCGCCCCAGGCTATTCGAGACCGGAAAGGTTTTTGTGCAGTCTGGCTGCCAATAAGTAGGCTGTCAAGAGCTCGGCAGCATGTTTTGAGCCCGGAGTTTGGTGTACAGGGGCGTCTCTTCTGGTCAGAACTGCCAGCGGACCGCTTCTATATGGACATGTTTGGAGAATGTGCTAAGGAGACTGATTTTCTACGCCAAACTCGCATAGGGCTGTTTCTGCATGACCCAGTCTCAAGAGGTGAGTCCAGGAGGGTCCGTAGGGTCTGTGAACATCTGTGAAAGTTGTTAAAAAATGACAAGGCTTTGGTTCAGGGCCCTGGAAAGTCTGTCAATTTCAGTCTTTTTCCTTAAAGTCTGTGAAAGTTTGTAAAAAATGCCAGTGCTGGCAAACTTTTGTCTACTTCTTTTTTTTTTTTTTCTCTCCCCCAATTTGTGCTCCATTGCAAACGATCATGATGACGCTTGTTGCAAGTGATCTATATTTTAGCTCTGATCACTCCTAAAGTGACTGCATGGCCGTTATGACGAACATTCTGATTGGTGGTTTATGCTTCTACCGAGCTCCGCCAAAATGTTCATAATTATGCTATAATGTTTTTATGTCTTGTTTGTACTATTTGTTATAAATGTACCACAAGCGAATTTCTCTTTTCGAGATAATAAAGTACTCTTATTCTTATTCTTATTCTTATTCGCTAAGCGTTCTTTTATTTTGGTATCTCTTCATGCATTAGGCACGAAAGCTTCAAATGAGCTGCTGATACAGAGTGATCTAATTAAAGTGTGTAAACCTTCAGGCTTCAGTTTGGGTTTGTGAAACGTTATGAAAAGTTTGTGAACTTCGTCCCTGCTTTCTGTACGGACCCTGTCCAGAGTAATCAGTGCGTAGATGAAAGATAGTGGCCTGGCTCTCCCTGTTCAGCTTGTTGATGTCGCCATTCTGTTGTTGCCAATCACTTTGTTGCGTAGTGTCTTTGTTTCTTTACAGGAGGTTGTGATCTTGAGGTAGTCTGGCGCCTGTTTTGGCCAGGCTGTCAGCCTCTCCATTCCCAGCTACTCCAGAATGCGCTCGACTGAATTCACTGCAGCACTATTTTGTAGACAGGGCATCCAGTCTATCTTGAAGCTTCCTGGTGAGATCAGTGGATCAAGCTGCTGCCTTTCCCTAGCTAGTGCTCTGCTGCTGTGTTGTGAGCACCTGCAGATCTGTACGATAGTTGGAGCACTGCCGCCAGCTGGTAAGGAGAGGGAGGTAGTAGTACGGTCTGCAGAACAGATGTACACGCCACTTCCTTCATTCCGCACGGCGTCTTGTGCGGTACCACAGCTGCTGTGAGGGTAGCAGCTTGTGCGGCATAATCTCCAGCAAGTTGGCTTTGTGCAGTGTCGCGACCTTTGGCAAAGAGTCCTGGAACATTTTTTTTTTTTTAATTAATCAAAGTAGCCAATACAATGAAGTGTTTGTGTTCGAATCTAAATGGACATAAGTTACAAGATGGACAATGATTCAGCTGTCTTACAGTTACTTCTAAGTGGAAAAGTGTGTGTGTGTGTGCTCTTGCTTGTCTGCTTGATTACCGCGGGTATCTGTTCTGATCTTTTAGTGCATGTTTGTGTTTAGGTTCATACATTAAAATATTCAGAAATGACATTCAATATTCAGTTAAAATCAAATTAGGGAGAGCAACTAAACATAGTATGAGTGAAGCCTTACAGATTACATTTTGTTACATGCTCTACTCATTGTATTAAGCATGTGTAATTTTCCGGACGAGCAAATCCTGCTCCAACATGCAAACTATATCTAGCTTCTTTCCGTATCTATATTTACCAACACACATTTTGGCGACAAGTACTAGATAATATGGTTAATAACTTTCACGTCACTATTCTGCATGTTATCAACTTCAAAGCCAAATAACACATCTTTTGCAGTTAACTGAGGAGCGATAGAAGTTAGTCTTTGAATATGTTTTGTTGCGCTTTCCCAGAGTTTACGAATTTTATTACAGGACCAAAAGAAATGTTCTATGTAATCTTTGTCATCACAAAAGTCGCATTTTTCAGAAGTCTTAATGCCCATTTTATGCAGAAGAATATTTGTCGGATATATATTATGAAGTATTTTCCAATGTAATAATCGCAGCCTTGTTTCTTTTACACATTTTTCCGCTACGGACCAGTGTGCATTTGACAGAGTAACACCACACTTTCTCTGCCAGAAGGACAATGCTCTAGGCACCGCCGTACTTGCCGTTACCAGAGATAAGCGGATAGCACGGGGTGCATACCGCAAAGCCTCCATATAGTTGCGTGGTACAAAAAATACGCCAGGCTCCATGCGAGCCATACGTGCCCTAAGGGCCGTACACAAAGCGTTATATCAAAGACAATACATTATAGGCACGAAAGCTTCAAATGAGCTGCTGATACAGAGTGATCTAATTAAAGTGTGTAAACCTTCAGGCTTCAGTTTGGGTTTGTGAAACGTTATGAAAAGTTTGTGAACTTCGTCCCTGCTTTCTGTACGGACCCTGTCCAGAGTTATCAGTGCGTAGATGAAAGATAGTGGCCTGGCTCTCCCTGTTCAGCTTGTTGATGTCGCCATTCTGTTGTTGCCAATCACTTTGTTGCGTAGTGTCTTTGTTTCTTTACAGGAGGTTGTGATCTTGAGGTAGTCTGGCGCCTGTTTTGGCCAGGCTGTCAGCCTCTCCATTCCCAGCTACTCCAGAATGCGCTCGACTGAATTCACTGCAGCACTATTTTGTAGACAGGGCATCCAGTCTATCTTGAAGCTTCCTGGTGAGATCAGTGGATCAAGCTGCTGCCTTTCCCTAGCTAGTGCTCTGCTGCTGCGTTGTGAGCACCTGCAGATCTGTACGATAGTTGGAGCACTGCCGCCAGCTGGTAAGGAGAGGGAGGTAGTAGTACGGTCTGCAGAACAGATGTACACGCCACTTCCTTCATTCCGCACGGCGTCTTGTGCGGTACCACAGCTGCTGTGAGGGTAGCAGCTTGTGCGGCATAATCTCCAGCAAGTTGGCTTTGTGCAGTGTCGCGACCTTTGGCAAAGAGTCCTGGAACATTTTTTTTTTTTTTAATTAATCAAAGTAGCCAATACAATGAAGTGTTTGTGTTCGAATCTAAATGGACATAAGTTACAAGATGGACAATGATTCAGCTGTCTTACAGTTACTTCTAAGTGGAAAAGTGTGTGTGTGTGTGCTCTTGCTTGTCTGCTTGATTACCGCGGGTATCTGTTCTGATCTTTTAGTGCATGTTTGTGCTTAGGTTCATACATTAAAATATTCAGAAATGACATTCAATATTCAGTTAAAATCAAATTAGGGAGAGCAACTAAACATAGTACGAGTGAAGCCTTACAGATTACATTTTGTTACATGCTCTACTCATTGTATTAAGCATGTGTAATTTTCCGGACGAGCAAATCCTGCTCCAACATGCAAACTATATCTAGCTTCTTTCCGTATCTATATTTACCAACACACATTTTGGCGACAAGTACTAGATAATATGGTTAATAACTTTCACGTCACTATTCTGCATGTTATCAACTTCAAAGCCAAATAACACATCTTTTGCAGTTAACTGAGGAGCGATAGAAGTTAGTCTTTGAATATGTTTTGTTGCGCTTTCCCAGAGTTTACGAATTTTATTACAGGACCAAAAGAAATGTTCTATGTAATCTTTGTCATCACAAAAGTCGCATTTTTCAGAAGTCTTAATGCCCATTTTATGCAGAAGAATATTTGTCGGATATATATTATGAAGTATTTTCCAACACATGTAATAATCGCAGCCTTGTTTCTTTTACACATTTTTCCGCTACGGACCAGTGTGCATTTGACAGAGTAACACCACACTTTCTCTGCCAGAAGGACAATGCTCTAGGCACCGCCGCACTTGCCGTTACCAGAGATAAGCGGATAGCACGGGGTGCATACCGCAAAGCCTCCATATAGTTGCGTGGTACAAAAAATACGCCAGGCTCCATGCGAGCCATACGTGCCCTAAGGGCCGTACACAAAGCGTTATATCAAAGACAATACATTATAGGCACGAAAGCTTCAAATGAGCTATAATGTATTGTCTTTGGTTATATTCAAACAGCCGGCAAGGCTTGTTGCCGACCATTTGACATATTTGAGGAAAAGATATGATATCACCATCAGACAAGACATCGTCTACAAAGCAAACACCAGCACGCACCCAATCTCTAAAGAATAAACTCTTATGCTTATACATAATTTCAGAATTGTTCCACAAACATTGGTTTTTAAGCTGAAGGGGGAAATCATCTTTTGGTAAAATAGTATTCTTATTATCACACCATGTTGTCAATACGTCCCTCCAAAAAACACTTTTAAACAACCGCAGGCCCGCAAAATGCTTGGCTGCTACATTAGAATGAAAACATGCATACTCTTTGCCCAATGCAGCGGACATGTAACGCGGAATAATTTTCCATTTTTCATAGCCGTTATGTTGAATTCTTAGTGACCATGACAACAAAAAAGAAGCCTGCATATCATGGACATTAATCATCTTCAGACCAGCATTCTCTGTACCGTTACACATAATACTTCTTTTAACCTTTTCAAAGGCCCGAGTATTGGCATTTCTCTTTTTCCAGATAAATCTGAACAACAGTGTATTAAGCTTATTCAGCATGTCTCTCGGGGCAGACAGTGATTGTAATACAAATGTAAACTGCGACAATAAAAGTGATTTAACAATACATATTTTCCCTGCGATACTAAGATTTCTTTTGGACCATGCTGATATAGTTCTTCGTACTTTATCCAGTCTGTATAACCAATTATCCTCAATACTCGAGGCAGGCATGTCACTGCCGAAAACAATTCCCAAAATTTTTAGACGTTTTTTCCAAGTGATTCCGTATGGTTTTTCATGACAGTCTTTCAAAGAGCCAAGCCACATGGCCTCAGTTTTCTTTCTGTTCATTTGCAAACCTGAAAACTTTGAAAACTGCTGAATTAACTCCAGGACCCTTTCGAGATCTGTTTTGTTTTTCAGAAATAAGCTTATATCGTCTGCATACATTGCTAATTTAAGTAGACTAATATCCTCTGAAGTATGTGTAATAGTTGGGAGACACAGACCCTGCACAGACGGGTCTGCGCGGATTTTAATGGCTAATAACTCTATGGCTAGAACGAAGGCCATCGGAGAAAAAGGACACCCCTGCCTTATTCCTGATCTGACTTTAAAACACTGAGTCATCCATCCCATGTAGTTTAAACAGCTTTCTGTATTACTGGTCAAAACATTCACCCATCTGACAAAGTTTTCTCCAAAACCAAACCTTTGAAATGCCCAAATCATATATTCTTTTGAGACAGAGTCAAATGCTTGCTTGTAGTCTAGCGCAAGTAATATTCCTGGTTTATTTTCTATATTTAGATTGTCTATAGTGTCATCAATAAGTCTGATAACATCACTGATTTTCCTGCCCTTGATGAAACCAACTTGATCCTCATGAACTAAACTACTTATGACTGTAGATAACCGGAGTGCTAGACATTTAGCGAGTATTTTGTAGTCAGTATTTGTCAAAGAGATCGGGCGCCAGTTATTTAAATCTTCTCTAGGCAGCCCTTTCCCTTTGTGTATTAATGTAATTACAGCACGCCTTTGAAGCACAGACATCTCCCCACGCTCAAAAGCTGCATTGAACGAGTCTAGAACAATGTTTTTAACTTTTATCCAAAAGAATTTGTAAAATGATGTCGTGAGACCATCAAGTCTGGGAGCAGAGCCATTTTTCATTTTTTTCAATGTGTATGTGAGTTCATCCACAGCAATGTGGTCCTCTAACCCTGTCTTCTGGTCCTCTGTTAATTGAGGAACTTCTACATTAATAAAAGCATTTGCTTCATGTTCTTTTAATTGAGCGATCTTGTCATATTTGTTACTAAAATAGTTAAATTGCCCCAACAGGATTTCTTCCTGTGAGTACACTATACGCCCATCTAGCAAACTTAACTTGTCCATTATCTTAGCATTTGCCTGTGTTCTTTCCAGTCCGAGAAAGTACCGAGTACTCTTTTCGCCTTCTTCAATAAATTTAGCACGTGCTCTGGTCTGGGCGCCTCGCGCTGTGTACATAGTGTGTATATCTAATTCGTGCTTGATGTGCTCTCTCTGCTTACATAGAACAACGTTATTAGGATCAAGCGAGAGACGCTTTTCAATACTGTTAAGCCGTTCTTCCAATACCAATTGTGTATTCCGTTGAGAAGTTCTTTTTCCTTTACTGTATGACATAATTAATTCTTTTAATTGGACTTTACACAAATCCCACCTTGTCTGTGCATCAATGTTAGTATACTTAGTTGTAAAATCATCCAAAAAAGTATTCACCAACTCCACCAGGTTTTTATCATATAGCAGACCGTCGTTAAATTTCCAATAGGAAGGGCCACGTTGCACGTGTGTTATCTTATAGTTCAGAACCACCGACCTGTGGTCTGACTGAGGAACAGACACAATGTCACATGTGAAAATACAGTTCAATGCACTGTCTGAGCATAACATATAGTCCAATCTTCTGGCAATATAGGGATTGTGTTTACACCACGTATACTCACAGATTAGACCATTAAAAACTCTCCATACATCTGTAAGATCAAAGTCTGACAAAAGATTATTAAAACGTTCCACATCTGCCACCGGGTGTTTCTCACCACTGATGATGTCTAATTTGTTATCAAGAACACAATTAAAGTCACCACACACAATCAGCTGATCCGTGTCGGCACGGTTCAGTAAATTATATAAACAATCAAAAAACAGTTGCTTTTCAGATGAGATGGTAGGAGCGTATACATTCACAACTAACAGTGTTTTATCTTCCCAAACAATATCTACAGCTAGAATTCTATCTGAACAGTAGACACATTTAATTTCACAGGAAACCTTTTTGTTAATTAAAATAATCTGCCCCATGCTGTGACAAGAGCCGGGTGCACAAAACAGCTTACCTCCCCATTCCCTTTCCCAGTTTTCTTGTTCCCCATTAATCACATACGATTCCTGGACACATATCACGTCATACGAATTTCGTTTTAATCTATTGAAAAAAGCTTTTCTTTTATTATCATTTCTCAAGCCATGGGCGTTTATAGTAACGATATTGAGTTTATCCATTCACTAAAGCAATATTTTCATATTTACATGTATTAGTATAGGTAGAGACGCTGTTCATTCTCATAGTCCGGAGGCATAGCCGAATCGTCAACACAAGCCACTAACTGAGCACAACCTGACACGAGACAGCGAGTCCATCTCCGTGGAAAGCGAGACACACATTATAGTACAATGAAAATCTCGTCCTCCACAAACATGCACCCGCTGTCTGTTGCCAAACTAGAGCAGGACAGCAGAGCAGCTTACGTCGCGGCTGCGTCACCAAGTAGGTCAACGGGACTCCCTGCTATATCAGACACGGAATCCTCACCAGCTGGTGACGTCACAGTTGCATTTTCCCTGTCGGTGCGTACCGTTCGCTTTCTCTGCGAATCCTCAAACATAGGGCTGCTACGCTGACGTTTGGACACAGAGCACGAGCGCGATCTCCCTGTACCCCGGAAATCCAGGGTGGTTTGTATGGAGGGTCGCCCTCTCACTGTAAAGGGCGTATTGTGGGGATCTATGGATGACACTGGTGTAGATGTGGCCGTGGTGATGGCACTAGTTGTCATTGTTGAGGAGGTGGTTGCCGCGGTCGCCCTTGTAGTCGTCTGATTGCCCGACCCCGCGGGCTGGCTGGGGCCTGACGCTGAAGGTCCCAGGGTCGAAGGCCGGGGTGGAGGTCGATGGTTTGAGGTAGGGGCGTGCTGGGCGGCGGAGGGGGTTCCAGCGACAACAGAAGCCCACGAGGAGGGTGGAGGGGGGAAGGGCTGGGGGCAGGTGGGGTCTCCGGCTTTGTGCCCGGGGGTACGGCACGTTCTACAGACGATGTCCATCTCACATGTGACCGCCCGGTGGCCCTGTCGTAGACACCTGGAACAGGAGACCGTGGCTGCATTCTGACGCTGTTCCCGGTGGTGGAGACTGGCTGTGCACGCGCCGATCTTCACCTGGTTGGGCAGAGGTTCCCGAGGAATTTCAATGTAGACAAATCTCCTGCCTGTTAGCCACCGCGTCAGGCCTCCACTCTCATCCCTGTCCCTCTCCATCATTAAGTTGGATCGTGGTTTGCAGCCCAGCTTGGTGATTATGGCTTCAATTTCTTGGTTACTGTATGACATCGGAACATTCCCGATCATAAGTTTAGTCGTATAGACTTCCCTCCCGTCGTCTGCCGATCGCACTATAAATGGATTTTTATCAAACAGCGTCACTAATTGGCCCCTGACAGTCATGCCCTGCAGCAACAATTTCACCCTAGCCTCAGGAGTCTTAGGATATAGCCTCCACAGGCCCCCTATTCTCTGAGCACCAATGACCGTGTTGTAGCCGCTGGTACTCTCTGCCGCGGCACACATCTCGCGCACGGAGTAAGGTGGGGAGTTCTCGGCCAAGTGTAGATTTCTGCACGGGATGAACGTGGCCGGGACACCCCTGTCGCCGGTCGTCTTTGCACCGTTGTAGGTGTCAGTCATTTTTGCAAAGGAACACGTCTAAGAGTACAACTTAGAGTCACAAGTTTTATACAAAATAAAGTAATGATGTCTCACCGACCACTGTACCAATTCCTGAGGGAGGGCACGTCCTGTAGTTACAGTAAATCGCCAGTGAAAACACAGCACCAAAAAGCGTGGCGAACGACACCATTCGCCTACCGGAAGTGAGTCCTGGAACATTGTTTATGTTGTCTAGAAGGCTCTTTCGAGATGTCCAGGTATCTGAAGGGAGCTCTTCACACTTCTTTGGACTTGGTTTCAGGACATAGTTTTAGCCCTTCGCAGGACCTTCAGTTGGCGAATAATCAATCCAGACCAAAAAGGTGACTGCCAAGCGTGTAATATGCAAAGAAGTACCCAACGGAGAAAGAAACACGCTTAGAAAAGACGGGTACAACACAATTTATTAATATTTCGGGTAAATACCCTTTGTCAAAATAGACAAACAAACAAACATAGAGATTAGCCGCTACTTATCTTCAATGGCAGAAGGAATGTTGAAGATAAGTAGCGGCTAATCTCTATGTTTGTTTGTTTGTCTATTTTGACAAAGGGTATTTACCCGAAATATTAATAAATTGTGTTGTACCCGTCTTTTCTAAGCGTGTTTCTTTCTCCGTTGGGTACTTCTCTTCAGTTGGCGGTTCAGACTTGGGCGTTTCTGACGGTTCTTGGTCTGCTCCTGTAGTCTCCCATGCTGTTTAGTAAGTCTCTTCGTCGTGTGTGCTGTTCTGCGTTCCAGTGGCTCCAATATCCTCCATTTCAGTCCTAAATTGGGGTGCTCCAGATGGCTCTAAGAATGTCACTGCATCATGAGAATGACCCATGTTCTTCATCTTGTCAAGCCTGGCTTTTTTTGGTTTTGAAGGCAGTGTTTCATGTCGTCGATGTGTCTTGGTACCGCACTACTGGTCTAACCGAGCAGGTGTTTGCTTGCGCCAGGAAGCTGTAATTTGCGCCAATGTGGTCCCCACCAGTTTCTTCATCAGAGACTTTTTTTCCGCAGCTCTAGCTTCCATGGCTTCAATGTGAGGCCTCCACATGAATCCAATAATTTATTTGTTGCCAGTAAAGTTGGGCTGTCTGTCTTTGGTACTGGAAGGTCTCCAGTTTCAAGGTGACCTCTTCCATCTGATTGAAAGAGATGGTCTAGCTCAGTTTGAGTGGCCATTTTTCAGTCCAGCTGCTGACTCTATTGGCAGCATCCTGGATTCTGCAGGATGCTATTTCTTTATGTTCTGCTGCGCTCCACACTGCAAAGTCATCCGCATGGAGGGTGTTCGAGATGAACCTTGGTACTGTTGGACGGAGGTCATTAATGTAGACCAAAAACAGCATTAGACACAACATCTCCCTGAGGTACAGCTTCCCCGAGTTTGACAAGACTGTTGAATATGCAGACGGTAGAAGCTTCAGCGGCAGCCCCTGTTAAACATGCCTTAACTAAAAATAATTACAATTAAATTGATGGGTCACATTGAAATTAATGAAATGATCACAAATTTTATGCTCAATATGCATACCTTGTTAAAAAAAAACTGGCAACAAAAATATTTAAACAGAGGAGTATGCCATAAGCAATTGTTATGATCATTTTGCGTTCCTTTGCGTACTGGTAAAATGGGGGTAGGGCAGCAGATTTAGCCACTGTGGCCCCTAAATGCATCACAGCATCATAAAATCAGGTTGGGAGTAACTGTGGTACTCTATCCTAACCAATAAAACATTAAAAAAAACCTATCAGTTGTATACAAAATTTCTGACGGCACCGGAAACAACGTAGGTTTCCTAATTCGGCAATTTTAATTGGGAAAAAGCCTATCATTCACCACGAACGTACCGTAAAGGATGCCGACTTTCCTTATTTTCTTGCACTTTATGCTCACATTATTGGAACTTAATAGGTAAAGAGAGGTCAGAATGAAATGGAATAACTTAAGAAACTTTTTAAAATTAATTTTGTGTATTTTTAAAACTTGGGGGTAGGGATACAAAATCAACCACTGTGGCTCTCACAGTGATCACAGCATCACCTAGTTACGTTTATAATAATTTTGACATCCTGTTTAATAATGTAAGCCTAAAATGGACTGTCAGTGCTATAGAAAATGTCGGAAGGCATCTGACACATTATTTTTGTCTTTTTTTCGATTTCGCGGAAATGGCCGTTTACTGGGTGCACAAATACCTTCACTGTGTGCCAGAGATTCAATATTTTTTCATTCTGGTTTTTGCAGAGGATGCAGAAAGTGTACCCTAACATAATATTGCCTGATTTGGGCTTCTGGAATGAATTCTGATTTATTTAGAGGAAAATGTTTCTGAACCTCATTTTAGAATGTGCGAAGAGCGTGAATGGGGTTACCCATGCGCCATCGGCTATATCTCTGGTGTGTTCCTTAGGATTTTCGGGGAACATGGCTTAAACATCTCAGTGACCAAGATGCATTTTGAAACCCATCTTACTGAGTACTGGTGGGGGGGGGGGGGGGCGGGGAGGGGTGCACGGTAGACCTGGCTAGCTTATGGACTATATAAAGTCACCATTCAAAAATGCTATGTTTATGGACTCAAACTCGCACCCACTAACGCGCGTGCACACACACACACACACACACTACTACTACTACTACTACTACTACTACTACTACTACTACTACTACTACTAACAGAGATAGAGATGACTTCAACATGACAGGTCTGTGACAAAAGTCATTCGTAAAAAAGAAAAAAAGATGGGTCTTTGGGGCTTGCCTGAATGCCTCCCTCCTTTACGCCTTTGTTACTCCGCCTTTGTACCCGTTGCAGGAGATAGATTGGCCATCACAAGGCTGTACCAGATTGGCTGGGCGCCATCAGGCGCCAATCCAATCTGGCACTACACTTGAAATAGCGCTGATGATCAATCTAGTCCTGCTGTAGGGCGTTGGGGCTAAATAGTGGATTAAGCACCCCAAAACATAAACACAATAACCCCCCCCCCCCCCCAAATAAACCGTTTTACATGTTCTAAAACGCGCCTCATAACATTTTCTATCGACCCCTTGCGTGGGCCCCTTAAGGCTTCCCTACACAAAGAAACGAAATGCACAAGAAACGAAACATTTTCATTGCATCGAAATGCCTCCTCCGCACACGTAGAAACACGGTGGTGAAAATTCATTTCGATTGGTACAGGGGAAGTAACCCTTCACTGACACATGCTCTGGTTTGTATTGGTGGATATCGGGTCATATTTCTGACTACTGACGCTTAAAAACTAAACATATAACACATGTGTGCCTTCACTTACACAATTAAAGTGAATTGCCGACCATATCGAATAAACGTAAGCGCTTTTGAATGCGTAAACAGGGCTTCTTCAAGTGAATCGAGGATGCCGCCGTCTCGAAGCGATAGCTTCGCAGAGCAGCCGATGAAAGTGGGGTTCAGAAAACTGACCTAAAATCATATTTTGGTGGTACTTTAGTGATGATACTTGATAGATTTCATTTCGAAAATGATTTCTCCGCTTAAATCTTACAGAATCGTGCGTCACATCACGCAATTCTAGCCATAACAGACCTGACTCCACGGCATCGCTTTTACCGTTGCTATCTTCAGTGTTTGGGCTTGAATGACGTCAGATTGGCAGCGGACGACGCTGATTGGGCAACGGTAGAAATGTTTCGCAAAATGTTTCACAAAATAGAGACATGTTCTATTTCGTGAAATGTGTCGTTTCGCATTTCGTGAAACGGTGAAATGTTGGAGAAATGTCTGAATGCGGACATTTCGACGAAATGTTTCGTTTCGTTTCTCCGTCTGAGGGAGCCCTTACGACACTGTAACAATTCAGCAATCATATGACGCCACGCTAATGACTCGTGACGCTAAATCTAGGAGTGGAATCATACACGACGCAAATTCTAGCTACTCTCTAAATGATACTGAAGTGGAGACGCCTGTGCGTTCGCCTTGAATACCTTCATGTAAATATTGCGTACTTCAGGCAGTATACAGGACGTGAGGTGATATCTGACTGACGAGGAACCTTAGCACTAATGAGAATTTGCTGTTTATTTCGTGTATTTTGTTCACTTCAAGCTTTTTAAACTTGTGAAAAAGTGTGTCAGCAGGTACGTCATATTTGCATTCGGGGGAAAAAAAAGTATGATAACGAAGTGGAACTTAGACACGTGCGGGTATTTTGACGTAAGTCAGTGCCCACACACACACACGCCCCCTCCTCCTCTCCTGTCCTATCCCCTACCCCCATCTATGAGTTTACTCCGTCAGCTGCGAAACTAAGAACAAAACCCTAATCCTTTTAAAGAAGTACCCAACAGAGAAAGAAAAAGAAAAGCCAGTTACAACACATGTGGAGACATTTTCTGAGGTCAAGGTCTATGTTCTGGAGACGGCAGATCAATCATGACAGTTCAAGGGTGGTGTCGGAATAGCTTGGCGCCTCCAGGCGCCATATTCAGACACCACCCTTGAACTACCATGATCACCCAACATTCTGTTACCGTAGGCGCGTCAGAGCTTACGAGCTAAAGCAATGACAAGGTACCGGCACCGATCCAAGTGCGACCCAGCGGCATTGATCCTCATGAGCACCCCTAGTTGCAGTTGCATGAGCATATAAAGATCTATGCCGCTGGCAGATGAAACTTGATCCGTGAGTAAACTGAATCCACAAAGGTTTGGCTGGCGCTCATCTGACCTCACCGTTCACAGACAGATCTTCCAAACAACTAGATCCAAAGTCTGCAGAATGATCTCCGACTCCAAACGTAGACACCTTCAAAACAAAATCCTGGAATCCACTTCTTCCAAAACCCTCTACGCTACCATGAACACACTCCTAGGCATTTCTAAAGACTCTCCTCTCCCCAACACACACAGCAAAGAAGAACTCCCGTCCGCTTTTTCCACCTATTTTTCCGACAAAATCCTAACTCTGCGTAACACACTCGACACTCTGCCTTCTCCGCCTTGCCCTCCCGACACCCCCTTTTCCGGCACCCCCCTCTCGTCCTTCCGGCCCGTCTCTCAGGACGAAGTCCTCAAGACAATAAAGTCCATGCCTCTCAAAACCTGCGAACTAGACCCTCTCCCAGCTTCTCTCTACCGGGACGGCCTTCCAAAACTTTTGCCATTCATTACCGACATCATCAACACATATCTAGAGAACGGCTCCGTCCCTGATATCTTCAAGTCCGCCATCGTCCGTCCTCTCCTCAAAAAACACAACCTCGACCCAAACAAACTAAAAAACTATCGCCCAGTCTCCAATCTCTCTTTCCTGTCCAAGCTTCTTGAGAAGGTCGTTCTCAACCAGCTCAACCTCCACCTCGCCGACAACAACCTCCTCAGTCCCTTCCAGTCTGCCTATCGCAAACATCACAGCACTGAAACAGCCCTTCTACATATCTTAAACGACCTGCATCTCTCCACCGACTCGGGCAACATCTCCCTTCTTACGCTACTCGACTTCTCTGCCGCCTTCGACACTATAGATCACTCTATCCTCCTCCACCGCCTTCACTACTCCTTTGGCATCACTGACTCTGCTCACTCCTGGTTTCTCTCCTACCTCTCCGACAGACAGCAGTCCGTCACCATCGACGGCGTCTCCTCCAACCCAGTCACGCTCTCCTGCGGAGTTCCACAGGGGTCCGTCCTGGGACCGGTCCTTTTCACACTCTACACCTCAGAGTCTCTCCTATCCAACATCATACAGTCTCACCACATACACCACCACCTCTACGCTGACGACTCGCAACTACTAGACAAAGACAAACTCGACAACACTCAGGCACTACTGACTCGCACGTCTGACTGCCACGAAGACGTGAAAAACTGGATGGCAGCAAACAAGCTTAAACTGAATGACGACAAAACGGAAGCGATGCTGGTAGGCACTCGCCAGAAACTTTCCCAGCTTCCTCCCTCTCTCCACCTTCAACTCGACAGCACCCTCATCTCCCTCTCTGACTCGGCCAAAAATCTCGGCGTTATCCTCGGTTCCTCTCTTTCCATGACCAGTTTCGTCTCCGCCACGGCCCAGGCATGCTACTTCCACCTCCGCCGCATCAGTCTGATCAGAAAATACCTCACTACCGAAGCTGCCACCAAACTTGCTGTCTCTCTCATCCTATCTCGCATCGACTACTACAACTCTCTCCTTTCCGGCCTCCCTCACTCCACCACTTTCACTCTCCAGCGTGTCCAGAACAGTGCTGCCCGCCTCGTCCTCAGAAAGAAAAAAATCTGACAACATCACTCCCCTGCTCAAACTCCTTCACTGGCTTCCCAACGCATCCAATACAAGATTCTGTCTCTCTGCTACAAATCCCTGAACAACTGCGCTCCTGCCTATCTCTCAAACTTACTTCACCCCTACGCATCCAATACAAGATTCTGTCTCTCTGCTACAAATCCCTGAACAACTGCGCTCCTGCCTATCTCTCAAACTTACTTCACCCCTACACTCCTCCCCGCTCCCTCCGGTCCGCCTCCGACCCTCTCCGCCTCCACATCCCCCGCACTAAACTCAGCACTTTTGGTCCCCGCTCCTTCTCAGTATACGGTCCATCCACCTGGAACACTCTCCCACTCTCTCTCCGTCAGAACACTCTCTCTCCTCCTTCCAGTCCGCCCTCAAAACTCACCTCTTTCAACAGTTCTAGCACCATACCACCACAATCCCCACCCCAAGCTGACTGTCGTAATGTATTTCACTCAATTGTGGTACGTGAGTCGCTGTCTAAAGCGTGCGCATGCGTGCGCGAGTTGTGAGTGCGCGCTTAGAGTTATGTAATTATTATAAGATAAGCGCATTATAAATACCGTAATTATTATTATTTTTTTTAGAATACAGTAACTAGCAATTCGACAATAGTAAGTGACTCGCCCGGACTCGCGGAAACTGAAGTGACATCGACAGATCACGTAGATCGTCCACTCAGAATGACTTGTTCAGCGTAACACGTGACCTGAGGAGCTGGGGTGGGACGTGAGGTGGGCGGCGGCGGGTGTGGAAGGGGTGTCGGTACTGAGGAGGTGGAGGGGGGGGGGGGTTGTCAGTAATAACCTGAAAATGAGCGCCGAGAGCATCACGTTCAACAGTGCTAAATACAATTATCAACTGACTCTGTTTCATTATTTCACACTGATTACTTTTCATTATTCAGTGGAGTTAAATGTGTTTGTTTTGGGACCTAACTTTTCGTGCTGAGCCATTGGCAGTGACGGTTCGGCTTCGGCAGAGGAGGTATTCTTTTTCTTCATTATATTCAGGCTTATATGTCCCACGGCACTAAAAGGGACGAGGGACTTAACTCATTCAGTCCCGACACTCCCCAGCAAGATATGGATCGACCATGATAGTTCAAGGGTGGTGCTAGATTAGCTTGGCGCCTATAGGTTTAGCGCAAGGTGCTGCGCTATAGCGGAGTGATGTGGCGCTATAGCAGAACACCTTGAGTTGTGGCTTGCGCAGCACTAAGCTCGCTCATGCAACTCGGCCGAGTCACGGTCAGTCGGGCTTCTACGCCAGCCACAGTACGCAAACTTGCCAGCGTCAGCCCGATAGCCATTGCAATGCTTACTGGGCCGGTACTGAATCAGTAATAACATTCAAAGAATACTGAACTTAGAAGAATGATAGTGATAGAGATATTGGCAACCACATAGTGTCCTATGCATCTTTAGAAAAAGGTCGGCCAACAGGGGCGGATCTGAGGGAGGGTCCAGGGGTTCCGGAACACCCCGCCCCCCCCCCTCCCCTTGCAAGAAATCTTTAAAATGCGATATCAAAGTCCTTCTGTGGAATTTGGACCCCCCCCCCCCAACACACACACACACACACACACACACACACACACACACACACACACACACACACACACACACCTTTTACGCAAAGTATTTTGAGTTTTCGGCTCAGTACAAGGTAAGCAAGGTCTGGTGTCGGCAGGCCTTTTGTGTCAGGTTGAAGGTTCCAAACAAAAAAGTTGGACCCTCCCCCCCCCCTCCCCGACCTAACTGATCCGCCCCTGGCAGTCATAGCAGCAACCGTGCAAACTGGGCTGCCTTAGCCGGAACCGGCCTCTGGCAACTCAGACTCAGTGAACTGAATCAGTCAGGGAATTCCGCGATCAGTTCGTACGCCAGTCATAGCACATCCGCCCATCGACGCCGCGAGAATGCGCTACAGTAGGTCACGTACGCGTTGCTATGAATCTTTCGTCGAATAATCGGATCAATAGACCCACATTTCACAGCCCTGTGACTGACTTCACACCAGCTCAGAACGTCACAGTGATTGCCGCTGTGCCGGTTTTTCCCCCACGCCAGCAAGCTAAAATAGGGTCCGGGAACATCCGAAAGCTTTGTACTCTTTGCTTGGCCAAGTTACGTCTGCTTGTGTCATCCATCTGCAAGAAGCATAGATGCTCATGAGTTCCTGCGGAACGCAGGGACTCATGAGAATCTATACTTTTTTTGGGTCGGTAACTTTACATATCTGTTCTGGGTGGCCAGACTGATAGGGGGTCATTATCATCCATTTAAAGTTCAGGCGCCTGGGGCTTTCTCACTGCGTAAACTTTTCCTCGTCAGTCGGTCAGCGCTGCATCTTTCTGCAGTGAACAGCGCGATAGAGCAGACGCTACTAACAGTAACACAAGACAGCCAACTTGACAGCAGTTTTCTATTACTCCGCCAGTCCACTACAGTTGTTCTCCGCAGCGGGCGTGCAATTTGAAGTCTGCGTCTGTAAGTGTAAGTAAATTTTCTATGTCGCTCAAGACTAATTAAATTTGTATTAACCCGTTTCATCCTGATACACCGGCTTTTGCTTGAAATAAATGTTACTATGATAGTTCAAGTGTAATGCCAGAATAGCTTGGCGCCGGCCTCAGGCGCCAAGCTATTCTGGCACCACTGACCATCAGTTGAACTCAAATAGTGGGCATATCTCCTAATCTGCACTTGAACAGAACCTTCATACGACAATAAGCAACGTTGCCGACAAATTCAGCCTCAGGACTGATGTGGGTTAATTAGCACCTGCCGCCGCTACAAATCGATCGTCTGACAGGTACAGAGATGTCTCAGTAGTTTTCTTGAGTGAGTTGTCTCAGACTATAACTCTAGTAATGCCGACCACTGGTGTCGTATGTATGGAGGGGGAGTTACTAAAAACATGGCTTGGTCCGAATAAGAAGTTATAGCATAACTCATATACGTAATTATGTCAAAGATGCTATAGAACACTGATATAGGTATCAAGTCTATTCCCGTTTTACCAGTAACACCTACTATACCTCCGTGGTAACATTAATGCTACTTTCGATATAGACTACACAGATTTGAAAAAAAGTTGAGGATGTGAACGTTTTAGCAAATTTAGTGAAAGAAAAATTACAGACAACATAAAAAAAAAAATCTGCACTTGAACAGAACCTTCATACGACAATAAGCAACGTTGCCGACAAATTCAGCCTCAGGACTGATGTGGGTTAATTAGCACCTGCCGCTACAAATCGATCGTCTGACAGGTACAGAGATGTCTCAGTAGTTTTCTTGAGTGAGTTGTCTCAGACTATAACTCTAGTAATGCCGACCACTGGTGTCGTATGTATGGGGGGCTTCCATATGCATTGCTTTCAGTCACTTTTTTTAGCGCCCCCTCTCTTTCCTATCTTTTTTTTTTTGTGCTTTGGCCACAGTAGATCTATGATCACTGGTCGATCATGCACATTTCTCTCCCCTGACAGTGCTATAATCTACTTTACTTTGTAACCTACAGACAACATATTTTAAACATTTGAAAATTTCACAGATGGGTCTGTCTTAGATTCTTCAGACTGTGGTGCAGGCTTTCTTATTCTAGATCTCAAACGAGTCAAAGTGAAGAAATCTTTTTATCTCGGTAAAGGATTTTCAATATTTAAGCTGTCTGAACTGTATGCGATTTTCATGGCACTAAATTTTATTCAACTTATACCTTATGATATATTTAACATTTTGATTTGTGTCGATTTTAAATCTGTCTTATATAGTCTAAAAAGCTGGGATTGTAACACTAGAAAAGACTTAGTATATGAAATAAAACATATTATGAGCTGTATTATGTCCAGAGGAATAGGGGTCGATTTTCTTTGGATACCCTCACACTGCGGAATTTATTAGAATGAAATTTGTGACATACAAGCAAAAAAGGGAGCTATAACTATAGAAAAAAAAAAAAACTCAGCAGTTTGTAATAATATGCAATTATCTCTACATGAAATGTACTCTGCGCTAAACAGCTTTTTCACAAAGATGATATGAAATATACTTATCATGTTCCACCTTGTTCAAGAAAAACAGCTTCATTGATATACAAGTTAAGACTAAATTCTTGGAAAACAAAATTCGCAAAAGACATCAAATGCGAGTGCTTAAGCCCCGTCTCTGTTAAACATATAATCTGTGAATGTCCTATTACAATGAATCTGTTGACAAAAAATAACATAACAGTTGACCACTTAGCAGAAAATTTGTTTGACATCTTACATAGAAATATTGCAGTTCCAATAGTTAATATAATAATTCATAGTCCGGTGGGTAAACTATTATAATAAGTAATTTGTGTGTGTGGTTGGATGTTAATTATTGCTATTCTTTGATATTCACAAGTTGTGTGTTTGGTTGTTGATTTTGTTGTTGTCTAATATCACCAATGTGTGAAAAGACGTTAAATAAATTCCTGATCCTGAAGTTATAGCATGCTGTCATGAATTGGTTGCTGACGGCAGACATATGAACAGTAGGCCAGACTGAACTTCTTATTTAGACCAAGCCAACTTTTTAAAATACGCCGCCTTCATGCACACCACTCCTAATGCCGTAGGGGCGTCACTGAGACTGATGTGGATCGTGACCGTGATAGTTCACAGGCGTAAAGATAATCTGGCACTACCCTTGCTTTATCATAGCCGAACCATCCCCCGTCGTTGTTGTTGTTGTTGTTGTTGTTGTTGTTGTTGTGGTGGTGGTGGTGGTGGTGGTGGTGGTGGTGGTGGTGGTGGTGTGTGTGTGTGTGTGTGTGTGTGTGTGTGTGTGTGTGTGTGTGTGTGTGTGTGTGTGTGTGTGTGTTTTAACCTATTCAGCCCTGACGCACTACATCAGGAGATGGGTCGACCATGATAATTCAGGGTAGTGCCAGATTAGCTTGGCGCCTGTCGGCGCCAAGCTAATCTAGTGGCACTGCCTTGAATTATCATGGTCGATCCATCTACTGCAACTGGTGCATAGTCATTAGACGACGCCTCCAAAATTTGGGAAATACGGCCGTCGGCCCGAATGAGTTAAAAGTCGAATGGGTTCGCCCCGTCATTGCCAGTGGTCACAATTTGTTGTTTCCGAAATCTTTGTTCATTCAGCGACCAGTACCGATTGTTCAAGAAACATGTACACAAACTGTTCTCAACAAAGGGCATAGATCTTTATGAGCCCCCGCAGTTTCGGGGGTTCATGAGGATCTATGCCTTTTGCAGTCAGCAGTCCGACGGCGTTTTCTCGGCAGGAAAAGGGCTACCGGAACAAATCTGTTAAAGTGGCACGCCAGACCTTTTTAGTAAGGCTTCAGTTCGCAAAAAGCTTTTACTGGGCTTCAGTATACATACCCACTTAGACAGTGATCATCCTATTGTCCCACTAAATGCTTTCTTTTGTCCGTTCAAAGCGAAAAGAGGTCCACAGAGATGTTCTCGTGACAGGACACGTATCAAAATTGCTTCTGATAGGGGATGGTAGCTGACGTTATAACAATTCTGTACGACCTTAGGTCATCTGCATAATTATAACCAGTTAGAGACAAGATGGCAGATGAACCAGCGAAGAAAAAAAGAATGTATAATCGACTCGCGCCGACAATGACAGACTCGGAATTGAAGAGAAGAAAGAGGAAGAGAGACAAGATACCCCTAAGTAGAATTGACATCAGACAAGGGAATATGGACATGTGGCCACAACTAAAGCAAAAGCTTGGTTTGACCGCCCGCCCGAAATTTGTCGCTTTCCTGCTGAATCAGTAAGTAATCTACGGCCTTTGTCGATCTTCCTATAAAAGTAGTTCCGAGCGCTAGTGATTTTCAGAATTCATGATCTTCAGTAGAATTTATCTCTTACTGATTTTGCAAGATTTTAAACCTGTTTTATCATATAGTTACGAGCTAGTTATCACATTTTATGCTGCAAAGATATGAAAACTACTGTGTGTGTCACTAGTATTAAGTTGCACATCGCTGGTCGTAACATGTCTGTGTGCGGGCTCTCATTCACTCGATTCAGAGAGGTAGTGTTTCTGCTACGATGGTGCATTTGTCGTTTCCAAAGATGCTTTCAGTTACGTAGACTTCGATGTGTGAAATGTGAAGTTGACTGCAGTGCAGAAAGTGGGTATAAATACCAATGTTCTGTTTCAATTATGGAAGACTGTGCGTGTTTCCGAGGGGTAAAGGATCAAAGGTCAAACTAGGCACCGTGGACGGCGCACGCTCGCAGTTTGCGAGCCGCCGCAAACAAGCCCTCGGTGCCGGCACTACTGTACGCACGATCGTTACTAGTACAATATTATTAGCAGGTCGAGTGGAACCCGCACTGTGATTCAGACAGCATAGCGAGTATGGAAGGTTTATTCTACTTTCTCGTGAAAAATTACGTCAAAGGATGCCGGGAAACACCAGTACACGTTTACACTGACACGTGTGTACACCACACCGATGACCTCGTGACCTGCAGTATTGCGATACACAGGTTCTGCCCTGTGACGTAGGCTCATAAATATGTATATTAATTCAAAACGAGGCCGATGCAGACGATAAATCCGCGACTCAGGTGCAAAAACAATACACCCTCCAAACGATGAATTTCGCCATTTGGCATTGTCCTTACACCATAAAGCTCTAAGATAGTACACAAAGGAACCATACACAGTTACTGTCAGCAGTATCTGTTGCAGACGGCAGTTTTCTGACGGTGTTGAGATGCTTGATCCTGGGGAATATAACTTTAAACGTATACTCCTCCACATTTTGCGCAAGGCATGTGATGAAAAGGGGACTTCCCAGTAAGAGAATTGCCGGCTCCACGCCCAGCTATAACCCATTGCGCCAAGGCCATGGGGCCGGCGTCGGCCGCCTTTGGCCCGCGCACGTCCTTGCGCGGGCCGACGGCGGCCGACATCGGCCCCGATGGTCTTTTGCGCATTGGGAAGGTGGCACATTCAGTGTCGTTTCAGCGTCTGTCTGTGCGATACCAAAATAAAATTAAATAATAATAATAATAATAACCCAAAATATTAGTATTCATATCTATGCTTATTATCATTTGTTTAATTCAAAAATACATAGAAGTCGTTTTTTCTTCACCTGTTCCTGAGACAGTTTAAGGAATAAGAGAAATTTAAGCGCATAATAATAATAATAATAATAATAATAATAATAATAATAATAATCATCATCATCATCATCATCCTAAACATTTTTTTTAGTGATGATGATGATGATGATAATAATAAAATAATAATACTCTTCATCATAAAATCATCATCATAAACATGTTTTTAATGAAGGAACTGCCACTTTAACGAGTACAGTATTGTTACCGTTGGCTAATATCCTTGCAGAATGCGGCGACATGTACACAGTTAATTGTACACGAAGTAAGGTCGTGTTCACAGGCCCTATACAGCCCCAGGACACTATGCATGACTGATGAACTTTATGTCCTTACTTATGTCCTGATTTGCTCCGAATAAGGTTACCGGTTAACCCTTTGGCTGTCGGTAGGAATCGCTTCAACAAAAAGCGCTTCCGACAGTCCAATGATTAACAGGTACAACACAAAATATGGTCATCTTTTACCAAAATTAATTGTCGGTAACTACCCAAAAACACTTTTCTTAACCGTTTGGCTGTCGGTAGCGCTTTTCTTCGAGTTATCCCTGCGCTTTGGCTGCCGGTAGGATAGTTTTGATTATAGTCTAGAATAGGAATATTGTATCACCTTTTGATGCACAAAAATGCAGTTCCTTATGCATGTTGCAGCAAAAAGACGGCCAGCATGACGCAACAGAAGCCTACCTATGATGACGTGGTGAGAGAACTGGGGGAGTTCGGCAAATACCAGAAGCTGATCTACTTTCTCCTGTGTCTGCCTGGAGCCACACACGGGATACGCATGGTCCTCGGTGTCTTCCTGCTATATACACCCAACCACAGGTAAGCTTCGTGTTCCAGTTTTCTCGCCACCGTCCGCGTGAGTACTGCCCAGACCCATTCGATCAGTTGTGTAAGCCACAAGTACACTTCTATTCAAATGAGACGCGTAGCATCTCATTTGAATAGAAGTGTACTTGTGGCGTACTCTCCGAGTGGGTCTACCTGGGGAGTAGCCTACTCCTGCACTCGGTAGTCTTGACGTTGATGGCTCAAAGAACGATTCTGGGGAGGTCGGCCAAGAGTCATTTAGCTACCAAGGCTGATCCATCTTCTGCCGTCTGTGCTTAGAGCTTTGCACATTAGTCAAGAAGTATTTTGTCGTCGTGCATGTACGTCAACCCATTCTCTGTCGAGAAAGATTAAACACCACTCAGCTGCAAGAGGTTTAATAGATCCTCATGAGGATATATGCCTCTCGCTGAAACCACGTGTGTCCATCTATTTTAGCGCGGCTGGAGAACTTTGGCGTTGATGATTTCAAAAGCACAGGCTGCGACCACCAGCAGTAAAGGGTTAGTTGAATGAGTAACGGGTGGGTGGGTCGATGGATGGATGGATGGATGGATGGATGGATGGATGGATGGATGGATGGATGGATGGATGGATGGATGGATGGATGATCCATCCATCCATCCATCCATCCATCCATCCATCGACAGACTGTCAGGTCTGACTGACTGACTGACTGACTGTTTGGTCGGTTGGTTGGCCTCGTTTGCCAGGATGATCCGTGCTAATTTTGTTATGTGTTTCCAAAGATGCTCCATACCAGACTTGGACAATGACACCTACTACCCTCAGTCTCCATCCCACGCCACCGCCATCAACCGATCCGTCCCCTTCAATGACGAGGGCCTCCCAGACAGCTGTCTGATGTACATCTATGACACCGACAACGTCACCTACGACAGCTACAACCGACCCATCAACGCTAGCACAACGACCTGCGACAACTGGGTGTTTGACACCTCCGTCATGGAAGCGACGGCCACCAGCGATGTGAGACATTTTTTCCCCCTGAGACTATTGTATACTGACGAGCAAAAGAAATACGACATTTTTCTAGTCACCGGAAACACTGAAGTGTTTCCGATGACTCGAATGATGTCGTATTTCTTTTGCTCGTCGGTATTCATTTCTCTGCCGGAACACGGTGTGCACTGACATTAACCGCAAAACTGCACGTTCCTCATGGGACACCGTGATTTTCGTGCCATGATAGCTCAAGAATGTTCGAGAAGCTAGGCCGGAGTCTTCATGCCGTTTACCGATATTATTCATGTAACCTCTTTCTCTGCCAGTGGACACAGTAGTTGTTTTTTTTTTTTTGTTTTTTTTTTTGTTTTTTTGCTTGTTTTTTTTTTTAATCATTGTAAATTCAAAGTCTACGTCACAGATCCCCAGCCGTCGAAAAACATGGATACAAAATGGTTACAGCAATTGGCACAGATCCACCTGAGCCTCCCCCCCCCCCTCCGCAGTTGCGGGTTCGTCATGAAGATCTATGCCCTTTTCAGTTGTGTGTGTGTGTGTTGGGAGGGGGGGTCTCAGCAGTGAAGGGGTTAATACTTTGTGTCACGGTTGATTGATCTATCCGTCATCCGCAGCTAACATACGTTCGACGTACTCAAAGCACGCCTTCCAGACTCGATTTTGTAGCGTTTGATCCATTGGTCAGTTCCAGCTGGTGTGTGGCCAATCTCTGAGGAGGTCCCACGCCACCATGGTGTACATGTTCGGTTATCTGGTGGGCGTCTTCCTGCTGGGCATCTTGTCTGACTGGTACGTAACGCAATCTTGACTTCTTCATTCATTTCTTCTCAGTCACGTGCAAACCAACAGACATAAGTCCCAGCAAGCAAAGCAAAAGTCACCGGGCCGCCGTGGACCGCAGTGGGCCCGCGCCCACTGCGGCCCACGTTGGCCCGAAGGTCCTTGGCTTACTGGGATTCATAATGTAGTCCTACGAGTAGAAGACATACGAGGAGCTGTTGTTGTTTGTTTGTTCCAGCTTAACGCTCCTCGGCACCTAGGTAATCGGGGACCAAGGAGGGGCGGGAAGGGGAGGGCATTATGCCGGGGAGTGTGGAAGCATGGCTTTGGGGGGGGGGGGGGGTTCGAGGGGGGAGGGATTGTAGAAAGAGCAGTTGCAGTCTGGTGACACGTAATTGCTGTTTGTGTGAGTCGCGAGAGGTCAATGTAGTTCAGGGAGAAAACAGGACATTGTGATAGCTCACGTCTTCATCTTCGTGATTTTTCATTTTGCCAAACAGAGCAAAGAGTCCTCGCACTGACGTCGGTCCTCGGACCTTTACACTGTTAACTGGGTTCGCGCTTAGGCCGTAACAGTAACACCCTTAACCCTTTCAGTGCCAGCTGCGCAGACTGTGTTTCTGCAATCTTCGTTAATTTAACACCGAAAAAAAAAAAAAAAAACTGTCGCAGGAATATGGATTCAAAGTGCTGCCAACAAGAGGCATAGATCCTCATGAGCTCCCGCAACTGAGCTCATGAGAATCTGTACCTCTTGCAGTTGGGTGGTGTTCAACTTTTCTCGGCGCTGAACGGCACACACTCCTACGCGCAAGCCCTCCCAAAAGTTTTAACTTGCGTCATTTTTTTCCTCGCAGAATGACGTTGTTACATGTATTTCAATCGTCTGTCGATTTTTCGCAGGCTTGGGCGTAAACGGTCGTTGTGCCTGGCCGTGGTGTCCCTGGCCGCGAGTGGACTGGGGCTAGCGGCTACCAACAACTTCTACCTCTTTGTCGTCGTCAACTTTTTCACCGGGGCCTCCACGGCCGCTGTATGGACTTCTGCTTTTGTCATCGGTACGTGCGTATTACGTATACTACTTAGCGTATTCCGTCATAATGACGGAAATGACCATTCGCTCCCAGTGAGATAGACAGCAACGAAGCTTAGATCCTTTGCGAAGTGCTTGCCCGCTTTTGAGGGAAGAAAAACACGAACACGTACCATTTAGCCAGTTTAGCCCCAACGCCCTACAGCAGGAGAGGGATTGACCATGATAATTCAATGGTAGTGCCAGATTAGCTTGGCGCCTAAATGGGCCAAGCTAAGCTGGCACTACATTCGAATGATCACGGACAATCCATCTCCTGCAACTGGTACAAAGTCGTTAGGTAACGCCTCGTATGACACAGGGTGGCAGAAATTATGTTGGCTTGACTTCGCGAACGAAGATTTTATAGGAGTTGCCCACGACGTCTGCAGGCTTGTTCGTGGCTGCGGAGGCCAATCCGAGACAGGCAGGTTCGACCGCAGTGGCTGCAGGGGAAGGTATGGCCAGGGTTCTGAGCTGCGGCATCTCTGTTTTTTCTCCTGAGCCGCTTGTCCTTAAGGCTAGCTCTGTGAGAGTCCTCAAAGGAGACAGCTGCCTTGTAAATGGTGGAGCGCCAGGTGTCACGGTCCGCAGCAAGCGAAGACCACTGGTGGTGGTCGATTTGGCAGGCACTAAGTGACTTCTTGAGACAGTCTTTGTATCTCTTCTTTGGTGCCCCTCTGTCACGGTGTCCAGTAGCCAGCTCGCCGAACAGGGTGATCTTTGGTAGGCGATGATCCTCCATCCTGGAGACATGCTCCGCCCAGCGGAGCTGTGTCCGCAGCAGCAAAGCCTCGATGCTCACAGTTTCAGCCTGTTCAAGGACCTCGACGTTGGTGACATAGTCACTCCAGTGAATGCCCAGGATGGTACGCAGGCAGCGCTGGTGGAAGCGTTCGAGGAGTCGTAGTTGGCTGCGGTAGAGGGCCCAGGACTCGGAACCATACAGCAGGGTGGTGAGGACCACAGCTCTGTACACGCTGATCTTGGTGCCTGTTTTCAGCTGTTGATTGTGCCACACCCGCTTGAAAAGTCGCCCGAAAGCGCTGTTCGCTTTTGCCAGCCTGCTGTCAAGCTCCTTGTCCAGCTTGGCGTCCGACGTGATAATGCAGCCAAGGTGCACTGACTTTAGTTCAGACTCGCCAATGGTGATGTGAGGAGGGCGATACACTGTCTTGGGTGCCGGCTGATGGAGGACCTCTGTCTTTTTCAGACTGACCTCGAGTCCAAAGAGCTGGGCAGCATCTGCGAAGCAAGACGTGATGCGCTGCAGGGCTCTCTCTGTGTGTGCAACGAGGGCAGCATCATCAGCAAAAAGCAGCTCACGAATCAGTTGGTCTAGGGTTTTCGTGTGGGCCTGCAGTCGTCTGAGGTTGAACAGGCTGCCATTGAGACGATACCTGATGTACACTGCATCGTCATCATCGAGATCCACTGTGGCCTGCTTCAACATCATGCTAAAAAAGATGGTGAAGAGGGTCGGTGCCAGCACGCAGCCCTGCTTTACGCCGTTGAGAATAGGGAATGGTTCTGAGAGGTCATTGTTGAGTCTGACCTGGCCTTGCTGGTCCTCGTGTAGCTGGACAATCATGTTGAGGAACTTTGGGGGACAGCCAAGTCACTCCAGGATCTGCCACATGCCTTGCCTGCTCACAGTGTCGAACGCTTTTGTTAGGTCGACAAATGTTACGTACAGCCCTTTGTTCTGCTCGCGGCACTTCTCCTGTTGCTGTCTCAGCACAAAGACCATATCGGTGGTGCTCCTGTTTGCTCTGAAGCCACACTGGCCCTCTGGGAGTTGGTCTTCAGCGATGGCAGGTACCAGCCGATTCAGGAGCAGCCTTGCAAGGATTTTCCCAGCAATGGACAGCAGGGTAATTCCCCGATAGTTGGAACAGTCAGACTTCTCGCCTTTGTTCTTGTACAGGGTGATAACGACTGCATCACGGAGATCTTTTGGTAGTGTTCCTTCCTCCCAGCAGCAGAGAAAGAGGTCATGGAGCTTGTTGTGCAGTGTTGTGCCTCCATGTTTCCAGATCTCTGGCGGTATTCCATCAATGCCTGCTGCTTTGCCACTCTTGAGCTGGTGGATGGCTGTGAGGGTCTCTTCAGCGGTGGGCGGTTCGTCCAATTCAACCTTTACTGGGAGGTGTGGGATTTGTAGGACGACTGCTTCTTGAACAGTGCGCTCAGCGCTGAAGAGGCTCTGAAAGTATTCCGACCAGCGGTTCAAGATGGAGGTATTATCTGTGAGGAGTGCCTGGCCATTCGCGCTTCGCAGGGGACTTTGTACCAGGTGCCTGGGGCCATACACTGCTTTCAGTGCTTCGTAGAAGCCCCTGTAGTCACCATTGTTAGCGCAAAGCTGGGTCCTCTGTGCAAGTCTGGTCCACCACTCATTCTGGAGATCTCTGAGCTTGCGCTGGAGACTGCTGCAGACGAGGCGGAAGGCAGACTTCTTCACAGGGCAGGAAGGCTGGGCTAGGTGGGCCTGATGGGCGGCTCTTTTTTTTGCTAGGTGTTCCTGGATCTCTACATCGTTTTCGTCAAACCAGTCTTTGTTCTTCGTTCTGGCGAAACCCAAGACTTCTGCAGAGGATTTTGCAATAGCAGTTTTCAGTTGTTCCCAAAGTGTTTCAGGGGAGGAGTCTACTGGGTCCGCTGTGTCTTTGAGCCTGCGCTGTAAATCTGTCTGAAAGGCAGCTTTCACATCGTCACGCTGAAGGCTGGCAACATCAAGCTTTTTCTTGGGGGGCCCCCATTTCTTGGGTTTTGGCTTGAAGTGGAGCCTGAGTTTGCAGCGGACAAGGCGGTGGTCAGTGTGGCACTCCGCTGCGCTGGGCATCACTCTGGTGAGGAGGACGTCACTGCGGTCCCTCTGACGCACTAGGACATAGTCGATAAGGTGCCAGTGTTTGGAGCGAGGATGCATCCAGGTGGTCTTTCGACTGTCCTTTTGCTGAAAAGTAGTGTTGGTGATGACCAGTTGCTGCTCCGCACAGAACTCCAACAGAAGGCGGCCATTGTCATTGCAGTTCCCCACGCCATGCTTGCCGAGGACTCCTTTCCAGGCTTCAGAGTCCTGGCCCACTCTGGCGTTGAAGTCGCCAAGGATGATGACTTTGTCGTCTGCAGGGGTACTCTGTAGGAAGCTGCGCAGGTCAGTGTAAAACTTGTCCTTTTCAGCAGGTTCTGCCAGGAGGGTTGGGGAGTACACACTGAGAAGGGTGACGTGTTGCTGGTGTCTCAGTGGGAGGCGCATGAACATGATGCGGAAACGTCCACGGACCATGACACTGACCATTCCAAGTCCTGTAGCGACGGGCGAGGGGCGAAACGGCAGGTGAAAGATGTCACTGGAAGCCGCAGTCTCAAACCTGCATGCAGGCGGTTCAGGATATTGGTCGCCTGATGTTGACCTGGGGATGACAACATCACTCGGCACACCCTGAACGACCAAGCAGCCTTCTCTAGGGACAGCACTGCTTGCTCCACACGGAGAGGGGCCTAGAAAAGGTGGCCTAACCAAAGCGCTCGTCCCCTCGGCAGAAATTATAGTCTGATAGAATTTATATTGGATGTGTGGATGGATGGATGGATGGATGGATGGATGGATGGATGGATGGAGGGAGGGTGGGTGCGTGCGTGGGTGGGTGGTTGGGTGGATGGATGGATGGATGGACGGAAGTACGGGCGGACGGATTGATGGATGGATGGTTCAGTGCGTGGGTTTTGATAGATGAATAATGGATAGATGGATGGATGAATGGTTGGATGGGTTGACGTGTGGCTGGATCGGTGTGCTTGCTTGCTTGCTTTATGGATTGGTTGATTTGTGCTTTTACAGGCATGGAATTAGTGGGCCCTAGCAAGCGAGTGTACACGGGCGTCATCATCAATTTCTTCTTTGCCGGCGGCCTGCTGGCTTTGGGAGGGGTGGCCTGGGCTGTGCGGGACTGGCGTTACCTGGATCTCGCTGTCACCTCCCCTGTACTCTTCTACCTCTCGTACTGGTGGTAAGCTTAAGCATTTAGCACCGACGCACTACAGCAGGAGATGGGTCGACCATGATAATTCAAGGGTAGTGACAAATTAATTTGGCGCCTGGAAAAGAGAACAGTTTCTGACAAGAAAGGGTTAACAGTTGGCAATGGCTCTTTTATAAATTTTTTTAGCGTGTTGTGCGTGCTACACAAAAGAGCTAACACAACTTATTAACCCATATCATACAGAGGCTAATAGCTTCAAATTTGTACACTGCCATATGCAAGCTACATTATAGTACTTACAGATAAGGATATAGACCAATGGCTTTAGTTCAAGGGTGGTGCCAGAATAGCTTGGCGCCTAGAGGCGCCAAGCTATTATGGCACTACCCTTGAACTATTTTAGTCAAACTTGTTCACACACTGGTGTATTCCGAATGATAATGGTTACGTTGAATGTCGTAAAATTAAAGACTTTGCTGCTGCTCATCTCTTTTGTACGTAGGAGAGTTCTGCCGTTACACACAAGGGCAGCAGAAAACCTCTGTTACATGTGCCTTCTCAGAGATAGTGAAACTAAGGGTAGAAAGGCCTTAACCCTTTTAGCCCCGAGGTCCCGTTTCTCAAATTTTGGAGGTGTTGCCTAACGACTCTGTACCAGTTGTATGAGATGGATTGATCATGATAATTCAAGGGTAGTGCCAGATGAGCTTGGCGCCTGAAGGCACCAAGCTCATCTATAATCACTACCTTTGAATTATCATGATCAATCCATCTCCTGCTGCAGGGTCCCGGGGCTAAAAGGGTTAATTTAGACAAGGCAAAAACCGATAACCCTTTGTATCGGCGAATTTTAGCAATCCTGGAACAGGTCGCTTTTAATTCCTGATATATCCAGGGACAGAGTCTGGGATAGGCCTAAATGTTCACACATCAGATGTCTTTATCTCTCCAATTTCTCTTCGTTGTTCAGGCTGATCCCCGAGTCCCCGCGCTGGCTGCTACAGAAGGGCCGATACAGCGAATTGGAGGCTGTCATCCAAAAGGCCGCACGCGTCAACGGAGTGGCCCTACCCCCCAGCCTCTTGGTGCTCACGGATCCCAAGGGGGACGGGGAGGGGGAGAAAGAGGGAACGGGTGACGTCCCTTGTTGCCGGGACAACAGGAAAGATGGCGGCAGGCGCCGGAAGTGGGTCATCCAGGAGTTCTGCTCGTCTGGGCGTATTCTTGGAAGGACTCTTGTCGTCTGTTTTAACTGGTATGAATGGATAAGACTCTTGGCACCACTCGGCCATGAAAAAACACAACTAAAGACAGATCGACCATGATGGTTCAAGGGTGGTGCCAGAACAGCTGTTCTGGCCTTGAACCATCATGGTCAATCTGTCCCCTGAACTGTGATGTATTGCCTGCAGTGGACAGCTCCCAAATTTAGGGCCAAAATTTCGACTTTGAGGATGCTCGTATCTTTACAAATCTGCGAACTCTTGAGGTCAGTCCCGGCTAAGACAGGAAACGTTCGTCAGATTTAGAGAGGCGTCCTCTACCCATTGCGGGAGATGACCGGATCGACATGTTTGGCGCAAGCCCGGGGCTTCACTCATATCATACTGAGGCTAAAAGCTTCAAATTTGTACACTGCCATATGCAAGCTACATTATAGTACTTTCAGATAAGGATATAGACCAATGGCTTTAGTTCAAGGGTGGTGCCAGAATAGCTTGGCGCCTAGAGGCGCCATGCTATTCTGGCACTACCCTTGAACTATATTAGTCAAACTTATTTCACACACTGGTGTATTCCGAATGATACGGGTTAACAGTCTCCCTTCAGTCGTACTGATCCCGATACTGCTCCGGTGTTTGATGACAGGCCTCTTTACAGCAAGAGGCATAGCTCCTCATGACCCTGCCTCGGCAGGGTCTCATGAGAATCTATACTTCTTGCCAACCGAATCCGTCCATTTTAATCACTGTTCCAGGTTCGTGGTGAGCATGGTGTACTACGCCCTGTCGCTGAACGTGGGTAACCTGGGTAACGGCTCGGTACACGTGAACTTCCTGCTGTCCAGCCTGGTGGAAGTGCCGGCCTACGCCCTTGACCTGTTTCTCCTGGACCGGATTGGTCGCCGCCGCCTGCACTGTCTGGTGATGCTGATTGCGGGGCTGGGGTGCGGGGCCACCTTGCTGCCCGTCTTCCTGTTGAGCCAAGGTGAGTACTTGGAGAGAGGGCTTGGGTGTGGGATGTGGGAGGGTTGGGTCCGTGGAGGTGGGGGTTGGGCCGCAAGTGACCTCATTCGAAACGTGCCGCATCCGGATACGCGGCATAAAGCCGCGTATCCGGATGCAACACGTCTCGAATGCGTTCAGCTGGCAGCTTGCTGTACCTTGTCCTCTCCTGGGTGCAAATGACTCCAGCGTTTTTTAACCATACCCATTCGTGTCGATATGTATAATGTCCCTGGATCAAACGGACACGGGTGCAACGGTCCCCGGATAATCTCACGGAATTGATAAACCGGGGAAGTGAAAATCGGAAACAGTGTCGCATGCCTGACAGCCCGGATCGGCCCCATGCTTGCAAAATTAATTATTTTGAGCAAACCAGTACTGACTCGACGTTTGCAGCCACGTATAAACACGTTTGCAAGAACTAATGGCAGTCTAAAACTGTCTTACATAAAGAGACCGGCCGGTTTGAACATTATGCAACAGCCACGTTAAGTCAGTGACGCTTTCTTTGAGTTTGTAACCTCGGCGATATTTGGTTTTAATACAGGGACTTTACACACACACACACACACACACACACACACACACACACACACACACACACACACACACACACACACACACACACGGGCACACACACACACACACACACACACACACACACACACACACACACACACACACCGGCACACACAAACCGGCACACGGCACACCACCCCCTCCCCCCCCCCACCCCACCCCCATCTCTGTCTCTCTCTTTCTCTTTTGTACGTCCTGCGACCAAGACGTAAGGATCGTAGGCCTTTGTACCCGTATCTTTTTATCCTCAGAGAAAAAATTACCCCACTTGCAGGAAACCTTTCCAGGCCAGTAACTGCCAACCAACTGTCCGTCTGCATTGCAGCGCGATTTTTTTGTTGTTTTTTTGCGTGGTTCTAAAAACAGCTCCAACTGAAACAAGCCGTGTGAACTATGACAGGCAGGTACTGGCCATTGAAAATGACCTGCAGCTCACGAGTCAACCCGGGGCACCAACTCAGATAACTTGGTCCAGCTTGTGGCAGCCGTCGACCACACCGGTTCAGTGTCTCCCTCGATTCACTGCCGCTGATCAGCGGCAGTGAATCGAGGGAGACAACCGGTGTTTCATTCGCACTTCAATATGGTTACGTCCACCTGTTCCCGTCTGCCTCTAAAAAAGCGGATTTATGAGCGCGAGATCTCTGTCTCTTGTTGATAAACATTGTCCTCGTATTTCTGCAGGCTCTGAGTACCAGTGGGTGACGATAGTGCTGGCCCTAATAGGGAAACTGGGAGCCGCTGCTTCGTTTGCATCTGTCTACATCTTCTCCTCGGAGCTCTTTCCGACGGTGCTACGGAACGCGGGCATGGGCACCGCCTCTGTGTGTGCACGAGTAGGGGGCATGCTCGCACCTTACGTTGCTGAAGGGGTATGTGTTGTTGTTGTTGCTGTTCTTGTTGTTGTTGCTGTTGTTGTTGCTGTTGTTGTTGTTGTTGCTGTTGTTGTGTTGTTGTTGTTGTTGATGGTGGTGGTGGTGGTTGTTGTGGTGGTCTGTTGTGGGTTCATTCGCAGAACTTCCGCCCTGACCAACTGCAGCAGGTGGATCGACCATGATAGTTCAAGGGTAGTGCCAGAATAGGCGCCAAACTATTTTGGCATTACCCTTGAACTGAAAAAGTCGATTGCTCTCAGTCCTAAACTGTTATCATTGCATTTTTTATAGGACACTTTTAAGTCTGTGATAATGTAGTATTTCAACACACGCTAGAGGGAGCCTATCGGCGAAACTTCCGTTCATAATTTATTTGTTCAAAGGTTTGATCTTTACTTTGTTTGCTGGATGACTGGTTTCTTGCGGAGAGAAGATTTCTCTGCGTTCTGCTTTGACCTTCTGCTAAGAATCCTAATAGCTTTCAATCATGATCTGCAGGGTCGGATGATGGGGGGTGTAATGGGGCGCGCCTTTCCTCTGATGGTGTGTGGATCCGCCGCTGTGCTGGCTGGACTTCTGGCCACGACCTTGCCCGAGACCGCTGGCGAGGACATGCCAGACACCGTGCATGACATAAAGATCATGGGACAAAGGTCAGTGCCAAGGTCGCAGGCGTGTTTAGTAGCCGTGGAGATTATTTTTAGTACCACTTTTTTTTTATTTCATTTTACGTGAATATCTGCCCTTATACTATTATGTCACTGTCGGAGTTATCCAGTGCGCAAAGGTCCTCGGGCCGGCAACGGCCGCAGTTGGCCCACGCACAAATGTGCGCGAGCCAAGTGCGGCCGTCATCGGCCCGAAGATCTTTTGCGGCAGTTTTAGGGTATATACTTAGCGACTTAGCATCGGCCGTTTCCCCACCACTGGGTGAGAAAAAAAAAACTCGGGGTCTTTCAGCTAAGGCCGACGTCTACCTGAGGACATTTTCAGATCACTGAACATCCGTGCACTGGTTGTCTCCTTCGATTCGCTACCCGGCTGATCAGCTTTGGCGGCGAATCGAAGGGACAACCAGTGTGGTCGCAGCAGTGCCCGTCTCAGTGACTGATCTACTACTCTACTGAGCAGTAGGGTATATATTGACTCACAGTATAGCTTGGCGTCTCCAAACTGACCAGGCGTTCTCTGTATCAATAGTTGTCGTTCGATCTTCGTATTTCTTCCTCAAAATAGTCTGAGGCACACACAGAATTTGACGGAGAGCAAAACTGAGTTACGCCCCGTTTATTTCCATGCAAGGGAGAGAAGCAATGCATCTCATTCTATTTTTCTCTTTTGCCGCAGTTATCTTTCACTCGGAAACAAAACAAGCGGCCCTGGACACAGTATTATGATTGGTTATGAAAAGAAAATGTTTTGCCGTTCCCAGAAATTTGCAGTCTGACCTATTTAGATATTACTGCTATGCATGTTATGAACGTTGTGTAATCAATCACCCCCTAAAACCAGTAGGAAGTAGTAAAGTGCGCTGTGCTGTGCCAAGTACTACTACCGGTGTGTCACGTTAAGTGTTGATCGATTACGGCGCAACGATCATCCGATGCCTGAAGGTGCAAGTACAGCGATCACCAGATTCTTCAAGAAAAAGTGTACATCCGTTTAGTACCAACGAAACTGAATTTTATTTATTTATTTATTTATTTATTTTTTAATAAAGAGAATAACTCCCAACGAAGAAAATAAAAAAAAACAGTGCGGAAAAGGTCATCGGGCCGACATCGGCTGCCGTTGGCCCGCGCACGGCTGTGAGCTGGCCAACGGCGGCCGACGTCGGCCCGATAGTCTTTTGCGCATTGGGAAGTACGCTTAGAAAAGACAGTTACAACACAGTTGTGTAACTGTCTTTTCTAAGCGGTTTTTTTTTCATTGGGTTATTCTCTGCATTTTACAATCTTTTGGCTGTCACCTTTTTGGCCTGGATTTTTTTTAAAAATAAAAATTAATTGGTCTTTCGTGTGTGTATTTTTTAATCGTAGGAAATTAAAAGCAGACAAGGACCAGATGCACGAGCCAGTGACAGTTTTTATAGCGGGCAACAAAAAAGTGACACCGTCGGCAAACGGCGTGGAACTAACTGCCTTTTCACCTGCTGCCCATCTCAACCATCCGGCTGTTCAGTATGGCGTCTACTGATGATGATAATAATAACCACGACGATAACCTAACTTATGTCCAGTGATATTATTAGGTTCAGTCCAAAACGGGGGATGACTGAAAATATCAGGAGTCAGTTGCATGAGTGAGCTTAGTCCTGGCACAGATCTTCATGAGCTTTACTGATTAGCCAAAGAAATTCTGTTGCACCCTGCTTAAAAAAGCACTGACATGAGCATCAGTGCCTCTCTGTGGTAGGGTTTGGAAATGTTGCAACAATCCACGTCTCGCGATTCAGGTTTATTTCGGAGATCGGCGCTCCCTCAGATACATGTAGCTATACCACTCGCCCAAGCGATTGAAGTCCAGTTGCCCCAACGCCGAAACCGGACTGACAAGTGCACACACACAAAACACAGCAATGGCGCCGGTAGTGCTTTTCACCCAAGTACCGGGCGAGGTATACCACCTCAGCCTTAATGGCTGGCACACTCAGGACTAGCAGGGCGGCTAGCGGAAAACTTTGCTTAGTGGCTGGCGCAGGACTATGCTCACTCGTGCAACTGGCCCCAGGTTCTGAGACTAACCAGGGCCTGCATGCCGGGCGGCCTTTGGTCGTCGGAGGAAGGAGTCATGCACGGTCCTGACTGATTTTACAGAGAAGAACTAGTCTCAGTCAGGCCACAGGGGCCCGCCGATGGTGCTATGACTAAATGCAAATTCGCTGCGCCACTGCCGGCGGCAACGCTATACGACGCTGTACGACACGACGCTGTACGATGACACTTCCGCAGCTATTGACGTCACTTGGGGTGACTTGATGATAGACGAAACTGACTGATCTCGAACCGGCTTTGATGTCAGTCCGCACAAAACTCATTCAAGGGTCATAATTTAAACACTAAAAGGGCCGCAATTATCCCCAATTCCGGCGCAAAAGGCCATCGGGCGGACGTCGGCCCGATGGCCTTTTGCGCATTGGGTCCCTCTGTATAGGGCTACATTAGTGCATGCATTACGAGAATTTGCGGCGGATGTTGCAGACAGACGTTTATTTTGTGCATTTTGATGAGAAGTGGCAGGGTATGTGAGCCGGCTTATGTCTGCTAGTTAAGTCGTAGTATGCTTGAGTGGTATGCTTGTGGTGTGCATGTCGTGTTTTATGCATATATTTATTTTTGATTTGACGTGTTTTACGGTGTGTCTTTCAATATACATTGTCGACAACTCTTTGTTTTGTTTTGTATTTTCGGTTTGTATATATGTGACCTCTCTGTCTTTGTCTGTCTGTCTGCCTGCCTGTCTCTCTCGGCTCTGTCTCTCTGTCTCCGTCTCTGTCTCGGCTGTCACTGCCTCTCTCTCGGCTCTCTCTCTCTCTCTCATATCATAAGCGTGCAGTCGCTTTCTATAAACACACTTTACATCGCACCCCCCCCCCCCCCCATCCCCTTGTATCGGAATGTAACACAAGTGACCTGTGGGTGTAACCGTTTGTTTTGTGCTGTTAACATATTGTTTTAATGTTGTTTTTAATGTTGTAGTTAAGCAAGGACAAACACGAAAAGAGGCCTGTGCGCCTATTGTTTCCATCCTTGAGAAATAAAGTATCATTCGTTCATTCAGTCATTCTCTCTGCTGTGTTTCTTTTCCTGTTATGTTCTGTTTTGTTTACAGGACAGCTTGTTGCCTAATTGCTTTATCCTGAATAAAAATATTCATCATTTCTCTCTCCCTCCCTCCCTCTCTCTCCCTCCCTCCCTCTCCCTCCCTCCCTCTCTCTCTCTCTCTTTGTCTGTCTGACTCACACAATTTGTTCCCCAAGACGACCGTTTCAAGTGCATGTTGAGTCATATCTTGCATATCCATCATTCGCAACATAATTATATGACAGAGTCTAGGGTTGACGGTAATACATTTTACACAGATCCGGCCTTGACACTATTATGGGTTCGACCATGATAGTTCAAGGGTTCTAGTCGTATGATTGACGATGATTGTTCAAAGGCGACGATGGTTGTTCAAGGGTGGTGTATTCCGGCACCATGCTTGAACAATCATCGTCTATCTATCTCCTGAGACTTCAAAGGAAAACCCAACAAACAAAAAAATCTCTGGTCTGGACTTGAGAGGAAAACACTAACCAAATATGGAAATTTCCACCGTGGGATTGTTGCCACCCACGGGTGAATGACTCTTTCAACGAAAATAAAGTCCTGCCGCGAGTCATAGGTAATATATGTGCAGAATTTAACTGTATGGTTAATGCACGCATCTCATTTAACCACCTGACCGCCGGGAAAAAGCGAGCTGCGAAAGGCAAAGAACCTCATGTGTCTGGCATCTGCGGGCCCACGTAGAAAAAATGCGTCTGAGTTCCTGGATTATTTTTAATTATTTTATTTTATTTTATTTATTTATTTATTTATTATTATTATTATTATTTAATTTTTTTATTACTTTTTTAAAATTTTATTATTAATTTTTTGGCGGGGGGATGGAGTGTGTGTGTGTGTGTGGGGGTGTGTTTGTAATTAATATTAGCTCATTAGCATAATCATAGCATAATTTGCCGGGAGTGGAGGTGTCACATACATCTATAGACGCGGGCCGCAACGACAGCTAAATTTGTCTTGATTTTCCAAAGCATACAAAATTCAAGGATGAGTCGTCGCAAACAGTGACACCCTGACCAGGTGCAGGTGTACTCAGTTGTACACACCTGCGGCCGCAAAAGCGACCTCAGTCTTGCAGTAGGCTTAGATTCTAAGGAGCTCCAGTACCTGCGGGAGCTCATGAGGATCTATACTGGCCCTGTGCCGCTTGCTGTCTCAGTCGCTCGGGCTACTTTTTGGCACACGAAATTCACAAACTAAACCTGGAGGTCAAATTGCATTCGATCACAAACAAGTGTACACTCCCGAAAATACACCTTCCGCCCACAAGAGGTATAAATTCTCATAAGCCCCCGCATTCGCGGGGGCTTATGAGAGTGTGTACATCTTGCTCAGTTATTTACATCTGTGCTCCTCAGACGGAGGTATTAAACGGTGTTTTCAGTCTATCATGGTGTCTACCACGGATATTGTCAAATAGGTGTGATCGAAAAGTGTAGGAACGACAGGCCTGCTATGTAAAAGCAAAAGATAGTAAATTCGTTTTTGTAGTGAAAAGCGAGATTTTCATTGTATTACAATGAAAATCTCGCTTTTCACAAAAATAGAAGCACAGTCTTTTGCCTTCAAAGGACAAGCTGGTTGTGGCGACACGGGTGTGTCGGATTCCGAATGTCATAATGTTCATTTGATGTTCCGTCCAGGATATTTTTCATACGCTCGACTGATTTCGCAAGTGTTATCCGGGGTTGTTTAAGGTCAAAATAAACATGAAAACAAAATGTTGCATGCTCATAATTTGCAACGTAGGCTTACCTGTAGTTATATGGTTTCGAGTGAACCAGCTTTCTAGATCTGGCACGTTTTGGGCGAAGAGCCGGTGGTTCCGCCTCGTCTTTAATTGTCGTGAAAATGAAAATCATCCTTGACAGTCATCCGTATTTATATCACGTCTACTTCCTACAAACATGATCAGGATATAGTGTGCGCTTTTGTCTTATTTTGATCAATCAATCAATCAATCAATCAATCAATCAATCAATCAATCAATCAACCAACCTACGCACCAACCAACCAAGGGCTATAATTTACATTGTTTTCCTCCCTACGTCACACGACCAGTCACTTTAGCGCAAACTGTACCATGTGACCGTGATATAAAAACCACTGTAGCGAAAAATGGCGGACGTTTCAGTTATAGCCCTCTCGATGACGCGTTAGGACCTCGTTTTCGAGTCTTGACAGCAACTCGGTTCGACAAAATAGCAGAAAAAAACGCACTAAAGTAGTCCTATTTGACGTAATACACATCATCTGCCTTATTTTTTACGACGTGAGGAGCCAACTTAAACAATATTTCAGCACTAATTACACAGCGCAAACAGCAAAAGCCTTCGCCAAATCCATCTCATCGCCATGCACCGAGACATTTTCAAAGTTTGGGAAACCACGGAACAAAAATAGCTTCCGAGTTTTTTTTTTTAACCAATCAGAGACAGCAATCCTTGCAAACCGGCAACACATTGTCGTCTGCTCAGCCACCAACATGCCACAATTTCACCAAAGCACAGAGCAACAAATTCAAGAACTAAAACGAAAATACACACCCAGCAACACTATACACAAAGCACGATAATTGCCAAAGTTCTCTCTTCACGTCACTCAATACGGAACTATCTGAAGAAAAACATCTCAAGAATTTTCGAAGAATGACATCATGTCAACGCTGTAAAATAAAATCTTACCTTAAAATCCATCTCAGCATTAGTCCTGCTGTTAACAACGAGCGTTTTGGGGTATTCCTTTTTCCAGATATCCAAACACACATGCCACTTTAGAATATAACAACGACAATCTGCTGCACACTCGAAGAATCGTCTTCAGTCATCTTGAATCTAAATGCACGGCAAGGCACCATGCTAACTTGCACAAGCTGTCACATCAGTGGTCAAATGCCGATCGCTTCATCAAAAAGTTCTTATTTTTTCTGAATCACACAGCAGTCAAGAAGCACTATCACTGTCATACTTTAACGACCTTTTGTAGACATTGCAGCTTGAATCATTCTGTACACAAGCCAAGATTAGCTTTTTAATCGCGAAACTTGCGCTTCTCACGGAATAGCCATGCTACGTCACACTCTGTCTCGTAAAGACTGGGAATCCCCGGCAGAACATGTATATTCAATAGTGTCACCTATCCGCCACAGAAGCGGCCGTCTTCATAAACTGGATTGTTTCTAAACAATAAACGGAGGAAGGAAAACAAATACGTTATTGGTTTCCTCCTCACGTCACTTTAGCGCAAACCGTACCATGTGACTGTGATATTAAAAAAAAACAACCCTGTAGCGAAAAATGGCGGACGTTTTGTAGCCCTCTCGATGACGCATCTTGGTTGACAGTTTTGTTCTATAAAAGATCGCCAAACGTTCTAAAGTACACAGTTACAGTTGTTCGAAACAACAAGTACACTCAGTACTGGAGACGGCAACGTCATGACATATTTTAAATTACGTCATAAGTCTATTATGTATAAATGTATATTTCTTTGACGTCAGTCATATCTGGCGTGATCCAGGTCGCAAGATGTCTTCTTGATTTCTTTTACGAAAATAGTGGAGGAATGAAAACAAATACGTTATTAGTCGGAGGGGTTCGCTGCACGGACCCTTGTAGGCCTTCGGGAGGCCAAAGGAACCATTGTACCCCTCAGGCATTCGGCCTTCGGGGTACTATGTTTCCTTTGATCTCCCTCAGGCCTACAAGGGTTCGTGTAGCGAACCCCTCCGACCAATAACTTATATTGTTTTCCTCCCTACGTCAAACGCCCAATCTGTTTAGCGCAAACCATACCATGTGACCGAGCTACAAAAACCCTTGTAGCGACTAATGGCGGACCTTTTGTAGCCCTCTTTCTGATGCGCCTTGGATGCCAGTGTTGTTTTATAAAAGATCACCAAAACGTTCTAAAGTACAAAGTTACTTAGTGTTGTTCGAAACAACAGGCACACTGCTGTAGACGGCAACGTCATGAAAGATTTTAAATTACGTCATAAGTCTGTTATGTATAAACGTATATTCCTTTGACGGCAGTCATCTCTGGCGTGATCCAGGTCGGAAGACTTCTTCTTGATTTATTTTATGGAAATAGTGGAGGAATGAAAACAAATACGTTATTGGTCGGAGGGGTTCGCTGCACGGACCCTTGTAGGCCTTCGGGAGGTCAAAGGAACCATTGTACCCCGAAGGCCGAAGGTTTCCTTTGACCTCCCTCAGGCCTACAAGGGTCCGTGTAGCGAACCCCTCCGACCAATAACGTATAATGTCCCTCTCTACTAATCTTAATCTTACGTTTACGTGCACTACAGGTATGACGTTATTGAGAACAGAATCATTCTGTGTCAAACTCGTACGCATACACTTTAACCCTTTCATTTCCGGTGCCAGTGGACGCCGAATGTCTTTCGGAAATCATCGTAAAGTAAACTCCAAGATCTCCAGCAATCAAAGGCACGTGGACACAGTGGTTCATTTTCATCAAGAGGCATAGATCCTCACGAGGCCCGCTTCTCTACAGTCTTTACGTATATAGGTATCATAGAGGTGCACTATGCGATCCGAGAAAACACTGCTCGGTGTCATGTACGTAAAGACCATCGGGCCGAAGTCGGCCGCACTGAGTGGGGGTCCACCGGCTGCGGCCGACTTCTGCTCAAAAGCCTTTTGCCATAACTTAAAGAGCCACACGATTCCCGCGAGACAACCACCATCTTGTTTAAAACTAAAAAAAATATCTCGGGTGAGGCAAACCCTCTTGGATTCTAATCTACAGTGTTGAAAAACTCCCCAATCCACTTCAACGTCAGTTTACCAACATTTCTGTCAGTGGCACTTGCGCGCGACTGACGCTTCTTCTGCAACAGGCAATATATAGATCCTCATGAGCCCCTGCAGCTGACTGGGGGCTAAAGAGGATCTTTTATGCCTCTTGCCTGCCGGTGTCATTTTTGTATATGTGGAGATAGACGATTGATTTTTACAGTTTAACTCTAACCGCGTTGAACAACATTTCTTCTGCGACCAGTCTTTCAAGACCGACATCCTCGGCTACAAGAGGCATAGATCTTCAAGAGCCGCCGCAGGCTGCGGCGGTTCTTGAGGATGTATGCCTCTTGCCATATGCGTGTGTGTGTGTGTGTGTGTGTGTGTGTGTGTGTGTGTGTGTGTGTGTGTGTGTGTGTGTGTGTGTGTGTGTGTTCTTCAGGCGAGGAAGGTTTTCGGGTTCTTATTGTATGGTGTTCTGCAAAAGACAAAGAAAGTCGGCTTTCAGCGTCGGTTTTGGTTTGTTGGTTGGTTGTTTGGTTGGTTTGTGTTGGTGTGTTGGTTGGTTGGTTGGCTGGTCAGGTTTTTGGTTTGTTTGTTTTGTTTGTTTGTTGTTGCTTTTTTTTCTTCTTCTTCTAAATCCTTCCCTCCAATGGACGCATATTTTGTGTCTGAAATCTTTGTTCATTCAACGACCCAATGCCACATCAATCATTTCAAGCGACTTCAAGTTGATCCAAACTTGATATCAGCAAAAGGCGTAGATCCTCATGAACCCGGGCAGTCGCGGGGTCTTTTGATGAGATATGTCTCTTGTAACTGGATCATGTTCACTTTTTCTCGGCAGTGACGGGGTTAAAATTTTCGTCGATAGTAAATATTTCTTTGACTTCCTCCTCCGACCACTGAATGACAAGGATGCTCATGTTCTAAAGAACAGTGATTAGCTTTGCGCTGAGAGGATATTTTAGTAACTCATTCAAGGATTACACATTCATAAGTTAAGGACTACGTGAGGATTGCCAGCCGATTCAATGTAAAACACAAACAGTCCGCTGATAGATTATATTGTGCCGTGTGCGGTTAAAAGACGCCTCTGTTTCTGTCATGCGGCCTTTAATTAGCTAAAAAAAAAATCTTCGAAGGAACGTGTTTTCAATATTGTCTTGCCCCAGCTACCCTTCCTTTCACAATCCACGTGCGGAGGCACATATAACAGAGCTTTTCTCCTCAGTGTCATAGGGGAAACTCTCCGGCCTACGACGGTACCATGGTAGTTAGTTAGTTATTTGTGTTTAACGCTGAGCAGACGACTAAGGCAATCTCACGGCGGTAAAGGTCTGGCCAGTCGTACTAAGATGCAGATCTTAACCCTTTGCGTGTCGGTAGCGGTTTTTGTCGCGATGATTCCTACAGGAATCATCGCGACAAAATACCGCTACCGATACGCAAAGGGTTAAAACAGAATGTAAATACAACGGAGACGAGCAGGAAAGCGGAAAACTTTAAACATCAATTCAGTCCTCTTCTAAACACCGCCTACAAATCGCTGAAAGACGACTCAGTTGCCAACCATGTCAGTTAAACGGGACCGCTCCTCAGTGCAAGAAAGGATTAAAAATTAAATGTAAAAATTCCAGTATGACTTTTGCAACTGTTTTAGTAGTATGTCTTACAATAATGTTGGACAAAAGGACGGTCTTAAACTCATGAAGTCTGAATGTCGTAGGGCGGTCTTAACTCATGAAGTCTGAATGTCGCAGGGCGGTCTTAACTCATGAAGTCTGAATGTCGTAGGGCGGTCTTAACTCATGAAGTCTGAATGTCGTAGGGCGGTCTTAACTCATGAAGTCTGAATGTCGTAGGGCGGTCTTAACTCATGAAGTCTGAATGTCGTAGGGCGGTCTTAACTCATGAAGTCTGAATCAGTCGTAAAATGAAAGACCTTTTCTTTTCGCTCCCCTTCTAAATTGTAAGCAGGACTGAGAGTGTCTACTGACTCTAATAACAGTTTGAAAAGAAGGTTAGAGATGCTGTATCTTGTTTACTGAAATTCAGCAGTGACGCAGTTAACCCGCTTTTAGCCCCAAGGTCCCATTTCTCAAATTTTGGAGGTGTCGCCAGACGACTATGTACCAGTTGCAGGAGATGGATTGACCATGATAATTCAAGGGTAGTGCCAGATTAGCTTGGCACCTTCAGGCGCCAAGCTAATCTGGCGCTACCCTTGAATGATCACGGTCAGGCCATCTCCTGCTGTAGGGATCTGGGGCGAAAAGGATTAAACAACATCAATCAGTCTTTCGCTGAGGCGTCAACGCCATAGTCAACCCGTTGTAACTAAAGGCCCCGCCACACATGCCGGTTGTGCCCCGATTTTGAAGCCGATTCCGATCCGATTGCGATCGGATGACGTCATATATCCGATCCGATCCCAATCGGCTGGGAATCGGGTGTCTAGAACCTGCTCTATTTTTCCGATCCGAATCGGCCCCGATTGTAAGCTTCAACCAATCTGAACGCGTCTCGCAAAGCATGTCGTTTCAGTTTGAAAATGGCGGAAGATCAGTACCACCTTCGTTGCCGATGTTTTGCCCGCCTCTTCCCGAATATGATGCAAAACTGCTGATAATGCAAGCACGTCATCATCACTGTCAAAAACTAGCAGCCATTTCGCTGAACAGGTACGACCTTGATCTTCGATTCAAACCGGTCGGCTAAAAAAAAAAGTCGGCGGTGAATGTGTGGCAGTGCACACGTTTTTGTAGTCCGGTCCGATCACACCCCGATTCGAAACTGCTCGAGAATCGGCCTCAAAATCGTGCATGTGTGGCGGGGCCTTAAGACTTTTAGCAGTCAAAGCCCGCACTGTAGCAGACCGCTTTCACCCGTTCAGTGCCGAGACAATTTGAAAACCACCCAACTGCAAGAGGTATAGATCCTCATGAGCCCCCGCAACTGCGGGGGCTCATGAGGATCTATGCCTCTTAGTGACAGCACTTTGAATCCACGTTCCTGTAACACCTATAGGTTGTTGTTGTTGCTGTTGTTGTTGATGCTGTTGTTGAATTAACGAAGATTGCAGAAACACGCTCTGGCACTGAAGGTCTTAACTCATTGTACCCCAAGACTGACCGAAATCCCCAAATTTTGCCGCTGTCCTCTGAGGACTGCATTGCAGTGCAGGACACAGATCAACCATGATAGTTCAAGGGCGATGCCAGAATAGCTTGGTGCCCACTGCTAGGCCGCGCCAAGCTATTCTGGCATCACCCTTGAACTATCATAGTCGATCCATATCTTGCTGCGGCGGTGTGTCTGAGGTAGAAAGGCTTAAGTAAATGAAAAGGAACAGGCATAAACACAGCTAGCTACGAAGCTAAGTTCACAACGACCACTTAAGTCTTCACGTGTTCACGGATAAACACCGCTACACAAGATAAACGCCCCAAAATGTTTCGGGCGGTGTCGCTTGTGAGAAATGGGTATCTCGAAATACGTGCCTCTGGTCCTTTCCCAATTAGTTAACCCTTTGGCTGTCGGTAGCGATTTATGTCGAGGTGATTCCTGCAGTAATCACCTCGACACAATTCGCTACCGTCAGCCAAAGGGTTAACACACTAAGCCTTGTGGTGGAAATTCACATATTTGGGAGTTGCTGACAGAAATCTATATACAACAGTTTAGGAGATTTAGGCCATGATAATTCAAGGGTGGTGCCAGAATAGCGTATGCAAGTGGTTGTTTTTTTTGTTTTTTTGTTTTGTTTGTTTGTTTGTTTGTTTGTTTGTTTGTTTTTGTGTGTGTGCGTGTCTGTTCTTTTTTTTTTTTTTTTTTTTTTTTTTTTTTTTTTTTTGAGAGAGAGAGAGAGAGAGAGAGAGAGAGAGAGAGAGAGAGAGAGAGAGAGAGAGAGAGAGAGAGAGAGAGAGAGAAAACCAACGAACAATGAACAGTGAACATTTATATTCCAAACGGGTAAAATTTATTGGTAACAGGACCAGTTTTCAAACTTGTCGTTGCTGCATTTACTACATAAATGACAAATATACATGCACACACACACACACACACACACACACACACACACACACACACACACACACACACACACACACATACACACACACACACACACACACACACACACACACACACACATACACACACACATGCTCTCGATCTCGCACTCACACGCACACATATACCAAAAATTGCGCGCACGCACGGTCGCACGCACGCACGTACGCACGCATGTAGGCACGCAGGCATGCCCGCACGCGCACACGCACATACGCACGCACGCACACGCACTCAAGCACGCACACACACACACGGTATACATTTCAATGCATTCCAAATATAACCATCCAAACTAAGACAGGCAGAAGTGAAACATATTAACATAAAGAAAGACAAAGTAACTAAATGCACACATGGGCGCACGCGCGCACGCACGCACGCACACACACACAGAGTTTATGAGTATCGTTTACACTCTAACCAAGGCATAATACTAAACAGAAAATTCAGTATTTGCTATACTCATGGCATTCAGAAATTATGGTATTATAAAAATACACACACGCACGCAGGCACACGCGCATTCGAATACATACACACGCATACACGCACTCACACACACACACACACACACACACACACACACACACACACACACACACACACACACACACACACACACACACACACACACACACACACACACACACACACACTGACACACGAAAAATGATCTCACTGAGTACTGTGACGACTACATTACGTCAAAGATTGAAGGTGCTTCACCAAAGAGGCTGTCACTAAAGGTGTTGAGCGTGTTTGCAGTTCGAATTACTGCTGGAATAGAATTCCCAGAATGAACCTCCTGCGTTCATCGGGAGAGAAACTTCTCAAAGTTCCAAAGTACCATCTCAAATCTGCCGGTGAACGCTCTTTCAGAGTGTGGACTTGCTTTTTTAGCTTTGGAAGTTTTGACAGCCATGTGCAGCTAACCGGATAGTGGTCACTTACACTAAGACTATTTACTTGAGTGTTGCTAACTGCTTGAGGTTTGTTGGTATAAATATGGTCTATAATAGTGGCTGATGATGGCGTAATTCTGGTGGGCGATGTTACCAATTGGTGAAGACCGACAAGGGTAGTAGTACATTCCCATGATGGATGGGGTTTAAGAAAGTCAATATTAAAATCTCCAAGAAGGAGAACATCTTTGTTGTGAATGTCTGTTTTATCGATCATGTGTAAAAAGCTATCGTACCACTCAAAGGTGGCTGCGGGGTTTCGATACAGAAACCCAACAAGTAAGGGCGGGGATTTAGAGTTTTTGATTTCTACCCAAATACATTCTACATCACCAGTTTCTAGGTCTTGTCGCCTGCGGGTTATGTGTAGAATGGATTGATGGATATATACCGCTACACCTGTCTCACCCTGTACTGACGAGTCTCTCCTGATTGAATAGAATAATTCGGGATGGCGATGGCTTCATCACTGATGTGGGCGGCCAAACGAGTTTCAGTTAAACCGAAGAGATGGAAATAGTTGGGGGTATTAACATAAACACAGACATCCTGAACTTTGTTTGCCAGGTGGTAGATATTTAGGTGACCGATACGAAATTGTTAGCCTTTTTTCGATGGTCTGTTCATAGTTGTATAAATCATGTTCAAATAATAAAAGAAATTACATGTACAAGTAAAATATCAGATGAAACAAATAAAAACTAATAAGGAGAGAGAGAGAGAGAGAGAGAGAGAGAGAGAGAGAGAGAGAGAGAGAGAGAGAGAGAGAGAGAGAGAGAGAGAGAGAGAGAGAGACGTAACGATATAACGGGACTCCAGCTGCAAGTTTATTTCAGAGACAGAGAAAAGACACGTTCAGTTGTGCACTTGCATAGATGTGATTAGAAAGAGTACCGACAAACGTTCTTTATACACACTCCCATAAATGTGTGAAATCAGCGAAAGGCCTATTATAAGGATACTATATGGTAGAGTCCGAAATAGCTCAGGCGGTTAAGCGTCGGAGCAAGAAAAGCGAAGGGAATCGCCGGGTCGTGGGTTCGAATCCCGTCCCAGCCCCGGTAGCTGGGAAAAGACGGGCTTGTTCAATAACATGTCCGTTCAAAGGTCCTGGTAAATCAAAGTGGCACAGTTGGAGTGCGCCTGAGTTGATCAGTGTTCAAGTTGTACTCAATAGGCAATAGATTTCCCTGTCCCCCATAACCCGCCCTTCGGTGCCGTGGACGTTAAACCCCCGAAATAATCAACCAACCACTATATGGTGCACCCACGACGTTGGGAAAGGAATATTCATCGAATCGCCTATATAAAAACCATGGGTGGCTGTGCACCAGGACATACGAAGTGTAAGTTTTTAGCGACGTACGGCGAAGGTTAAAACACAAATCCATCCAAATTATACAATTTCTTTTTAAGTAATCGGTCTTCGGCGTCGTGTGGACATTCAAAATATATTTTAAAAAATCAGCGGCAGACATTTTGGATGTCGCACGGCGGCCTCATCTGAGCAAGACATCTCGTATATTGTTCTTATATCCGGAGTTTGTTATAAGCGAAGTAATTTCAGTACACAGAAAAAGCTTGTGAGTCTAGCCCTGAGCGGGACCTCCGGTTGAACAAGTTGCTACTGATATCAGTCCGACTTTTCAGTGTTTTCAATCCGACCATGCTATAAGCGAGGTCGACTGAAGGCCCAACACAGACAGGTAGGAACACTAAGGCCTACATGTATAAAATGCCATTTTGCACTCCCCTTATGTGTACAGATAGGCCATAAATTACACATAACATTTTAACTAATTGTGCCCGAGGTAAGAATACCGATTTTGGAGTTATCCTCTGAGGACTGCATTACACTTCAGGAGACAAATCGACCATGATAGTTAAAGGGTGGTGGCAAAATAGCTTGGCCCCTATAGGCGTTAAGCTATTCTGCCACCATCCTTGAACTATCATGGTCGAGCCATATCTTGTTGTGGTGTGTCGCGGGCAGAATGAGTTAAACATCTGATGCATGTATAAATGGGACATAAATTACATGTTACATGCTGAATGAAAAGTCCATGTGCACTGCACATATACTGCTCATTATAAGTTAAGAGCCACCTCGAAATGATCTGCAAGGAATCATCGCGACAAAAAGCGCTACCGACAGCCACAGAGTTAACATTTTGTCCTGGAATTCCAGTCTTAAAATTTTGACAGAGCTGTCAGTGCTTATTCGAAATCGTGACCTTTTTTCGGCGTGGTCCTTAACTTAGTGCGTGCGGTATAGACACCGTAAAGTTGACTCGCGCAAAGAGAGAGGTTGGCCCTTCACTTTCCTGCATTACATATAAACAGGTTTCGGCTGTCAGACCCGTCTGGACTAGTGGAAGCTTGACATTCAAATGCTAAGCATTTCTAAGAGACACAGATTCACATGAGTCCCTGCAGCCGCAGGGACTCATGCGAATCCGCGGTGCCTAGTCTTGCTGAGCGAGGTGTGCTCTAGCTGTTCCAGACAGAGCCGGGGAATCAGCGAGTCCTCTGTGGTGGAGCATAGGCCCCGTAAAGAGAAAAGACAATAAATTCTGGAGAGAAGTGCGATTTTCATTGTAATACGATAAAAATATCGCTTTTCCATAAAATGCTCACTCAGTCTTTCAGGTTTTGCCTCTCAACTACAGTCTACAGGGCAGATGGGAGTGTGTCGGGAAAGGTTGGCATTCCGCAACGATCGGAGTGCATTTAACTGCACTTGACAGGTACTTGTAATAGATCTGGATAAAAACAACTTCGTCAGTGCCAGAGGCGAATCAATATTTTGGAATCCTATGGGGTTCAGAGAACGCCGCAGTAGGCCTGCTGAAGTGTTTCCGATGATTCCAAAAATGTCGCATTTCTTTTGCTCCTCAGTGTAGTGGGCAACCCCTGTAGAATCTTCGTTCGGGAAGTCAAGCAAAGAGATCGTAAAATCTGCGCGTAGTTAACAATCAGAATGGCTCTTATGGTTGGAAAAGGTTACCGTGACCTCTTCGGTGACTTTACCACAGAGAGAAGAGAAGCTGTCAGGGCACTAACTCTGTGTGGGATTCATGGACATGTGCTATGATTAGCCATTAACCACTTGACTGCTACTGGCGATACCACCTGGCCAGCTTTATTGTCAGCAGCAGTCCAAGGGTTAATCTTACAATATAAAACATTGTATATACATGTGTGTGTGTGTGTGTGTGTGTGTGTGTGTGTGTGTGTGTGTTGTGTGTGTGTGTGTGATGGTGTGTGTGTGTGTGTATGTGTGTGTATGATGCTCTGCCTTGTAAAGTCAAAGCACAGTCCATTTTCGTGAAAAAGCGAGATTTTAATACAGTACAACGTGTGTGTGTGTGTGTGTGTGTGTGTGTGTGTGTGTGTGTGTGTGTGTGTGTGTGTGTGTGTGTGTGTGTGTGTGTGTGTGTGTGTGCGTACACCAAACCACTCAAATGGGTTACTTTCTTTACCATCCTTATGCAAAATGGGTGTGTGTAAAATTCTGGGTGACCACGTCAGGCACCCATTTTTTCTGAGGGTTGTTTCTGCATTATCTTTCATTCAAAAGTCACAAAAAAATATCAAAATAGGATGTCCCCATTTCGCCAGATTTACTTCATGTTGTGTTTTGGCGATGCCCTGGGCCTGTGTGTTGACACGGAAGCGGAGTGTTTTCAGATCAACTTGATGATCGCCGATTGGCTAGCCCAACACCGATGAACAGAGTTGTTTCCCTTGCCCTTCCTAAAACGTCGTCTTTCGTCCCCAACAGTTCAACCATTCTTCAGCGTTTGCAGAGGTACTTTATGCAATATTTCTTAGTTAAGAGCACGCCCAAATGTACTTGTTCAGTGCAGTTATTTAACTGAGAGATGCCTCCAATCCCCGATACCCGTTTGGCCCAGAAAAATAAGGCGTCTGCTTCAGCCGTGGCTCGGTCCGTGTCTTCCTCTCTCTGGCCGTTGAGTCTTGTAGTAAATGATAATATAACCCCACGATTTTAACAAAAGCTTTCTTCTTCAATGAAAGGAATTCGTTCAATAACCCCATTACAAGGTCAATCTGCCACGCGATTTGTTTCTTTTTTTTTCTGATATGTGTGATTGTCAGTGATCGAAAAAGTAACTTGACACATGCATGCACAGTATCAGTTGACTTAAAAAAAAAAAAAAAATGGCGCCAGATTTCAATCCTCGTTCGCAAAACTGCCTCGCGATTCGAAGAACAAACGTCCACAAACAGGTCTTTCGGAATGTGCAACTGAAGTGTCGCTTTTTACTGTATTACCAGTTTTTAGTTCCCAGGGTCACCCTGGTCAGCCCCACAGGGTGGGTTTTTCTCTCTATTCTGGGGCATGTGTTTCTGTCTACCCTTTGTCCATTCACCTGTATTTGCCTTTTTAAAACTCTCCCTACTGTCTGCACTGCCTGTAGCTCTTGATATTGCATGTGTGTTGCTAAATGGTCTTAGCTTTATTTAGGCCCCATGTGTTAGGTTTATTTAACGTATTTGACCGGCTGGCGACATACATGGCAATGTTCTGTTTAGGTGTTTTTTTCACAAGCAGTGCAGGCACGTCCTGAGAAAGCCTTGTTGCTGTCGGGACGTTAAGCAATGTACAATCAATCTGATTCAAAATGTCAATTGGTTTACATGGTTGTATTGGACATGTTTGCAGCAACACCGTTTTGGTCACACCGGCTCAGGACTTTCTGCACACACCCAGCGCCGGATGACAGCAGGATGTCCAAACCCATCGGGATCTATGGAAGTGGACAAGCACGCCCCTTCCTGGCACATGACCAAGGCCCATGGCCAAATTAGTCAGCTGCAGCATCATGGCCCCCCAGCCTCTGCCACAGAGGGTGCGTCTGGTAGGAGGGTGCATGGACGGCAGCGGAATGCTCCCAACTACAAACTGGTAAGTAAAGTGATTCTATGATCATCTTCATTTTATTGGCTGGCGTGCGTGCGAAGCAAAAGTGAGTTTATGTTCTGGGCCACTGGTCGTCCGTCCGTCGTCCATGGTAAACTTTAACTCATTCTACCCCAACACCAAAATCTTAAATTTTGCCCCTGTCCTCTCAAGACCGTATTGCAGCGCAGGACACAGATCGACCATGATAGTTCAAGGGTGATGCCAGAATAGCTTGGCGCCCGTAGGCGCCAAGCTATTCTGGCATCACCTTTGAACTATCATGGTCGATCCTTATCCTGCTGTGGTGTGTCTGGGGGTAGAATGAGTTAACGGTGGCATTTTCTCGGAGACTATTCAAGCCACATTCTTCAAGCTTGGCCCAAGGATACTTTGTGGCAAGACCTTTTTAATTAAACATGCCAATTTGAGTGACCTCTCTCAAAGGGTCACGCAGGGTTGACAAATGTGTGAAAACTGCTTGCATTTTCAGAAAACGTGGATTTTGCTGCTGCAGAAGCCAGCCCTCGTCACCGAGGTCACACATATGTAAATCGGTCATACACGGGATTACTCTTTTTATTCTTGTGCAAGGCCCCTTAAACCAAAATTGGGCTGTTTCTGTCCCCTAATGCAGCTTTGGTTTCAATCTTTCTTTCTTTCTTTCTTTCTCCAGTTGGCAAATGGCGCCTGGGATGGACCCGAGACTGAGAGTAGTGCCAGCGCATCGCAATACGAGGGCAGTGATGACGAGGAGTTTGTTCCTGGCTCGAGCTCACCGGCTTCAGAGGGTGTGTCAGCATCAATTGCTGGGATCTCTGACATAGACAGTATTGTATCAACTATGTTAGATTTCATCAAAGTGGCATGTTCGGGGTGGCCAGGTGTCGGTGACGCTAGTACCAGCAAGGTGCAGTGTGCGTTAGGGGGGTGGCAATGAGAATGTGGATAGGCAGGAGGAACATGATGCTGGAAAGAGTGGGGAAAGAGCACTTACAGAAGAAACAGGTGTGCACGTGTCGCAGAGAGGGAAAGGAAAGTACAAATGGGACAAGAAACATGCATGCAAATTGTGTGGCAAGCTTGTCTTGAAAATGAGCACGCACTTACAAGATGTCCATGCAGATGAGGCAGACGTTGCTAAAATTTTGTGGATGAAAAAAGGGACCAAGCAGAGACGTCGAGCATGGATCAGACTACAAGATGAGGGTGATTACATGCATAACGTTGCTGTTCTTGAAAACAAATCCGGATGTTTGATTCCTAAGTATCGCACCAAAACTAGTAAGGTAGACGACCTTCTCGCCTGTAGCCATTGCAAAGGGCTCTATCAAAAAAAAGCTGATCTCTGTACACTCAAAACGTTGCTGTCAGAAGCCAGGAGGGTGTCAGATCACTCGGCGAGGGGACGCGGCGCGCCGTGGTCGGCTAATGCTTCCAATACCCTTAGACGTTGAATTTTCCTTCTATCACAGGTCTTGGCCAGCCAGAGAGATGATGAGATAAGCCGTCTCATCAGAACTGACCCCTTGCTTCTTGAGTATGGAAAGAGATTATTTGACCGCAGGGACATTGAAGAACACACGGCTGGACAAATCAGCTCCAGGATGCGGGAGTTAGGGAGACTATTAAAGATTATCAGAGTGAGGTCAGAAATGAAAATCGCAAGTTTAAATACTGTGATCAATTCAGCTAGCTTTGATCATGTTGTCCTGGCTGTAAAAGAGCTAGCAGATTTTGATGAGGACACACATCAGTTCAAAAAAGGCAATCTCGCAATGCGCATAGGCCATGCTTTGAAAAAGTGTTCACAGTTCAAACAGTCACAGGCATCCAAACAGCTTGGGCAGGGTTCAGACGACAGGTGGCGACAGGAGCTCTTTGAGGCGCAGCGGTTTGACTCTGTTGTCGGTCGGGAAAATGACCATGAACAAACCCAAGCTGATCCCATCATGTGAAGATGTGAGGAAGGTCCAACAGCTTCTTGAGACAAGGATGGTTTCGGAAGATTATCCGACAGTGGTTAAAGCAACTCTTTGTGCTGTATCACTTTTCAACCGAAAACGAGGGGGAGAAGTTCAGAGAATGAAGGTGTCAGACTTCCAGAATGCTAAGATTGGATCGATCACCAATCAAGATATCTTGAAAGGTCTCACAGAGGTTGAGAAGAAAATGGTGAATCATTTTCAGCGAGTGGAAATCAGAGGCAAGTTTAATAGGAGTGTTCCAGTTTTGCTGACGAAGAAGATGATGACAACTGTGGACAGAATCCTTCAAATGAGGCAATCAGTGCCAGCTCTTGCTGATTCCCAGTACATCTTTGCCACACCTGGTCAGAGGCCTTACAGAGGCCATGATGTTCTGAAGGCCCATGCCCTAGAAGCAGGGGTGTCATACCCAGCCATGTTCACATTTACTCAGTTACGGAAGCAGGTTGCAACTTTGGCTCAGTCAATGGCCATCTCGGAGTTAGACCAGGATCAGCTGGTTGATTTCCTTGGCCATGATATTCGGATACATCGCCATATCTACCGCCAACCTCAAGACGTCCTTCAAAAGGCAAAAGTGGCAAAGATTCTTCTGTCAGTTAACAAAGGGATGACAGATTTTGAGAGTTGCATTAGAGCTGAGCTGGGCGATGATGAAGAGATTGACTTTGACAATGAAGACACATCAGAAACTGGCAGAGAGGTCTCGGGGGGAACAGCACCTGTGAATGAAGCAAGTAGCAAGTCAACAACACAGGAATCGATGAGCATGACGGAGAAAAGACGTCCAGAGCCTGATGACAATCTAGATAGTTTTGATGATGACAGTACTGCGTCAGCTCCTGTTCGAAAGAAAGCTAGATTTACAAGGAAACCATGGGGGGAAGCTGAAGAGAAAGCTGTTCAAACTCGTTTCAAGACACACCTTGTCATGAACAAACTTCCTGGAAAGGCCGAGATACAGCACGCAATGGCAGAGGAGCCCGCACTTAGACATAGGCGCTGGACAAACATTAAGGATTACGTCCGCAACAGACTGAAAAAGTTACAAAAGAAATGAATTGAGGTTCCCCGCCACTCGCGGCATTTTCGGTTTCATACAGATTTATTACAAGAGTGTTATTATTGGGGTGGTTTCAGCATGTATAGCCCGCTTTTTTTATCTGATGGACGCCCGGATCATTTTGTATACTGTATAACCTTTGGAGTTGCAAAACGAAACAGCCGGCTGGGGACAAAAGACAATAATAAGATAAGATAAGAAAACCATTGACAACGTAAAGATTGATTACAAGAGTGTTATTAGGGGGGGGGGCTGGATCATTTTGTAATATACTGCATACCATTTAAAACTCTGCAAATTGGAAGAATGGTTGGTTGTTGGGGACGAAAGACAATAATAAAGGCTGAAGTTTCAAGTGATTTCTTATGTTGTCAGTTAATTAATTAATGTCAGTGTTCTGTTCTGTCATTTTAACTCATTCTACCCCAAGACCGGAATCCCCAAATGTTGAAGTCGTCTTCGGAAGACTGCGTTGCAGTGCAGGACACAGATCCACCATGATAGTTCAAGGGTGATGCCAGAATAGCTTGGCGCCCATAGGCGCCAAGCTATTCTGGCATCACCCTTGAACTATCATGGTGGATCTTTATTTTGCTGGGGTGTGTCTGGGGTAGAATAAGTTAAGCCCAAATGTTGAAGTCGTCTTCAGAAGACTGCGTTGCAGTGCAGGACACAGATCCACCATGATAGTTCAAGGGTGATGCCAGAATAGCTTGGCGCCCATAGGCGCCAAGCTATTCTGGCATCACCCTTGAACTATCGTGGTGGATCTTTATTTTGCTGGGGTAGAATAAGTTAAGTGTTAGTTTCTTCGTCTGGGTCTTTTTCTATCTTTCATATTTTTCCACACTTTTTGACCCGCATCATAGTCATACTGAGGCTAAAAGCTTCAAATTTGTTCACTGCCATAACTCTATGCAAGCTACATTACAGTACTTACAGATGAGGACATAGACCAATGGCTTTAGTTCAAGGGTGGTGCCACAATAGCTTGGCGCCTAGAGGCACCAAGCTATTCTGGCACTAACCCTTGGACTATTTCAGTCACACTTGTTGCACACACTGGTGTATTCCGAATGATAAGGGTTAATATTCAAAATGCTCTGTTGCTGTTTGTCTGAAACTCCAGAGTACCCAAAACCAAAAAAAAAGTCCTTTAATTTCCAGAATATATTATGTTGATTCTCACATCAATGCCATGATAAACTGTTTTGCTTCAGAAGGACAAAACGCAGCAATGTTTAAAAGATTTCCTCTGTAAAAATCATAATCGAAAGGTTACGGGCCAGTGTTTATTGAATTTTGCACCATACAATGTTAAAAATGTTAAAAGCACACATACACATTAAGTTGGAAAAAAATTAATGTGAAAAAGAAGTATTCCATGAAATTGACCTTATTACAGACGCCTACTGTTATGAAGACACCCATTTTGACTGTAATGCCAGTTTTTGTGTGTGAGAGGCACCCACATTATTGGTAGAAACCCATTTTTTTCCCATCTAGTGGCTCTGTTTCTAGAAAATGTCTATTTTATTTTAAGTTATAGAGCTTAGTTATAAGGTGAGTTCTAAACATTCGCATCAATTCCAGAGCCCTAGAATAAATAGAAATATGGGAACCCATTTTGACATAAAATGGTAGGTAACCCACTCTGACGCTTTTGTCTGCATGTGTGTGTGCGTGCGTGCGTGCGTGCGTGCGTGTGTGTGTGTGTGTGTGTGTGTGTGTGTGTGTGTATGTGTGTGTCTGCATGTGTGTGTGTGTGTCTGCATGTGTGTGTGTCTGCATGTGTGTGTGTGTCTTCGTATGCGTGCGCGTATGCGTGGGTGGATAAGGTGGGTGTGTGTGTTTGCAAGAGTCGGCCCTAATTTGCCGCACACGCCTTAGTCGGAATGTGCAACGGCCGGTCCGTCAGTTAACACCGAAGATCTCCGGCGCGTCTGCGGGCCGCACAAAACGTTTGTTATTCAAGCTGTGCCCCTCCCGTCTCACTACCTGCTCGCACGGGGTGTATATACTCCTATTTCTGATGTTATTGTGAGCTCAACCGGGTTGGCATCAATGATACGCAGCTGTATGTCGGCCTCTCGTATATAATGTCGCTAGACTGACTGACGACGTACAGCATAAATAGTAGTTGACTCAAACCAGGATTACTTCAGCAATCTCAAGAACTAAATGTCGTCGATCTCTGCCAGCAACAGGCGTGAACTTGTGAAGTCTCATAGCCCCTGCTGCTGCAGGAGCTCATGGTGATATATGCCTCTTGCAAATGAAATGGGCGGAAGATATAAATTTGGTCGGAAGTCTGCCAGCAAAAGGCATAGATTCTCATGAGCCCCTGCGAAGCAGGGGCTCATGAGAATTTATGCCTCTTGCAGATGGGGTGGAATGAGTGAGGGAGTGGATAAGCCTATAACTACTTACTCCAGTCAGTGACACCGTTGGACGGGAGAGTAGAGTCCGCACACAGCGAGGTCTACAGTGCCGATTTAGAGGTACACCAGAACACGCAGAGTACAGTGGAGAAGTGCCCTCGAAATGTAAATGACCTGCGTGACTTCCTTCTCTGCACAAATCCATTTCGCTTTACTTGTCAGTGCTGAGTCAGTGTTGCGCGTGTGCAGATGACAACGGATTCAAGCGCATTTTGTTGTTTAAAAAATAAATATATACAACATATTTCATTGAAACTAAGAAGTGCAGAGAATTCGCTCCAGAAATCGATCGCGGCTGTACTTTGGTGTAGATTTTCTTTTAAAGGACCTTTCTTTGACAAAGCGGACCAGTGCCGGTGAGTAACACGTTGGTTATATTTGGTGTTTGGTTTCATGTACGATGATGATGATGATGCTGATGATGCTGATATGATGATGATGATGATGATAATGATGACTTGACATATCTATCTATCTATCTATCTATCTATCTATCTATCTATCTATCTATCTATCTATCTATCTATCTATCTATCTATCTATCTATCTATCTATCTATCCCGTAGTCTTGCCGACCGTTGGGGCACCACTGATGACTTGGCAACCAACTCCCTCCATTCCACAGAAAAGTCTGTTCTCTGCCATTCTTAGGGTGTCGCTCAGCTTCAGTCCTGCCCACTCTGAGACATATATTGTCCTCCCATCTTTTTCTCTGTCTTCCTCTCCTTCGTCCTCCTTGCACAGTGCCTTGCAGGATTGTCTTGGCAATCTCTGCTGATCGCGTGACATGCCCATACCACTTCGGTTTGCGTTTTTTTTTACAATGGCTAATAGGTCTTCATAGGGCCCGATGGCTTGCCTGATTCTGCTTCCCACTTCCTCGTCCGTGATATGATCTCTGTACAAAATGCCAAGCAGCCTTCGAAAACATCTCATTTCAGTGGATTGTAACCTCCTTTCGAGGTCTGCTGTGAGGGTCCATGACTCACAGGCATATAAGAACACTGAGATGATTAAGGAGCGCATCAGTCTGATCTTGGAGCAGAGTGTGATGTTTCTGTCCTTCCGTATGGTCTTCAGTCTTGTCAGCGATGTTGTTGTCTGCGCAATCCTGGACATTATTTCTGGTTTTGATCCTTCATATGTTACAATGGCTCCTAAGTATTTGAATTTCTTAACTGTTTTCAGTTTTTGGCCTCCAACCATGATTTTGGTGCCAATGCCACTGGCGTTATTGGTAATCAGTTTGGTCTTCTCTGCGCTGATTTCCATTCCAAACGCAATGGCTGTACTGTCCAGATTTACCACCAGCTGAGCTAGCTCCTCCTCTGTTCCTGCAAGGCCATCAATGTAGTCCGCGAAGCGCAAGTTCTTGATTGTTCTGCCTTCAATACTGACAGTTCCTTTATAATCTTTTAGAGCGTCCGTCATGATTCTTTCCAGGAAGATGTTGAAAAGAGTAGGTGAGAGCAAGCAGCCTTGTCTGACTCCGACTGTTGTCCTAAACCAGTTTCCTATTTTGCCGCTGAGGCGCTGAAAAAAATGCGTGCCGAGCATGCTCGTAGCCCTGCTGTGGTTAGGAGGTGGAAAAAACTAGAATGAGATAAGATACGATAAGATACGATAAGATACGATAAGATAAGACAAGATAAGATAAGATAAGTGAGTAGGTGAGAGAGTGACGGAGACTGAGTGAGATTGAGATTGAGATGAGATGAGTGAGTGAGTGAGTGAGTGAGTGAGTGAGTGAGTGAGTGAGTGAGTGAGTGAGTGAGTGAGTGAGTGAGTGAGTGAGTGAGTGAGTGATTGTACATTGCTTAACGTCCCGACAGCAACAAGGCTTTTTCAGGACGTGCCTGCACTGCTTGTGAAAAAAAAAATAAACAGAACATTGAATGTATGTCGCCAGCCGGTCAAATAGAGTGAGTGAGTGAGTGAGTGAGTGAGTGAGTGAGTGAGTGAGTGAGTGAGTGAGTGAGTGAGTGAGTGAGTGAGTGAGTGAGTGAGATAAGATCTCGCTGGCACCATTTTGAATCCATGTTCCTTGGACGAATGAAATTCAGTCTTTTAATTAATATTTTAAGAAACATTGCAGTAGAAACGCAGTTTGACATCATAGGGGCTCGATGACACTTAATGACAGTAGCTTTGACTAATGCAAATCCACTGCGCCAGCGCGTGCGCGCCAGCGCCTATACTAAGCTCAAGACAAAATACAAGGGAGGAAACGAATACGCCCGCGAATCGACGAAACACTGTGATTCCAGAGCAGTTTTCAACCCTCAAAGCAACCATCCGCCAAAACCTCGAACTGAACAGACTCGGTAGATATTTTGCCACAAATCTATACCAGCCTTATCCTTCGATCAAAATTGATAGTTTAGTATCAAGGCTTTTTGAACAGTCAAATACCATTTATAGCAGACCGTGAGTTGTCGGTTTTAGATGCGGCGGGAAATATACCGCAAGCTAATTTTTCATTGGTTTATGTAAATTAGCATATCTAATGAAATTAAAACAAGAGTGCGTCTTACTGTCGACATGAACCTGTGACTCGGGGTGCACGCAGCAGTCGCTTTAGTAGTCCAAGAGCTAGCACGATCTACCGTGCACCTCCCCCCTTCCCCCCTTCCCTCCCTCCCCCCCCCCCCCGCCCCAGTACTCAATAAGATGGGTTTCAAAGTGTACCTTAGTATGTCCTGAGATGTTTAAGCGATGTTTCCCTAAAATCCTTAGGAACACACCAGAGATATAGTCGATAACGCAAGGATATCCCCATTCACGCTCTTCACGGATGCTAAAATGAGCTTGAGAAACATTTCCCTCTAAATAAATCTGAATTCATTCCAGAAGCCCAAATCAGGCATTATTATGTTAAGGCACACCTTCTGCGTCCTCTGTATAAAAAAACAACAGAATAAAAATCTTTTGAATCTGTGGCTCACTGGTTTTTGTGCACCCAGTAAATGGCCATTTCCGCAAAATTGCAACAACAAAAAAAAAAAGACAAAAATAATGTGTCAGATGCCTTCAGACATTTTATATAGCACTGGCAGTCCATTTTCAGGCTTGCATCATTAAAACAGGATGTCACAATTATTATAAACTTGACTAGGTGATGCTGTGATCACTATGAGTGCCACATTGATTGATTTTGTATCCCTACCCCCAAGTTGTAAAAATACACAAAATTAATTAGAAAAAAATACTAAAGCTATTCCATTTCATTTTGACCTCTCTTTCCCTATTAAGTTTCAATAATGTGAGCATAAAGTGCAAGAAAATGAGGAAAGTCGGCATCCTTTATGATATGTTTGTGGTGAATAATAGCTTTTTCCAATTTAAAATGGCCAAATTGGGAAATGTACGTTGTATCCGATGCCCTCAGAAATTTTGTATACAACTGATAGTCTTTTTTAGGTTTTAATGGTTAGGATAGAGTACCGCAGTTACTCCCAACCTGATTTTATGATGCTGTGATTCATTTAGGGGCCACAGTGGCTGAATCTGCTGCGCTACCCCCATTTTACCAGTACGCAAAGGAAAGCAAACCAGTGATCATAACAATTGATTATGTCATACTCCTCTGTTTAAATATTTTTTTTTTGCCAGTTTTCTTAACAAAGTAATTGTAATTCTTTTTTGTTAAAGCATAAAAAGGGGGAAACGTCTGTAAACAGGGGCTGCTGTTGAAAAACTTCCTCTTTAATAAAACAGCAAGACTGTAGTAAACGGCACATTCAGCAGTCTTGTCAAACTCAGGGAAGGTGTACCTCAGGGAGGTGATGTGTCTGATGCTGTTCTTGGTCTACATTAATGACATCAGTACAGTACAACAGTACCATGGTTCGTCTCGAACATCCTCCATGCGGATGACTTTGCAGTGTGGAGCGCAGCAGAATATACTGAAATAGCATCCTGCAGAATCCAGGATGCTGCCAATAGAGTCAGCAGCTGGACTGAAAAATGGCCACTCAAACTGAGCTAGACCATCTCTTTCAATCAGATGGAAGAGGTCACCTTGAAAACTGGAGACCTTCCAGTACCAAAGACAGACAGACCAACTTTACTGGCAACAAATAAATTACTGGATTCAAGTGGAGGCCTCACATCAAAGCCATGGAAGCTAGAGTTGCCGGGAAAAGTCTCTGATGAAGAAACTGGTGGGGACCACATTCGCGCAAATTACAGCAACAGCCTGGTGCAAGCAAACACCAGTTCCGTCAGACCAGTAGAGAGGTACCAAGATACTTCGACAATATGAAACACTCCCTGCAAAACCAAAAATGCCAGGCTTGACAAGATGCAGAACATGGGTCATTCTCATGATGCAGTGACATTCTTAGAGCTATCTGAAATATTTCTTAACATTGTTTTCCCTGTTAGGAACCATGAAACTTTATTACGCATATTCATATTTACACCTTTCTAGACGGAAATTAATGAGATGAAAAGACCATACTAGACCCGCCTTACGCTAGGTAAAATATCTCCTAAAATACCAGCTAGTTTCACTCATTCAGTCCATCATATTTGCCTTTTATCTCCAATAAACAAATAGCTCACAAATTGATTGGTCACATTTTGATCAGAATAGTCAGACGTTCCACATATTTTACGGACATTAAAGGGATCGCAGACATGACACCTCCCTGAGATACATCTTCCCTGAGTTTGACAAGATTGCTGAGTGTGCCGTCGACTTCAATCATGCAATTCTGTTGAAGAGAAAGTCTTTCAGCCATCAGTACATCATGCCTCCAAATCCAGACAGTAGAAGCTTTAGCAGCAGCCCCTGTTTACAGATTACCCGCCCCCCCCCCCCTTTTATGTTCTTAATCCAAAATAGTTACAATTAAATTGATTATTTCACATTGAAATTAATGAAATGATCACAGATTTGTATACTCAATATGCATACTTTGTTAAGAAAACTGGAAACAAAAATATTTAACAGAGGAGTATGACGTAAGCATTTTTTAAAAAATCATTTTGCATTCCTATGCATACAGGTAAAATGGGGGTAGGGCAGCAGATTCAGCCACTGTGGACCTAAATACATCACAGCATCATAAAATCAGGTTGGGAGTAACTGTGGTACTCTATCCTAACCAATAAAACCTTTAAAAAAAAGACCTATCAGTTGTATACAAAATTTCTGAGGGCATCGGAAACATTATTTTATTATTTGTTTTCGATTTCGCGGAAATGGCCATTTACTGGGTGCACAAATACCATCACCGGCTGTGAGCCACAGATTCAATATTTTTTCATTCTGTTTTTGCTGAGGACGCAGAAGGTATGCCTTAACATAATGTTGCCTGATTTGGGCTCCTGTAATAAATTCTGAATTTTTTGGAGGAAAATGTTTCTTAAGCTCATTTTAGGATCCGCGAAGAGCGTGAATGGGGGTACCCTTGCGCCATCGGCTATATCTCTGGTGTGTTCCTAAGGATTTAGGGGAAACATGGCTTAAACATCTCAGGACATTCTAAGGTACACTTTGAAACCCATCTTGTTGAGTATTGTGGGGAGGGCGGTGCACGGTAGCCAAGACTGGCTTATGGAGTATAGGTACGTATTTCCCCCAGCCCCAAAAGGTCTAATTTAATAGAGTCTGGTTTATACACTGGGCAGTTGTCAATATCTTTTCGAGTAATTCTCTTCGACTTTAGAGTAAACACGGCAGAAAACAATGGATGCACTGCAGTGCATAGAGGCCTCTTTCACGGCTCTCTACCAAAGGGTTTAACGTTCAACTCTAGATGTTGAGAAAGAGGTCTGTGCATGCTAGGATACTTCCAGACACATCTAAAATTTCGCGGGCGTGTTCGTTTCCTCCCTTGTATTTTGTCTTGAGCTTAGTATAGGCGCTGGCGCGCACGCGGTGGCGCAGTGGATTTGCATTAGTCAAAGCTACTGTCATCGAGCCCCTATGTTTGACACCAGTGGCAGGGAAGCCCCCCTGGGAGAACATCCTAGACACGCAGTTTGGCGTCTCGAAAATGACTTACAGCACAGGCTTGGGAAGGTCATTGCGCAAATGATCACCTCTGAACACGGGTAGTTGTAAATACTTTTTTACTTCTACCCCCGGCCGTGACATGCAACGCCGTCAGGATGTTGAACAACCTTGATAGTTCAATGGGTGTTGTCGGAATAGCTTTTCTCCCGAACAGTGATGTAGACCTCACAGGACATATACAATATTGATAATTTCATTCTCAGGATGTATGTGATAAGAGCTGACTTGGAGAAACGGCCCGAAAGTAAATACTGACAAATCACGCCCCGATGCGCAAAAGGCCACCGGGCCGACGTCGGCCGCCGGTGGCCCGCGCACAGCTGTGCGCGGGCCACCGGCGGCCGACGTCGGCCCGGCAGCCTTTGAGTACTTGGGTGTTTCTTGGCGAATTCAGGCATTTCCTGACCTGCCGGAAGGTCTTATTTACTACAGCTTCCTGCGGCCCGTATTCCTCTTGGAACTTGGGGTGCGTCAGTTGTCGGCCGTAGAACCGCTGGATGATGCGCATTTCTGGTGGTTTATAACAGCAGTCGATGCTAATATTTCGTATGTGTGTGTGTGTGTGTGTGTGTGTGTGTGTGTGTGTGTGTGTGTGTGTGTGTGTGTGTGTGTGTGTGTGTGTGTGTGTGTGTGTGTGTGTGTGTGTGTGTGTGTGATGCTCTGCCTTGTAAAGGCAAAGCACAGTCCATTTTCATGCAAAAGCGAGATTTTAATACAGTACAAAACAATGTGTTACTGATAATACAATGCAGTGCAATACAATACAAAACAATGCAGTGCAATACAATACAATACAATACCGTGAATACAATACAATACAGTACAATACAATAATACTTTGTCATCTGAAACCCTTAGGGGACGGAAATTTTGTAGTACAACACAATGAAAGTCAATACTATGCAATGCAATGCAATACACTACACTACACTACAATTCAATTCAGTTCAGTACAATACAATACACTAATAGGCCTACTTCAGTGATTGTCTGAAACCCTAAGGGGACTTCAATCTTGTAATACTACACAATGAAAGTATCACTTTTCACAAACATTGGAAAAACCAAACAGAAAATAAACAGTAAGCGGCTATTTTTCTCGTAGAACCGTCCTCTCGTTTTTGCGGTTTACAAGATAATACATACAATGTATATCCCTCTTTTCGGAAAAATGGACTTACTGCGTTCACATCATAGATTACTGTTATGGAACTGAAACAGACATAACTTTCTGTTCTCCCTTCAGAACTCAGCGACTACGTGGATAAACGGCCGAGTCATGTTGGACACGGCAGTCCCAGACACCTCTCGCGCCATTCTTACTGGTCAGTCTTCCATGCTCCTTCAACTTGAAGCCTGGGCCGGGCAGGCAGCCACCCCCCTCACCCTGCTCCTCGTCTCCGCTCTCCTGGGGACCATCTTCCACTGGACTACGCGGCGCAAGTCAGACCCCATTGGGCCTCTTCCCCCGTCCCCCTGGCCGGCACTCCCCGTGGTGGGGCATCTTCTGGCCCTGAGGGGTGGGGACCCGCGTCAGGTGTTCGCAAGAATGAGGTGAGTGGTAGTGACACTGTCAACTTATGATGCGAGTACAGTCAAATATACTGACGAGCAAATGAAATACATTTTCGAAAAAAATTAGTTTTTGTTGTTGTTTTTTTTGCTCGTCAGTATATGTGTAAGGCAACTCAAAGGACTGTAATAATAATAATAATAATAATAATAATAATAATAATAATAATAATAATAATAATAATAATAATGATGATAATAATAATAATAATAATAATAATAATAATAATAATAATAATAATAATAATAATAATAATAATAATAATAATATAAAAAAAATTAATGTGAAAAAGTACTCACCCTTCAACTAAGCAGCAGTAAGAAGACCATGGGACCAAAACTGGATGGTCTCTTTTAGCTGGCAGGAGTCGCCATGAAACTTGTGTTATAAGTTAAACCTGTCTAGGCGACCACTCGGTCGCCTGGACAGGTTTAACTTATAACCCTTTTTTTAAATGCCATGAGCTCACACATTTTTGTTATGTTTGTCGACAGGGCCAAGTACGGTGACATATTTTGTTTCTACGCCGGAAGTCGTCTGATCGTGGTGCTGAACGGATATGACGTCATAAAGGAAGCGCTGGTCAAGAAAGCAGCGCTGTTTTCGCACCGTGCGGAGACCTTCATGTCACAGCAAATAGGTCAAGGCAAAGGTATCTATCTATATTTTTAGAAAATCGACAAAATAAATAAATAAATAAATAAATAAATAAATAAATAAAATGATTTAATATAGTATATCGTTTTTAAACTCCAACAAGTGACCACCAAATCGTTTTGTCCTTTGTACAGAAGACAACAAGTTTTTGATATATCTACGTGCGTGTTAACTAAGTCACCGTGTGTGTCCAGGCATCGTCAACACGTCAGGCAGCCACTGGAAGGAGCAGCGTGGTTTTGCTCTGCGTGCTCTGCGCGCGCAGGGGACCGAGCGTTCTTCCGTCATGGGCGAGAAGATCCAGAAGGAGGTGGGCGCCCTGCTGGAGGTGATGGACAAGGCTTGCAAGGACGGCCAGCCTCTGGAGCCTCACGACCTTTTCCTGGCGTCGTTCAGCAATGTCATCATCAACATCACGTACGGGCACCGCTTCCACCTGGACGATCCCACGTATGTGTCTTATAGATTACTTTTTAAAAAAGTAAACCCAAATGCAAGAGACATTGATCCTCATGAGTCCCACATAAGTGGGGGCTCATGAGGATCTATGCCTCTTGCTCACACCGTTTGGTACCCACGTTCTTTGGACAGGGATCTTTGGCGTTGAATTAACCAAAGTATTTTTTTAACGCAGGCTGCGTCCACTGGCAGTCAAGTGGTTAATTACATACGACTTTGTTTTGGTGTGCTTTGTTTCATTTTTAAGTCCCTTCTATTTATAGAAGGGGCTTTTTAGGACGGGTCGCGGTGGGGCGAATTTAACCGCATGTCCATGATGTCAAAGGCGGGCAGGCTAAACCTCTAACAATTGAAGTATCAAGATAAAAATTACGTCATGTCTAGTTACGGTAACCTCCCTGCTGAACGTACATTTGGCGCGAAGCGCCGTATGTGCGTATGCATGTATGTGCGTATGTATGTATGTATGTATGTATGTATGTATGTATGTATGTATGTATGTATGTATGTATGTATGTATGTATGTATGTATGTATGTATGTATGTATGTATGTATGTATGTATGTGCGTATGTATGTAAACAAGAGAATCTCCGATATTTCAGTACACGCAAGCTTGAAACTTGGCGAAATACTTTCTTAAGTGGGTCGCTAAGAAAGCCTCCGAGCATATTGTAATTGAATGTCTTATAGGAAATCGGTTGACCCAGATTAGAGTCCGTAATTATTGTCATATTTACTTGAACATTTGCATAATGCTAGTTTGGAGAAAGACATTGAATGAGTTCGTTAGCCAGCTTTGTTTCCTTTCAACTTCTTTAGTAAAAATTAATTCTTTTCAGAAAAGAATTAAAACACTAATAAACCTTGACTTCTAGAGAAAGTGAGACAGTGGCGGTGACGTAAAAGAGGCAACTCCGTCACCACGCAGACACTGACATAATACTCTAAATATGACGTCATTCTCTCTCTCGCGCGCGGCTCTCTCTCTCTCTCTCTCTCTCTCTCTCTCTCTCTCTCTCTCTCTCTCTCTCTCTCTCTCTCTCTCTCTCTCACACACACACACACACACACACACACACACAAACATGCACGAATCTCCAGGAGGAATAGATCCTCATGCGCCCTCCAGGCGCATGAGGATCTATGCCTCTTGGAGACGTTTGGAGCGCGCATGCACGCACGCACTAACACACACACACACACACACACACACACACACACACACACACACACACACACACACACACACACGTCGACGCGCTTTTAGAAGAGCATGCAGGTGACCCGTGTACTTAGTATATCATGTAGCTAGGGGTAAAGTCAACCTGCTTTCACACAAATTATAGCAAGAATGAAACTGTACCGGTATAGTTCTAGTTTTGTCAACATTTTCTCAAGCCTATGAAGCGAAAGTGAAACTCATATCAAGTAAAATATAAAATTTCGTAAAAACTAAAACTTACGTCATGACAAATGACGTTTGACAAATTAATGACGCGTATGTCCTGCGCCCCTTATAGAACTCACTGGCGCATTGGCAGATCTGCGAGACTTTTTCAATAGCAGATAATTCAACATCAGAATCAGGCAAAGACAAAGGTAGAGAGACCATTGACAGCGAGGACAGCTGTCATATAGAAGGGACTTTGTGGGTCATGGTTCATCCCATCTTGTTTCTGGATGTTGTAGCCTAACTAAAACGTAAGGAAATTTCCAACAAAGAAAGAAAACACGCTTAACACATATCATACTGAGGCTAAAAGCTTCAAATCTGTACACTGCCATATGCAAGCTACATTATAGTACTTACAGATAAGGATGTAGACCAATGGCTTTAGTTTAAGGGTAGTGCCAGAATAGCTTGGCGCCTACTGGCGCCAAGCTATTCTGGCACTACCCTTGAACTATTTGATAAGGATGTAGACCAATGGCTTTAGTTTAAGGGTAGTGCCAGAATAGCTTGGCGCCTACTGGCGCCAAGCTATTCTGGCACTACCCTTGAACTATTTGAGTCAAACTTATACATTGGAGTATTCCGAATTATATGGGTTAAAAGGACAAGTACAACACAGCTGTGATGTGCCTGTCTTTTATTAACGTGTTTGTTCTTTTGCTGGGTATTTCTTTGCATATTCCAAGCTTGGCAGTCCCATCCGCTGGATTCTTGCGTAAAGGCGGTTTGCTTTTGCTTCCGATTTTTTTTTTTTCTCTTGCATTTTACATGCTTGGTACTCACCTGTTTGATCTATAGGTTGTGCAAGGCCTTGGGAGCTCTGAAAAATTGTTTCGACAATTTTGGCAACACGGAGCCCGTTAATTTCTTCCCCTTGGTTCGCCATCTGCCCGGCGACCCCTTTTATTACTGGTACACCATTCACAACATGAACGTGCTGGAAAACACGCTCGTGCATCCCGAGATCGCGCAGCACGAGAGGGTGCTGGAGAGCGAAGAAGATGGAGACGTCGTATCTGCGTACTTGCGCGAGATGGGGCGGAAACAGGCAAACGGGATGTCGACGACGATGGACAGTGAGTTTCATTTTTTTTTTTCCTGATTTAAAACTTGTTTGTCCCTGTTTGTTTCGTTTGGTTAATGTGTAAATGTTCATTAACATACATTCGCGAACGCTCGCAAGCACACACATACACTGACACACACACACACACACACACACATACACACGCACACACGCGCGCACACACGCACGCACACACACACGCACACATTTTGCTCTGAAACCGATAGACAGCGGAAATGCGTAAGATTCTCCACTTGCACAGATCTTAACCCCTTACCTGTCGGAGCAAGGCGAACGGTACCCAACTGCAAGAGACATAAACCCTCATGAGCCCCCGCGGTCGCGGGGGCTCATGAGAGTTTGTGTCTCTTGCAAAGTCCGATGTTCTTTATGCCTGTGTTTGATCCCATTTACACGTGTGTTTTTCACGCGAATGACGGTCAGTGAAGCGTGCCGGCGGTGTGTCGGGCGCCAAATTCGTGATCTCTGGCAGCGAAGGCGTTAAAATTTGAATACGACATGAGCGTTTAACCCGGAACTGATGTCAGGCCCGGCCCTCATTTCGGTAACAGATAAGTTGCTCTTAGTCAGCTACTCCAGGGGCTAATGTGAATCCATGGGCGGATTCGGGGTGTGTGTGTGTGTGTGTGTGTGTGTGTGTGTGTGTGTGTGTGTGTGTGTGTGTGTGTGTGTGTGTGTGTGTGTGTGTGTGTGTGTGCCGTGGGGGGTGGGGGGGTATAGAGTTTGTTGAGAAGGTGCAGGAGGCTCTCACACACGCTTGTCGCGCTTGCCTACCCCCTACCCCCCCCCCCCATCCCCCTCCACTTATACATTTTTGGGTCTCTTGGAACCACAGTAGCAAAACGTCTTCGGCCCCACGAGGGCCGCAGTGGGCACGCGCACAGGCGTGCGCGTGCCCACTGCGGCCCTCTTGGGGCCGAGGACCTTTGCGTACTGGGAAGGAAGGTCTGCTACGTCAGGAGACCTGTTGTGTCACTTTGAAGGTTCCAAACAAAAGGTTGCCCCCCCCCCCCTCCCCCGCGCCAGTCCCCACCACCACCCCCTCCCCACTACCCCGGGAGATAACTGATCCGCCGGTGAAATCTTTGTCTCCTGATGATGGGAATGGCCAGATATGAAACTGGTCACAGAATGTATATTATCACCTGTCATCTGATAAAACGATTTCCAAATACCGTCAGTAGCTCGCTTGAGCTTGCCCTTAGCACCACGTGAATGTTCTGTGTTTACGTACAGTGTGTGAGTGAATGCGTGTGATTCACGTGAGCGTGCTTGTTGGGTTCAGTTCGCGGCTACATTCTGCGCATTGAGTTATATTATAAATATGAGAAATGCGCCATATAAATGCTATGCATTATTTATTATTATCTGTGTATGGGGCTTTGGGTTTAATAGGTCGTGACACATACAGGTATACAGGGTGGCTTGCGAAGCGAAACACCGAGGCTTTGTTCGCGACCGGGTATAGTCTGCAAGGCTTGTATAATGTATGAAACCTGATCAGGAGAGGTTGTATGCACGCATATGGGTTTCGTCACCTGAACAGAAAAAGGGTATTAGGCCCACGTTCTAAAGGTCCCCACGATCTTGCTCTCGGCCTTACATATTATAATGTATATTAATAATAATAAGAATAATAATAATAATAGAAATAATAATAATAATAATAATAATAATAATATTAATGACTATTTATATAGCGCGTATCCTAAAAACGCTCTAACCGCGTCACCCATTAAATCCTAAGCTGATTTTTTTTTCTTCTTCAAATTTGTGTATATTGTCCTATGCAGGCTACGTTACATATTAGGAGACAGAGCAACCATTTTGGCCTCTAGGCGCCAAGATATTCTGGCGCTACCCTTAAGCTATTAATTTCAATTTTATTTCAAGCAAAAAAGTGTACCAGGATGGAAAGGGTTAAAGTACCGCAATAAATATTGCCAATTCTTGGTTTAAAGACCCCATAGCTGTTATGCCTGCTCGAGTCGTTTTTCTTAACCCTTTGCGTGTCGGTAGCGGTTTAGTCGCGATGATTCCTTTAGGAATCATCGCGACTAAAACCGCCACCGCCACGCAAAGGGTTAATCAAAGTAATCTTCAGCATTGACACTATTTACTGCATGCATTTCTGAAAACATCAGTGTTGAGACAAACAACGTGTTTTGACGGACTTGTTGTGATGTCACCGACGAGAGCTACGTAGATGTATTGCATATCGTGTTACGTCAAGCGCGTGCATCACAACCATTGTACCGCTGCTTGTGAAGAATTCGGAAACTAGATACTATGATACTATGTGTGTATGACGACTTGCAGAAGCCAGCACGACAGACTACGCATTAGACACCCTTGCGTTAGTCACTCTACCCAGTGTGCACTGGTTATCTGGCCGACGTCGACCGCTGTTGGCCCGCGCACGGATGTGCGCGGGCCAACGGCGGCCGACGTCGGCCCGTAAACCTTTTGCTTGCTTGCTTTTGTATTACAGTAATTCAAACGCCACAACCGAAAAGCCCGGCCACCTCAGTGAGTCCAAGGAACAGGCGCAATATATCTCGGTCACCAACGCCGGTAGATTCTCGTGAGTCCTTGCGTCTGCAAGGATACATGAGACTCTGGCTTCCGCAGGAAGGAGATGGTCCAGCGGTCGATTTATATCTGGTTACTGAACACTCTCTCGGTCGGCGACGCTCGCACAGCGATCATTAATTGCTCAGTCAAGTGTATCAGTCTTGCGTTCGTCACGGCGTATTTACATTTTTTTTAAAAATGTGAATTTGCACTTGATAAAAGACACGAAATTATGTAAAAATGACAGTTACCCATCCGCGACAACAAAGTCAACTGCAAAAATAACAACAACAACCACAACAACAACCTGAAAAATATGTATCATTGCGAAATAGCTTTGAAATGGCAACGACCCCCAAAGTACACTAACCTAAACATGTTGTGGGCGTCGATGTTATGTTGCAGAAAAATATCAGCTTATTGTATCGAAATATATTCATAAGAAAGAACCGTACCCACACAGATTCAACTGAATATAAAATCCGCATTCCTTCAATACAAAAATGTGGACGGTTTTCAAAGGACGATTTTCGTCTTGCTGACGTCTTTGGCCGTGTTCAAAGCAGGTCAGTTGGAAACTACCGTCTTGTTAAAACTCGGACAACTTCCTGAAAGTAAGAATGCATCGTTGAACGCAAAAGGCATAGATTCTAATGAGTCCCTGCGATGCAGGGACTCATGATAATCTATGCCTTTTGCAGATGGATGGTATTTGGCTCAGGCATTCAATTTATACATTGGTTATTGACCGAGCAATAACTCGGTGGCCAGTAGACGAAAATATTCCGCCAAATGAGTTGTATACGGTTTCGTATGGCTTGCATCACACGCTTGAAATCTTGTGGAACTCAAAAGTTTGCAGCATGATAGCATGAATTCGTTTCCTTCCTTGTTTGAGGAAGAGAGAGAGAGAGAGAGAGAGAGAGAGAGAGAGAGAGAGAGAGAGAGAGAGAGAGAGAGAGAGAGAGAGAGAGAGAGAGAGAGAGAGAGAGAGAGAGAGCAATGAAATCAGTCAATTGATCCACTGAACTTTATTTATCGGCAGCAGACTTTGACATGTGTACTGACATTATCACTGAGCCCAGTGAAAATGTGTAGACGACCATACTTGGGACAAGAACACCAGTACATGATATTGATTTATGGGCCGGTGGGTGGATGGATGGATGAATGGATGATAGGTTAATGGATGGAAGGATGGACGCAATCATCACTGCGACCTAAATTGAAATGAGTAGGCCTGAATTCTCCCTCAAGTGCACTTGAAACTTATGAAATGCATGTAATGTACTGCAAGTCTATTGATGGCTCTCAGTTTTCAAGTACCAAATACAGTCACCTCTGTGTTCAGCCAGACAGTCAAGTTTCTGTCAAGGCCGGTGTTGATCAGTTAAGAGGCACAGATCCTCATGAGCCCCCGCAAATGCGGAGGCTCATGAGGATCTGTGCCTATTGCTTGTCCAACTTTTAATTGTTTGATGTTTGTTTGATGAGAGAGATACTTGGTGTTTGATTTATAAGAATACTGCAAGCTCAGGTCAGCATGCACTGGAAGTGACACTATGCATGTACTCTGTACTCGTCGTCTGAACAAGTCAGTGAGTTTTGTGTTCACATGCAACCCCGTAAGTGACATTTTGGCGCGAAATCATGTTTTGATACTCTTGTTCCCTTTGGTTTGTTTTCCCATTTTCTGACGAAATCTCGAACCTGTAGATCAACAGGAAATGTTCATAACAGCCTGTCTTGCGTGGAAAGCCTCGGATCAAATATTATGACCAAAAGTAATTTTTAAAAACAAGTTTTCGTTTGTTTGGGGTTTTGTTTGTTGGTCGTTGTTATTGTTGTTGTTTTGTTGTTTATTTTTTGTTTGTTTGTTTGTTTATGTTTGTTTGTTTGTTGTTATTGTTTTGTTGTTGTGTTTGTTTGTTGTTGTTTGTTTGGTTGGTTGGTGTTGTTTTTTTGTTTGTTTGTTTGTTAGTTGTTGTTGTTGTTGGTGGTGGTGGTGGTGTTTTGGGGGGTGGGAGTGGGGAGTTGGAAAGCACAGAATTGTTAATTACGAGCTTAGGTTGCATGCGAGCCTGCGAACACCATCGGTTTACTTCAGTTACAGAAAGAGGCCCCTCCCACCCAGCCATCCCACCCCCCTCTCCACCTTCCCTCCCTCCATTTTTGCAACATAGTCACCCTACAGACCTGTATAAGCACTAGAAATGGCACATTTATTTCGAAGCAAACAAGATAAGCTATTTGCAACATTGCTACCACTGGCACTATACCTCTAAATAAGGTTGCATGTGTATTTGATTGTCTCAGACAACAAACGAAATACAACAACATCAGCATCATCTACTTTTAAACAGTTTTACTGTTTTAGGCCATTTTTAACACTTAAAAAAGTAATTAATTTGTTTTTAATATTTAAGGATGCGCCTCGAAAAAGTCAGCAGCGTTACTAGAGAAATGTCTTAATACATTACTGCCAGTGCCTTGCACCAGATTACAAATTTAACTCTTTCGAGACGTGCCGCATCCGGATTCGCGGCGTCACTGCCAGTGGACGCGGATTGTATTTCGGGAATTCAGCGCCAAAAAGCCCCGACCTTCCACAAGAAACTGATGTAATGTGGTGTAAGCAGGTGGCACAGTTAATCGCGCGGGGCACATGAGGACCTATGTCTCTTGCAGTTGAATTTGTGCTCAATTTTCCTCAACAGTCAAGTGGTTAATATATATATCATGGTGCAACGAACTTCCTCCATCGTCCCCGATAACCACGTGCCAGGAAGCACTCATAATATCAGCCTCGGATATCTGGCCAGTCCACGGCTCAGTCAGTGACTACTTCTGATAGAGGAACAAGGGCGTAAGTTGGCCAAGCAACTTAATGCAAGTTCATCCTGACGTGCCCCTCAGCGGTGAGCAAAGGTCCTCGGGCCCTTCGTTTACTGATCCGCAGCTTGCGTGGTCTCATCAGGATGTTTGTCCGCCTTTGTACGCGCGTGTGGTCTTAGTGGGTAGAGCCGGGTCAGCAAAGTTCACCAGATAACAGCCCACTGAAGTTTGAAGGAAGCTTAGGTTACAGCGTCTTCCTCAATTACTGGTCCTCATATCAGTCATCTCTGAAATATATCATAATTCTTTTAAAGTAATCTCTTTTTTTAAATACATTGTATATATATATATATATATATATATATATATATATATATATATATATATATATATATATATATATATATATATATATATATATATATATATATATATATATATATATATATATATATATATATATATATATATATATATATATATATACTGAAAATGCTCTGCTGTGCTAATGCCATGAAATTCCAGGCTGGTAAGCTTGCATTGTGTCATCAGGACATCAGCTGCCCTTTTTGTGACTGCATCGCTCACTAGATCTAGAATGAGAGGGTAGTGGGAGAGAAGGAATGACAGACCTATCTTTTTGAGCCTTCCACTGAACACCCTAGAGCAATAGAGACTACCCCCCGGCGCCCGGCAATCCGCTGGAGAATATCCAGTCCTCCCCCCCGAGAGGGGAGGCTAGTGCATGAATATTCCCAAACAGATATTGGTTTCGCCCCAAGGGGGGCCTCGTCAGATAGGCCGCATACGGCGTAACCTGACAAATTGCAAACACAACGCGTGTCAGTACTAGAAGCCGCCTCCAGAATTTACTGGTAGCACCACAAGTACAGCGCGGATTGCATCCCTAAAGCTTTATGTGGTGTTGCAGTGGAAGAAGACAGACTAATTTTGAAAAGGCAACACCTAGTGCAATTTTGTGGTGTAATTATTCTTTACTTTTAAACAGTCACAAAAAGGGCAGCTGATGTTGTTTTGGGGGGTGGGGGTGGGGGTTCATTTATCATGGTCGATCCGTCTCCTGCTGTAGAGCGTCAGGGCTAAATGGGTTAACATTATATTATAATGACCATGGTAATGATAAAGGCGACCACGACGCGGGCTGAGAATGATGATGATTGCCACGGCGACGATAATTAACGAACGATTATGGTTTGTTTCAGAGGAAAACCTGGTGAAGTTGGCCGGTGATTTGTTGGCGGGAGGCACGGAGCCCCCATGCAACACCACGCTGTGGATTCTTCTCTACATGGTGCGATTTCCCGAAGTGCAGGAGCGATGCTACCAGGTTAGAATACTAAATTTATACACTGACGAGCAAGAGAAATGCGATATCATTAGAATCATCGGAAACGCGGCAGTGTTTCCGATGATTACAATGATGTTGCATTTCTTTTGCTAGATAGTATACAAAGCCCGCCTTCTGAAGCAAAAAGACAATAAGACCAAAAGCAAGAGTTTTGTTGTATTAGGCATTTAAAATCTCGTTTTTCACCCAAAAAAAGTACTTACTGTCTGTTTCCTTCATAAGCAGAGCTATATAGGCTACTCGTGTCTTCTTGCAATTCCTTCGTCCTGGCATTTTATTAAAAAAAATTGGTACCTTAGGTTACGTCACAGTGGCATATTTTACGTTTACTTCATCCGCTACCTCAGTGCGGGGCAGGATCAACCATGATACAGGCTTTCCGCTAGGATTCAATATTGCCCGTTGTGGGGACTTACAGTATGACAAAAAAAAATCTGTTACAGGCGCTCTTGAAACACGGCAGGGATAAGTTTTTTTTTCTCAAGATTTGCTCGTCGGGCGGCCTTCCATTTTTATCCGTCTCTGTCAAAATGTGTCCGTAATATACGAAGAATTTTCCGCTAACGGAAAGCCTGGTTAGGGTAGTGCTGAATTAGACAATCCAACCACACACACCCTCTACCCCATGCGCAAAAGGCCATCGGCCCGACGTCGGCCGCCGTTGGCCCGCGCACGGCCGCGCGCGAGCCAACGGCGGCCGTCGTCGGTCCGATGGTCTTTTGCACATTGGGCCTTGACTGTAAGATCTTTACTTTCGTTCGTCAGCGCGTTTGTTTCTTCGTTCGATTGTGGGTTTGTTTTTTTCGCTGGCTCACTTGCTTGCCTATTTGCTTGCTGGATTCTTTCTTTGTGCCAATTATACCTCTGTGTGTCACTATAACAGGAGATACTACAACACGTGGGCAAAGACCGCACCCCGAATCTCGACGACCGCCTCCAAATGCCCTACCTGGAAGCCACCATCCTGGAGGTACAGCGTCACGCGGATGTGGGCCCTCTGGCCATGGCCCACGGTCTCTCCGACGACGCCCAGCTGCGTGGCTTCCACATCCCGCGTGACGCCATCGTGCTGGTGAACGTGCACTCGGTACTGCACGCACCGGGCTCGTGGGGCCAAGACCCGGAAGTGTTCCGACCGGAGAGGTTTCTGGGAGAAGACGGGGAGCTGGTGCGACACGAGCAGTTCATCCCCTACTCGATGGGTAAGATTCACACTGGTTGTCTCCCTCGATTTCGCTGCCGTGGTTAGCGAATCGAAGGAGACAAGGGGTGCGTGCAAGAGTGTGTTTTCAATCAGCCAAGTGAGTTCCATTTGCAAGAGGCAGTCGCGGAGGCTCTTGAGAACCAGTGCTTCTGAATCCAACCAGCCCCGATCTCTGCAGCAGAAGGCGCCAAGCTAATCTGGCACTACCCTTGAATTATCATGGTCCATCCATCTTCTGCAACTGGTACATAGTCGTTAGGCGACACCTCCAAAATTTGGGAAATATGGCCGTGGGGTTAAATGTATTATAACTCATTGTACCCCAAGACCGAATCCCCAAATTTCGCCGTTGTCCTCTGACGACTACATTGCAGTGCAGGACACAGATCGACCATGATAGTTGAAGTGTGATGCCAGAATAGCTTGGCGCCCATAGGCGCCAAGCTATTCTGGCATCACCCTTCAACTATCATGGTCGATCCATATCTTGCTGTGGTGTTTGGTAGAATGAGTTAAGAATCTAAGCTGCCGTACTTTCTTTTTTAGCGCAGTGTGTCCACTGTTTTCAAAAGTGCGGCGCTCTAAAAGAATTAGGCATTAAAGTTGTTCTTATTCGTTACTGACAGAGAATGCATTCAGCTGTGACACAAATTAGCACGATCTTCTACAGGCTAGAAAGGGTTAATAAAATAGCTCAGTCATCCCGCCCGTTTACTAGTTTTTGGTATGTCGAACAGCCTATGCTGCCGAAAAACTTTTGTTTGATTATAAAGTTTGATTGTCGTAAAACGAAAGATTTTTTCTGCTCGTCTTAACAGTAGAGAACGACTGCATTATTGTCTATTGACTGCATTGGGCTATGATTGATTGTTCAGTAACAGAGTCACTACAACGAGAACAGTATAACTGATTTGTTTCCTGTTACTTATTTAACAGGCCCGCGCGTCTGCCCTGGAGAACTGATGAGCCGCATGGAGCTTTTCCTGTACACAGCCTCCATTTTACACCGCTACCGACTGAGCCACGACGGATCCACACCCCCGCCGCTGGAAGGCCACATGGCCTTGATGCACGTGCCGCCAAAATACAAGCTCCGACTGGAACGGCGGCAGTGAACTTTTGCTGGGACAGGCCAGCGCGCACATATGCTTGTCCCCTGCCATCTTCAAGAGAGGCAGTTTGACACTTAAATATGTATGCCTCTTGCCGCTAGGGATGGGTTCCGGCAGGAATGATGTGTTAACCCCTTCAGTGACTGATGCTAACGATGCCTTGCCGTGCGGCGGAAAAGACGGGTAGTAATCAACTCCATCGACTGCTGCTGACGATACCGCTCGGCGGAAAAGTCGCGGTATCGTCAGTAGCAGTCGAGGGGTTAATTCGAGCTCTCGGTCGGCACTTGTTGGGTCCCAACTTCGGCGTCGACCCAACCTCGGTTAAATTGACATATACTGGTCACAAATTGTAAGGTATACTAATTTTTCAGCTTGAATTACTAAAAGTCCTCCGAATAGGTATTGATTAGTGATTAACCATCCCACTGGCCTACAATTTCACAACATTCGTGTGACATATAGTGCTCACAAAAAGTAAAGGACGTATTACTTTTAGCTTGAATTATTAAAATGTCCCAAAAAGTTTAAATATTTATCAGGCCAAAAAAGGGGGACTGCAGTTTGCAGATGTGAGGTGTTTTCCGACATTTTAGTAATTCAAGCTGAAATTATGACGTCCCTTAATTTTTGTGAGTACTACATGTCACACCAATGATGTGAAATATACAATTGTAGGCCAGTGGGATGGCTAATCACTGATATAACCGTTATTATACCCATTCTGAAAACTTTTAGTAATTCAAGCTGAAAAGTTAATGTACCTTACTATTTTTGAGCATTATATGTCACTCTGGCCGAGGTTGGGTCGACGCCGAGGTTGGGACCCAACAGCACTGACGGGCAGACGCAGACGGCAGCGGCCGTACGTCATAATGTGACGTCACACCCAGTGAAGAAAATGGTATGGTGTGGTACGGTGTCTCCAAGGCGCACATATCCATCTAATTAAAGATGCTCAAGGCGCCGCCGTAGGGATGGAAGCTGGAGCTTTGAAAACCTGCTGCTACTAAGCGCTACTTTATGTGCAAACCTCCACCCGGCTATTAACTTCGGTGCATATAAAATATTTCGGTTTCCATTTCACCTGCCCTACCGGGCCTTCTCTTTTCGATTAGTGGTAATGGGATTTTTAACGTGCGCACTTGATGATTATGCGTGCTGTGCACACAAAGGCGGGACAGGCAACCGTAAGCCGAGTCTGTACGTAAATTTGACTCGATGGGAATGAGGAAAAGTCCACATCCCATTCCTGCCCAGCAGGGGATTCGAACCCGGGATCTTACGACTGCCCGCGCAGTGTCTTATCCACTAAGCTACGTCCCCATGTCAAAAAAGATGTCATGACAATGAAAAAAAACGGACGGAGAAAGTAATTGCAGCCATTCGGAATACACCAGTGTGTGAAATAAATTTTACACTATTATACAATGAAAATCTCACTTTTCAATATTGGACTTACTGTACATGTCTTTTGCCTTTAACCCATATCATACTGAGGCTAAAAGCTTCAAATCTGTACACTGCCATATGCAAGCTACATTATAGTACTTACAGATAAGGATATAGACCAATGGCTTTAGTTCAAGGGTGGTGCCAGAATAGCTTGGCGCCTAGAGGCGCCAAGTTATTTTGGCACTACCCTTGAACTATTTTAGTCAAACTTATTTCACACACTGGTGTAAGTACTACAATGTAGCTTGCATGTGACAGTGTACAAATTTGAAGCTTTTAGCCTCAGTATGATATGGGTTTAAGGCAAAAGACATGTACAGTAAATCCAACATATTGAAAAGTGAAATTTTCATAGAATAATAGTGAAAATTTCGCTTTTCACAAAATTCGAGTTATTGGCTTTTGCCTTCACAGGGCAGAGTGTTGTTAACCCTTTGGGTGTCGGTAGCGCATTTTGTCGCGATGATTCCTGCAGGAATCATCGCGACAAAAAGTGCTACCGACGGCCAAAGGGTTAAACCTGTGACCAGCGAAATGATCCGTGAACTGAGGACGTTATTGTGTGTGCTGTTCTAATTCTGTGATTTTGACCTTACCGGTTTCTGCGGTAAGATTTAACATCACAAAATAGAACACATTCTTCTTTGTCGTGCGTTTGTTGAGCTGTTTGTTGCTTTGTTCCATGTTATTCATTTTATTTTTACATATATATTTATTCGCTTTTCCTGTTTCTTTGTCTGTTCCATGCCATTATTTGACAGTGACGCGTTTCAGTGGAATAGACTGTGATGAACAGTAATGTGTGTGTGTGTGTGTGTGTGTGTGTGTGTGTGTGTGTGTGTGTGTGTGTGTGTGTGTGTGTGTGTGTGTGTGTGTGTGTGTGTGTGTGTGTGCGTGCCTGCGTGCCTGCGTGTTTGTTCATTCATTCTATACTGAAGAGCAAAAAAGACTGCGACAATTTTGTAATCATCGAAAACATTAGTGTTTCTGATGATTCCAAAAATGTCGCGTTTCTTTTGCTCGTCACTACTTATAGATCTACCAGAAGAAGGTAAAAGCACTGTCAGGGGAGAGAACTATACATAGAAGCCTCACGATTCTGTAAATGGACACTGCCAACATGATTTGTGTATAAATAGTGAGGATTATAATACATCTCATGTTCATTTGTTCACATTTATTTTAAACATTATATTATATTGAGTAACATTTTGCTTGATATAGTGCCGATAACAGGCAGATGTGATTACGAGACCTCGGAATCAAAATGTCCGAGTCGTAAGACGAGGACATTTTGATTCGGGTCTAGTAATCACCTGTCGGTTATCGGCACTACATCAAGCAAAATGTTGCTCAATATAATTTATGTACCCAGTCCAAAACAAAACTGTGCCTCGCGTCATTCATTTTGCGGCTGATTGCGGTGTTCAGACAAAACACATGAATGGCAAACGACTGCATAACGCTGTTGACTCAGATTTCTGACTATGAAGACATCGGTGCATTGTATGACCGTGCGTGTTACTGAGTAAATTCTACTTGTAAACAGATGACGCATAATTGCGGAAATTGCCAGAA